>CM028341.1:24130221-24730221 GCA_016647705.1 Eucommia ulmoides
AACGTCGTTTATCCAAAATCTATGTTTTGTTAATGGTTGTTCGTGTTTATCCAATTGTGTTTACTGTTATTCTATGTTTATATGCTTGTTATGATATACTGAGAATATGGGGTTTGATATTCAGGAGAGGTAATCCCGGATTCGGACTAGGCTTTAAACATAACGCGACGATCTAATAACCCGGGAGGGAGTTAGAAAGTGTGCAATCCGTGACGTTGGGGTAAGACTCATGTGACCAAGTGTTGTATAGACACTCGAGGAGGACTTCGGCGTTGACTTGAAGTCACATATTCATTTACTTTCCACTCGGGAGAGGTAGTGAATGAGATTTTGATACCGAGATTGTTGGATAGGATGAACGTCGTTACTGTAAACTAGATTGAAACGAACACGTTTAAGTGGACGAAGTTAATCCCTAGGCAATAATTTCCCTTAAACGTCATACTAGTATATTAGTATAATTAGATTAATTAACTTAGTATTAGTATAGTTTATTATAAACAAATATTATTGTTATCGCCTAGATGAAGTTAGGTTATGATAATTGCAACACTTAGCGATAATCTCAACCAATCCTTGTGGATACGACAACCCTTACTCTTTCCATTATACTAAAATTTGACCCGTACACTTACGGTGAAAGTGGCGACTTATTTTTTACGTGCTACTAATTTTATTTCGGGATTGCCTCGTACTCAAAAGGGATATAATTTTATTTGAGTGATTGTTGATAAACTTACAAAGTCTGCTCATTTTTTTTTCTATGAAAATCACGTACTCCATGGACACGTATGCAAAATTGTATATTTACGAGATTATCAGATTGCATAGTGCACCAGTTTCTATAGTATCAGATAGAGATCCAATATTTATGTCAAAATTCTGGCCGAATCTTCAAGCTGCTTTGAGTACCAAATTAAAATTCAGTATAACTTCTCATCATCAGACAGACGGCCAGTCAGAGCATACAATTCATACATTGGAAGATATGTTAAGGGGTTGCGTTCTAGAATTTCCTGGTAGCTGGGATGATCATTTGAAGTTGATGGAATTTGCTTATAATAATATCTACCATTCGGTAATTGAGATAGCACCGTATGAGGCGTTGTATGACAGAAGATGAAGAACTCCAGTTTGTTGGACTGAAGTTAGAGAACAAAAATTGTTGATGCCTGACATAGCACAGATGATAGCAAAAAAAGTGAAAGTGATTCAAGAAAAACTGAAGACGGCTCAGAGTCGAGAAAAACATTATGCTGACAAGCGTAGATGAGAGTTGGAATTTGAAGTGGGTGATTACGTGTTTTTACATATATCTCTGTGGACAGGCATCATGAGATTTGGGAAGAAGGGAAAGCTAAGTTCGAGGTAAATTAGGTCATATGAGATTCTAGAACAGGTTGGCACAGTAGCATATCGACTAGCCCTGCCTCCAAAATTGTCTAGATTACATGTCGTTTTCCACATGTAGATGCTTAGGAAATATGTATCGGATTTTTTGCATGTGTTGTCTTCTCATCCAATCGAATTGAAGGAAGACTTGTCAAACATTGAGGAGCCAGTACAGATTCTAAACCGTAAAAATCAAGTATTGCGGATGAAAACGATTCCATTGGTGAAAATGTTAGGGCGTAGTCACTATGTAGAAGAGGCGACGTGGGAAAAAGAAGATAAAATGAGAAATAAATATCCGCATTTATTCGTTTAAGGTAACTAAAATTTTGGGACAAAATGTCTTTTAGAGGGAAAAGATTGTAAAGCCTAATTTTTGCGCATGCATATTTCTAGTTGCATTTTAGAACATTTAGAAAAATAATAGGATTTATTGTGTTATTTAAATTTTACTTTAAAAATTTTAGAGGTTATTGTGGTATTTAAAAGTTTGATTTTAAAAAGTTTAGCGGCTAACATGTTAATTTTAATTTTGAATTTTAAAAGTTTAGGGATTATTAAGTCATTTAAAATATAATTTTAAAAGTTTTGAGTTATAATTAATATTTTTGTTATTTTAAAAGAGATAATTAGTGTAAATAAATAAAGTTACACAGTTGAAATTGGTTTCCTTCTTAAAGAATGAAACCCATTTCAACCATGTAATATATATACAATTTTATAAATCATGACACATGGCAAAGTTTAAAAAAATAAAATAAAATAAAAATTGTGAAAGGCCGTGAAAAGTGACCCCCCATATATATATATATATATATATATACCTTTACAGTTTTTAAGAAAGAAAGAAAACAAACAGGGGAAGCTCTCGACTGAGAACAGGTAATCCTCATTTTCATTAATATGTGTATGTATAATGCTAAACTAAAATCTTTATCACGTCTAAATTCTGGGATTATTTATACGGCCATGTAAACATGTCTATTTATATGCCAAAAATATATATACATGGGTTCGAAAAATATAGTGGGTATATTTGTATATATAGATATATCTAATTTACAAAGAATATAGTTTAAAATAAAAATTGTAAATTTTATTAAAATGATAATTTTTAGTATTTCATTGACTAATAATATTTTTAACAGTCGATTGATATTTTTCTGTAGATTAAATTATTAATAAGAATTTTTTTTTTGAAATCGTTGTTATAATAATTTTTGTATAGTTAATATTGACTTAAGAAATTAGGTATTAAATAATTTCGTATAATCAAGAAAATTTGAGAATGAGAAAGATTGTATTTTAGTGTCACGCATTGCATATTAGATTTATTTAAATAAAATTTTCTTTCAGGCCCTATCGTTATTAGGTTCACGGGCGACGCCGACCACGTCAGCATTACGACAATAGTGTATTCAGTAACGCAAAAATCGAGATGAGTGTATTATCTTCTATTTAAATTATTAAATTAATTTTTTGTACTAAATTGTGAAAAAGAAAATATTTATTAAAAAAAAAAAAGCGATTTTATAACATTACGTGGATCGAGTAAATTTTTAAGTATGAAAAGTAATTTTATTGATTCTCCGACTATATCATAGTGTGTCCCGATAGGAGGGTTTGTCCTGCAGGATGTTGTTGGTCCTGACAAAAGGGCATGTCCTATAGGACGTTTGCGTTGTGACCTGACAAGAAGGCAAATCCTGTAAGTGGTTGTTGTTGTTATTGTTGTTGTTGTTGTTGTTGTTGTTGTTGTTGTTATTGTTGTTGTCGTTGTTGTTGTTGATTATTATTATTAATATGGTAGAGTCGAATATGGTATTGATTATCGACATGGTGGAGTTGAATATGATATTGATAATATAATTTGGTAGAGTTGAATATGTTAATAATTTGGTGGTTTATACCACGTGTCGACTCTTACCATTGGAGATATTGAATGGTCCTAACACTGATGACAACCTTAGATTGCACAGTTGTACAAGTTACGGTATCGTCATAACTCCCGATCATGAGGTGAAATGATCTTATGGCTAGTAGGAAAATATGTGTGCGACATTTTATTATATATCAAAATAATCTGATTGGTTAATGTAAATGTATTTATTTTATTATGATGATAGTTGTGGAGTTTTATTTCGACTCAGTGTGCTGCTATTTTTATATTATGTTTTGAAAAGTGGTATTTGATAATTATTCTTGATCCATAAATTATTTTTATATTATGAAGACAGTACACCGATAAAATATTTGGTTTCAGGTACCTCAGCTAGAGTCGAGTTCACTACTGACACTAGGTAGAGTCAGAGGGTGATGTCGTTTTTGGAGGATTAGCAAGACAGATATAAACCATGAAATGTTCTGTTTTTTGTAATTTTGTTATGTACATTTGAGACACGTGTATTTTTGAGTTTTGAAGTTTGTAAATATTTTTAGAAAAAAAAATATACATCAGTACATATTTATATATATGATGTTGTTAGTCGGGTAACATCAAGTCGAGGTCACGCCCGGCCTCAGGCGTTGAGGGCCGGGGTAGGATGTGACAATATGCTATTTTTGAAGCATCACCGATGTAAGATAATAAATTTGATAGTCTATATAGACGATATAATCATTACATGAGACAACCCAGAGGAAATAACAAGACTTTAAGAGCAATTAGCTATAGAATTTGAGATGAAAAATCTAGGAGGACACAAATATTTTATGGGAATTGAAGTTGCTTGGTCGAAGCAAGCCATATTCCTTTCCCAATGAAAATATATCCTAGATTTATTATCACAAGTTGGATTACTGGATTGTAAGCCTGCAGCTACACCAATAATCCAAAATCACAAGCTTGGAGAATACTCAAATCAAGTGCCAACAAACAAAGGAAGGTACCAGAGATTAGTTGAAAAACTTATTTATCTATCTCATACACGACCTGACATCACCTATGCAGTGAGTGTAGTAAGCCAATTTATGCACTGTCCAAGTGAAGATCATATGAATGCAGTGATTCAAATTCTCCGATACCTAAAGTCCTTTCTCGGAAAAGGACTTATGTTTATAAGAAACAATCACCTACGAGTGGAAGGTTAGACAGATGTTGACTGGGCAAGAAATATCTTCAATAGAAAATCCACCTCAGGCTATTTCACGTTTGTTGGAGGAAACCTGGTTACATAAAGAAGTAAGAAACAAAAGGTAGTAGCATTATCAAGTGCTGAAGCCGAGTTTCGTGGGATGGCTAAGGGCCTTTATGAAATTATCTGGCTTCGAAGACTATTAACTAAAATTGGCTTTTCTCCTGGCTGTAAGATAGACATATTCTATGAAAAAAAAAATGTAATTAACATTTCTCGTAATCCAGTCCAGCACGATCGGACCAAACACGTGGAAGTAAACCAGCACTTCATTAAACAAAATCTTGAGGCCAAGATAATTCAATTCCCATTTGTTAAATCCGAATACCAGTTGGCAGACATACTTACAAAAGTTGTATGTAGTAGAAACTCCTACTACTCACTTGGCAAGTTGGCATCCGAGATCTACATGCACCAACTTGAAACGGAGTGTTCGCAATGTCAAAGATATTAGTTGTCTCCCATTTGTGATGTGTCCTCCAATTTATCAAGCTAACCTATCAACCATTTTTCAAAGATTTCTCATCTCCATTAATGAAGATCACGCTCAATACCACAATTTTTCCTATCTCAATTAATGCTAATTCACACCTAGTTTTTCTTGATTGTGTGTGTGTGTGTATATATATATATATATGAATGTATTGTAATGATAGACGTATGAATGAAAATAAAATCCTTCTATATTATTTGTTTTAATACTCGAGACACATGACTAAGAAGATCGAGCTGATTGCAGCCAAAGAAGCAGAGCTTGATGCGGTAATCACCTCATTTCATCCGATCTTCAGGCAAAAATGAAAAATCTTAACGCGGCCATCACCTTGCTTCAATCTGAACTTCAGGCAAAATTGATAGAGCTTTATCAACAGAAAGAGGACTCAGAGTCAACTCTTCGCCAAGCCCAAGAAAAATATGAGTGATAGAAAATAGCGAAGAATGATGAGTTCAAAAAGATAGTCAAGAGGATCCAGCTGAGGGGATACCATACTTTCCAGTAGTTAGTTGCTGAGCATTTCCCTAACTTGGATCTTCACTTCTTGGGTAAGGCTATTGAATCTGAGCCAGAAGGAGTTGATGCTGACCCTATTGACTTTGTTGAACGTACTGATTCAGTTCCTCTTGCTACTGGGCCTTCTGATGACGCATTTTCTTCTATTCCCCCATTTTGACTTGACTTGGATCTTTACTTCCTGGGTAAGGCTATTGAGTTTGAGCCCAAAGATGTTGATGCTAACCCTGCTGACTTTGTTGAACCTACTGATTCAATTCCTCTTTCTACTGAGCCTTACGATGACGCATTTTCTTCTGTTCCCCCATTTTGACTTGATGTAATTTAATTTCTCTTTCTCAACTACTAATTAAATTTTCAACATTAAATGTAAGCATTGATCACCTTTAATGTAATTTGTCTTTTTCTCTTCTCTATGCTTTGTTTACCTTCCCATGCAAATCTTTTGCATGTCTATCATTTGATCTTCGGGCATTAAATGGTCTTGTCATTAAGAGTCTAATCCATCTAGATTCCTAATGCGCTTTTCAAATTTCTTAAAGGTTTCCATTTCCCAAACTCTTTGCTTATGTCTATATAAACTCTTCATTCACTAATTTTTTACATACTTGTCTTCTCCTCTATGTTACCTTTCAGGCTTGTTTCTTTGTACTTTCCCCTTTCAATGGCAGGCTTCCAGATAAGGTGATGTGCTTGACTTATTTTCTTTTCCAACACCCTTTTCCTTTTATATTTATGTCGTTCCCTTTTTCAATTTTAGGGCCCTTCTGTATACAAGGTCGAGCACTTTTGTATAGAGTTCTTTAACTCAAGAGAGATAGTTAACACCTTAATCATGGAGGTGCATATTGCCTTTCTAACCAATGGGTTTTGCATAAGGTGGAGAGAATTCTCTCTTACTGCAACCGCTAGGATACCGCCCATTATATCGTGACCTCCAAAATAGTCAAACTTCGCCAAATCATGAATGAGAAAAATGCAAAAATTAGATACCTTACTAACAAGTGGTGTGGTTCAAGTTTGAAGTCCAATAATTTGGCATAAGAGAAATGTGGAAGAAAACAAGAAGGGACACACTCAACAACGTGCAGAAGAGCTCGCCAAGGAGCTGTGACAATTCAAGACTGCTAAAGACTTTAACCTATCCTCTAAAGAGAAGTGGTCATTTTTATTTTATTGTTCATCGTCTTTACTCATCTTGTTGGTCGGATTTGAACAATTGGTGGCCTATGGTCATCAGGTCTGTAATCTTTAATCGTTTCCTTTTTGTTTGAATAACTTCTTCTTTCTTGATGTCGTGCATTTCGGTGTTGATACTGTCTTGAATGTGGCTATTGGTTACCTCTTTCCTTGGTCACGTCTCCTCATCGGACTGATGACGTTTTGTTACGCTGTCTATTTCTTTCAAAGTATATCATCTTCAGGTTAATTTTCTCTTAGATGATCTTCTCGCTGACCTCGCTTGTTTATCCTCAAGTTGACCTTGTTAGTTAATCCTTAAGCTGAGGTTGTTAGTAAATCTTTAATCTAACCTTGTTGATTGATCATTAGGCTAACCTTGGTTTTCAGAAGTTTACTTGCCACCCCTTTTTAAAAAACAAAAAAACAAATAGGGTTTGCTTGGGGTTTTGTTGACCTGAACTGGTTTTATTCTAGCAATTCAAATATTTTAAGTATTTGAGTTAGTGGTTTACATGAGGTTCTTTGGTTCTTAGCTAAATTTAACCTATATAGTTTCCTCATGCAGTTTCATTTTAGCCACGAGGTGGTTTATAAGTTGGCCCTTACTTCATGCTTATCCCTTAGCTTTAGTTGTTGGTGTATGAGTCTTATGGCTTATAGCCTCGAGGTGGTCCTAAGTTGGCCCTTACCTCATGCTCATGGTTTAGCTTTAGATGTTGGTGTCTGAGTTTTATGGCATACAACCTCGAGGTGGTTTATAAGCTAAACATGACCTCATGCTCATTCCTTAGCTTTAGTTGTTGGCACTTGAGTCTTATGGCTTACAGCCTCGAGGTGGTTCATAAGCTAAACCTAACCTCATGCTTATTCCTTAACTTACTCAGGTGTTTGAGTTCATTATAAAACTTAGCCTTGAGGCACTTGAGTTCTTTGTTGAACCTGACCTTTTTTTTATGACTCATTTTCAATTTTATTAAGGAAAAATACCTTTTAGACCCTCTAACTATTGATATGTTTCTATGTAGTCCAATAAGTTTTTCGTTTCAGTTTAAACTCTCTAAGTATATAACTGGTTGTAATTGGTCCTTCTGTTAGTTTTTCCCTCCAAACTAACTGAAAAACAACATTTCCAATGCACATGCATTTTTTTAGGGGTAAAATAGTTTTTTATTTTTTATTTTTTTATTTTTTCTTCGGCAATTTATTATATGGTCCCCTATAGATAGTGAATCTATAGAATAGACCACCCAATTCAAATAATAAAGTTTTCTGTCCACATAGAATCTTTAGGAAAAGGTCCTTGACTTTCGTCTCACTTGTTAACGCATATTTATGGAATGTGCCATTCTAAGCCTGCAACCACCGTTTTGCTTGATGGATCATAAACACCTAAGAAAAAAAAACACCAATGATACAAATTTTGTTGTGCAAGCCTGACTAATGGACAAAATCATTAAATGTTATAATCGAATTAATGAGCTCAACACGCTCTTTAAAATGGTGTATTTCTTGTTTTTTTTTTTTTTTTTGTTTAGTTTTGATGATTGAGTTAACGTTAACGTATTATACTATTGTCCATTTTTTATCTCGTCCGTTCTGCTTCTGATATTAAGTTGAACACATTCCCACTAGCCGCTCCACTTCCCGAATATACCCAACCTCTCAATTTCTTTGAGCTCTCCTCCTACATACCTCCCCAAACCATAATCTCAAGAGGCGGAATTTACTATGAATCTCCTAACTCACTGCAATGGCAAAAACCGAAGAGTCGAAGTCCTTTGCTTCCCAAAAATGAGAAAGCCTCAGTCTTGATGGTATGTTCTTCCCTAAATTCGATTTTAGGTTTTTTGCAAACTTCATTTCAAAGTCAAAATTAAACTAAAAATCCATGCATGTTCATCTATTGATTGATTTTGACATACAATATTGGCCGAATGCTTGTGTGATTGAGTAAACATTCGTGTGTTGCAAGATTGAATACATTTCTTGTGCTTTTGAAACTCGGAACAATAACACTATACATGTCGGTGGTTTTTCCTCCAAATGCGAATGACTTATGTATGGATTTCGGTTTCAATTTCGCGTGTAATTGTTCATGTGATTTTTTGAGTTTTTGTGTGTTATTTTTTGTGGAATATGCGTTAACAGTCCTGTACCGTATCTTCTATTTTGTGTCTTTGTTTGTTGTGCCTCAAAACTCTTTACGTGCTTCTTTAATTAAGCACACAGATTCATTAGAAAAAATGCGTTAACTCATATATTTTTTGATTTCTTAAGATCTTAGACATCGACATTGACGTTAACCCACTTGTGACTATTCGTGTTTACCACAAACCACATGCTTACATAAGTGTAAACTTTAACTTGTACAAGAAAAACTTCATTGTGTGTCAAATGTTCATGTACCCTCCGTTTCAATGAGTAAATGTCCACGTCTTTTTCAGCATACACAGCGGGGTTACTTTCTCTTGTTATTATTGTTCATTTTCCCCCTTCATCCCATCGTGTATGAATGTTAAAACTATATCCATACTTGACCGGCAAAACATTTGAAGATGTAAGTTATCATTAATATTTGCGCAAACATTAGCTTACACAAAAAGTAGCTTTATTGTGTGTTAAACTTGTTTTTGTTGTTGTTTTTGCGATAAACCGCTAAAAAGACCAAAGAAATAGGGGGCTAGCCAGCAAACATTCTTGTATCCCTGCAACCTAAAGTAGACGTATGATATGCTGAAAGATTACAAACTCAACGATCAGTGTAAATTACTATTGACGAAGACATTGTTTGCAAAATTGTTTGAGACATTGTACTCACAGAGGGTTACGCTAGAGAACATCCACAAGAACGATGATCTCATAAAAATGGTGATCTTGATCTATAACCCTGCTCAGGTAGATTTTAGGATCGATGTCAAGCTCATCTAGATAACACCCCTAGACATACAACTAACTTTTGGGATCACGACAGGCGAAGAGCCTATTGTGCAAAGTAGATACACGAAAGTCGACTCTCCGTTCATGTCCAAGCTGACGTTTAAAGATTGAAAGTTCAGTATCGCGTACTTGAGGTCGTTGGTGGAAAAGAAAGTGAATGCCATAGACGAAGAAACGATAAAGGATGTTGTCCGTATAGTCATTTTGCACCTTATGACAATATGTTTCTTTGCAACCACTGGACAACAAGTCTTTTATTGATTTTTTTTCTTCTGCTTTTTTGTAGGAAATGGATGAACGAACTCTAATTCCTCATTACCCGATAACAATAACTGATGAATCATCAATCGATGCTTTGACTTTTAACACTTTCTCGACTTCTTCTTCTTCCTCCAACGCTATTTTATCTTTTGGTCAAAGCTGGATTCCAAAAATAACCCTACCAAATAGTAATAATTTAAACATCTTCTCACTGGCCAGTCAAGTGGATCTATCAAATGAAACCTTAGGTTTTTATGGGGAGATGAATTGCACTAAGACTACCAGGAGTTCAATCGATGCTCAAACTCACGTCTTGTCTGAGAAAAAGAGACGAGAACGGTTGACGCAGAGGTTTGTAGCTCTCTCAGCTCTCCTTCCCGACCTAAAAAAGGTATTTATATATTTTGATATACTTTTTTTTTTCTTGATAAGGTAATTTTATTTAATTAGTAAATGATGATTTCTCTTCTTTTTTAGTCCCTTGAGCTCCACGGAAATTCGCAATCCACTAAACCCTTTGATCCTTTTACCAGAGAGGAACCAAACATTTACAACGATTCTTTTACAGGCACATAATCACCCTTTACAAAATTATTTTTTTCTCAAGCGAATGATGAACTCTATCTTTTTACCAAACCAAAGATTAACCTAACACTCTCTTACTTATCTTTTTCACAAGAAATGATGAACATTTATAATTCACTCAAAAATTACTTCAATTACCTAAAGAATCAAAATCTAATTCTTTTCAAGGAAAATGAATAACCTAGCCTTTTACCAGGACAAATATAAAACCCTAATATTTTTTCATAGGAAAAAGATCAAAACCTAGCTACCTTGACTAGACACGTCCCAAACGTGTCTAGTCCGCTCAAACACACAAATACAAAAAAATAAAAGTTTCTTCCCACAAAGAGCTTCTACCACCTCAAGACGAATATGCTCAATTAATAACCCAAATAATTACTATATGTTAGATACAATATGAGACAAATAAAATCTGATTAATAAATAATATATGTAGTACAATTTAAACACGTAATCAGATAATCAAACAAAAATAGTTGAAAATAGATTTTCAGGCTCTTAAGTTAAAACGATTTTCTAACCAATCATATACCAAGCAATCAATAAAAAATATAACTTCAAAGTAAATAACAAAGTTTAGATAGATCTCACCACGAAATACCAAAGATAATGACAGAATAGAAATAGAACTCAAGTCGATGATGTCAAACCACAAGCACTTTAAATCAAGAACTTAGAATAAATTTCTCACAGAAATCTCAGCATAAATGTCACTCTTAGAATAGCTTAAACTGATTGTTCTTGATGTGTTGATCACAAATCCCGTAGGTCTCTATTAATAGACAAATATCAAGCCCTCCAACATCTAGTTTCTCAAATATATGCCTCTCAAAGACACTCTCAAACCCCATATATGATGACCTTTCAATTCAGGAGTATTTCATTTAAAATAACTTTTGATTTTCTCAAATAAGTCCATAAAACTATTCTTAATTGAAAACCATAGAAATAAGAAGTATTAAACCATTAAAAATAGGATAATCTCAAAGTACATAGACCAAATCAATAGGGATAACATAATAGGTAGATAATATCTCAATTAGGTTCAAATACTCCAAATCCCTCTCTTGGAAGCTTAAAAAATGGATAGTTTTTTACCAAGAGACCAAATCTCCCGAATTCTCAATTGACTCAATCAGTTGACCGAGTCCCACAGGTTGGTTGACCGACTTGTCTAGATCCAAATTCAGTAGTTGCTCTAATTCCAATCGGTTGACCAATCCCTTCCAATCAGTTGACCAATTGGATCAGAATGATCCAATTTACCTACTGAGTCAAACGATTGACCGACCCATTTTATTTGGTTGACCGATTGAATCAGTATGCTCACTTCCTTCGCCAATTTAGCTACTACTTCAAACGATTAATCGACCAATTCCATTTGATTGACGGATTGGATCAATAGCACCTCATTTTAACTCCAAAACTTCCTATTTAATTCGGTTGACCAATTATTTTTCACGCTTGACCGAATTAACCCAAAAATTCAACCTTTTATACTAAAACATATTTTCTAATTAGGTTAATTATCAATTTCATTTCATATAAGCATCACATACAAAATCTCAATTTAAGATCTTTAAAATTATCACTTCTTACCATGACACACATATAATTAACTTATTTAAAGTGTCGTGTGTGATCCTAATTCGGGTCGCATTAAGAGTATATAAGTAGAGAGTTGTTTTTACCTATGTTTCTTTAAAGTCTTCAAAACTCTTTACATCTTCATTACGTTCGTCTTGCACCTTTTCTTCATGAGGTCTTTTTGTTAATCACATGTATAGAACTTATAAATTTGAAACACTTGACAAAATCATTAGTTCCATAAAAAATATCAATACTTAATTGTTCATCAAAACCTTAGATTCTACAATCTCTCCCTTTTTTATGATGACAATTAACTTTGATATTTTCTTTAATAAAAAATGTAACCACGTTCCCCCTAAATTCGAGGACGGGTATTTAAACTCACTTAAGCATAACTATGAAAACATAAGTAAACAATAATAAAGATATTCAACATAAACCCAATAATTAATGTCTTCCTTTAATCAATACAATGCTTAGGCGAACAAATTCTTAAACATCAACTAACTCATTAAACATCAACTTCTCCCCCTTTGTCATCTCAAAAAATGGGGAGCGAATGAAGTTATTCTTTATAGCCCTTGATAAATATTCTTATAAAAACTTTTCCTTAAAAGATCATAAAACCTTGATTTTCAATAATTAGGATAAAAAATATTTTCAATTTTAGGATATATGTGGATCATCAAAAGAAATAAACATTAATGCATAAAAGATCATAACTAGACAATAGTTCACTATATTACACTCCTACCAAGTCTAGATCAAGTACCATAATTCCTAAATTAACTATTACAAACCATAGTACTGCGATGAGACGTGCTCAATTACATAGCCAAAATACGATAATGCATAAATTCTAATGGGGACCTTGTCTAATGAACGGGTAATATGGTCCTAATGGATTGGTCGCTGGCGGCTGTCGGTGTTGACCTCCGAGCTGTATGCTTGAGTTAGAAGGCACCTGCCTAAAGGTACAGCTGCTAAAGGTCCTCCAAATGACCGTTGTCTCCCAAAAGAAGTCTTTTCACTATACTGTTGTTAAGCATTGTACTACTATTGATCACTGAATTGTTCTTGACTACTATACTGCTGGTTCTGCATGAATAAGAACATTTGTTCCATGTTACTCATGACTCTTTCGAACCCAACTTCCATCGTATCAGTCAGCCTTCCATATCTATGTTCCATAGTCACTCTAATCTCTGTTATATCGTCAGATATCTCAGATACTTTGCAATCAAGCACCTCAGTGTATTGTTGAAAGTCATCAAATTGATTCCGAAGCATGTCGATTTTCTACTCCGTGCTCAACCCTTCATCATCTTCTTCTACATCCTCAATCATTCTCTCTCACTCTCTCTTCTCCTCTTTTCCACACCCATATGTTTCTCTTGAACTCAAACCCTATCAAATAACAATTTTTAACATTTAACCATTCCGGGGTTATCGTGATAAATGTATTTTCTTCAGGATCGCTATCAATTTTGAAGTGGTTAAAGATTCTTTGAAGTGCATCACCATAGATAGTACGCTTGTTGTTTTCTTCACTTAATATTCCATGTTCTCAAACATGATATGAGCCAAATCCAGATTTCTATCATCGACAATCTCATTCAGTAAATACAAATCAAACTCATTGATGCCTACATGACTCCCTCCTCTAGGTACAATAGATTAGTGATTATTGAGTAAATGAGAAGGTGTTCAAGTGATAATGACCCTGTTCTTCCATCAACCAAATTAAATTTGTTCGCTAGCTCATTTTTCCTAAGATGTCCTACAATCCACAAGGTGGTATTGTAAAGGCGAACATCTCCATTTTTTAACTTCAAAAGTCTCCTAAGATCTTCCATATTCAATTTAATTTCAACACCTTTAACAAATGACCTCAACCATCCATCACCAATCGTAAGATTATTGTAAAACATTTTTAGCCAATTTGGCATCCACATATTACTTTGGGTAAGAAAATTGGTCCACGCCATTTTCTTGACATACTTTTCAAGATCAATATTTTTCTTTTTGAGGGCGGAAAAATCAACAGGTTTAGAGCAAACAACTTTTCGACTCTCGATTTCATTTTTGTATTTTTCTTCTGTTGATCCTGAGATTTTGATGAACAATTAAAGGTTGATATTTTTTTTGTGGAACTAATGTGTTTGTTAAGTGTTTCAGTATAAGAGTTCTAATCAAAGATTGAATCATGAAGAAATTATCAAGGGTACAAAGATGGACAATGAAGAAATAAAGAGTATTGAAGATTCCAAAGAAATTAGGTGAAAACGATTCAAATACTCTTATACTCTTAATGTATCCCGAATTAAGATCACACATGACACTAATTGATGAGTTATATTTATGTGTGTTTGATTTAATAAAATTTAGGATCCTAATTAACGTTCAAATATTTACTCCTATGTGAAAGTGAAAAATTAAAATTGACCTAAGTGAAAATAGTACTTAAAATTGATTTTTTAGTATCAATTGTGTTAACCGACGAAAGCAATCAGTTAAGGGGATTAAATGATGAATTTTGGAGTTGAAATAAGTGGAAAAGAGAGCATCCATCATTGATCGATTAACCGACCAGCAGAGGTTCGGTCAACCGATTGGTTTTGGGCTGCAAAGTGTATCTTTCTGAATTTATCGGTCAACCGATCAGGAGAGATCGATCAACCAACCGCAGTTTAATTTTGGCCTAGATTGCAACCTGAATTGATAGGTCAATCAATCGTGGGGTATTCAGTCAACTGATTGCCTTTTTGGGTTTGGCCTATGTTATGTGCTCAATTGTTCGGTCAATTGACTGGCAGGGGTTCGATCAACCAATTAAGGTTTGGATAAAAAACTAGTTGTTTTTGGCAAATCTGATGGAGAGATTTGGAGAATTTCAAGATATTAAAGATTTGACATGTCTATTTTGATATCCCTATTGATTTGGTACATATAATTTTAGATTCTTTCAATTTTAGCAACTAAATACTTCATATCTTTGTCATTGAAGTTTAAGAAATAATGTGTGAACTTAATTGAGAGATTTAAAAGATGTTTTTAAGTAAATTATACCAAGATTGAAAAGATATGATATATGGGGTCTATAAGTGCTCTTTAAAGACTTATAAACCAGCCGTTGGAGGGCTTGTTTAAAATTACTATATATAAACCTGCGAATTTAAGATCTAATGACATCACATAACATCAAGAACTATCAAGTTCCTAAGCTTTCTAGGAGTTATCATTTTGAGATTTATTCGAGAGATCATTCGTGGGATTATTAGTGAAAAGTTTTTGAGTTAAAGCATTGTTGCGTTGGCGTCATTGATCTGTGTTGTCATGCGATTCTGATTCTATTATATTCTTTCAGTGTTTTCCTCGTGTAATCTTTTCAAGTTATTGTGTTGAAATTTGATTTCATCTATTGTTTATTATTTGGTTTTAGATTATTGAAAAATCGTTTTTTAAACTTAAGAGCATAAAAACTCTTTTTAAAACAATTTTGTGATATTATATGATTACGTGCTTAATTTTATGCTACCCACACTTGTTATAATTATATATTAAATTCATCACTTAAATTCTATCATGTAGTAAATTTTGAGACATTAATCGAGTATAATTGTTTTGAGGTGGTAGAAGTTCCGAGTAGGAAGAAACTTATTATTTTTTTTTATTTTTTTTTGTATTAGTGAGTTTGTATGTATTAGATACGGTTGGGTCTTTATCTAGTCAGGGTAGCTTGGGTTTCAATCTTTTTCGGTAAAAAGGTTGAGGTTTGATCTTTGCCTAAGGTATAAAAATGTTAAGTTATTTTTGTCCCTTAAAAAGAATTAGGTGTTAATTCTTCCTGAATAGAATTAATTTTGCGTTATTTGTAAAAGTTCAATCCTTACTTGGGAAAAAGATATTTGTGAGCATTGTGAGATTCGATCTTTTGCCTGTTAAAAGGATTTGGTTGTGATTCTTCCTGTGATAGAAGTAGGTCAGTCTTTAGTCTGAAAAAATATAAGATTCTTCCATAGCCTGGGAAAAGGGAATTGTAAAGGTTGATTATGAGCCTGAGAAAATAATCATTGTAAGGGTTTGGTTCCTACCTTTAAAGGGATCAAGAGATTTAGAGGGTACGAATCTCTATGGAGATCGGGGGACTAGATTAGACAAGGCTAGCTTATTGAACCAAGATATATCTTGATATACTGCATTGTTTACTTTTTTTACATTTTGTTTAGGTGTGCACCGAGATTCAAACACTTATCAACTGCGTAACGAAGATAATAATTAATTTAGGATAAATTGATTATTTGATAAATTAAGTGTTGAAAGATTTAAATTACATAAATTTTTAGAACTATGCAATTCACCCCCTCTTGTATAGCTCACAGGGCCAACAATTGGTACCAGAGCTGGTTTAGCTTAATTAGCTTAAAAAACTAGCTAATAAATATCACATGGTGCACCTGATAGGTACACTAGGTAAGGGGCAGTCTATGCACCATCTACCTTTGTTTGCAGTTGAAAACTACTCATTCTGGAAGGATAGAATGATTGCATTCCTTCAGGACACAAATTATGCTATGTGGCTATCTATTGAGGATTGTCCATTTATCCATATGGAAAATAGAGTAGCCAAGAAGAAAAAGCAGTTAACCACTTCTAACAAACAAAAACTTTCGGTTAATTCTCAAGCTATAAATATTCTATTTTGTTCTTTAGATGCTAACGAATATTCCAGGGTTTCAAGTTGTGGATTGGCGAAAGAAATGTGGGACAAGTTGCAAATCACCCACGAAGGAACAAATGAGGTGAAACAATCAAAGATCAATGCCTTAGTCCGTCAATTTGAATTATTCAGAATGGATGAAGCATAATCAATTCAAGAAATATATACAAGATTCAAAAATATCTACAACAATCTAAATCAACTCGGAAAGCCCGACACCATGGAGGATAAAGTTAGAAAGATCTTGAGATCATTAACTAAAGTGTGGGAGTCGAAGGTGACTGCGATTGAGGTAGCAAAGGATCTTAAGAAGTATGCTATTGTTGATCTCATCGTCAACCTAATGACACATGAGATGGCTATTCGAGGATATAAGGACGATACAGGAAATATCAAAAAGAATTCCTTAGCATTGAAAGTTTAGAAAAATGAGGAAGATGATGACAGTAATTATGTCAGGATTGACAGTGAGCAAGAAAAAGATGTGGCGCTTCTCACGAAGAATTTTAGAAGAATAACTCGACGAACATTCCAAAAAAAAAAGAATTTTAACATGACTAATGTGGCTAATGTGGAATGTTACAACTATCACAAGACTGGACATTTCTAAACTGATTACCCCGAACCATAGAAAGACAAATAAAAATAAAAGAAAAGAAGAGAGAAGAAGAAAGAAAAGAAGAGCTGGAAGAAATTGATGAAATTCACCTGGGATAATTCTGAATCAAGTAACTCAGAAAAATCAAGCAGTGAAGGATCATCCATGCTTGCTTTAATGGCCATTGGAGATGAGGTACCTACATGTTCTAGTTCTTGTCATTTAGATTTTGATGATTTATTTTATGTTTATCAAGAACAAACACAAGATTATAAAAATCATTGTTCTAAAATAAATGCCCAGCAAAGTACAATTAACACATTAAACAAGTAAGTGATGGACTATAAATCTAAAAATATTGAATTTAAATCCAAGATGTCGAATTTATATTCAATAGTTCTCGAATTCACAAGTGGTGTGAACAATTTAAAAATGATTTTGGAAAGTTCACGGAGTATCTTTAATAAAGCTGGTATTGGATTTCAGAAAAATCTTAAACAAAAATATTTTCATAAATTCTTTTTGAAACTAGGGATCTTGTTAGATGTTTTAAATGTAATGTTGTGGGGCATACTATTCATAGATGTTTTTCTAAAATATCTAACTGCAGACAGGTTTAAGTTCCTAAAGGAACTGAAATTGTCCCGACTAACAAGATCAGACCCACGTAGATTGGGTACTACTTAGGAACTATTTGAGGTGCTCCTTCCAGGTTATTCTGAAAGCATCGATAGGCAAGAACAAATAGTTCCTGGACAATGGTTGTTCTCGGCACATAACGGGAGATAAATCAAAATTTACATCTTTGACACCTAAAGATGGAGGTCATGTGACATTTGGAGACAACACTTCTCATAATCACAATAAAATAGAATTGAATAATAATCATAAACATACATGAATATGAGGACACAATAATAAAGAATGGTAATCGAATACGTACCTGTTTGGGCCATCGCAGGAGATTAAATCTATCGCAGCGGATTACTAACTATGTTTGCCTCCCTATGATCTAGATTATTGTGGTGGCGGCTCTCAATGGGAAGAAACCCTTAATATAGATTAGGGAATGGACCTAATTATATATATTAGAGTTTCATGTTGGGCCCTCCTATAACGAACTTCAACGAAACCTTAAACCTACACTTACCACTTAACTGGGCTTCTATATAAAAGATGTCACAGCTCAAATCAAAATATGATCACTTATTATTTGGGCTGCTTAAATTATCGGTAATGGATCTACAGTTATTAAAGATGTTTTACTCGTAGATGGTCTTAAACATAACTTGTTTAGTATTAGCCAATTATTTGATAAAGATTATAATGTTGTGTTTGATCATGGTAAATGCAAAATTAAGAATGGGCATGATAGTTGCATCTTACTTGTTACATCACATTTTGAGAATGTGTAGACATGTTCATTTGATGATTTTACTTCTCAAACTTTATCATGTTTAAATCCTTTATCTGAAAATAGTTGGTTATGGCATAAGAGACTTAGGCATGCTAGTATAGAATTGTTATCTAATTTATCTAAGAAAAGTTTCATACGTGGCCTATCTGTATTGAAATTTGTAAAAGATAAAGTATGTGATGCATGTCAATTAGGCAAGCAGCTTAGATCATCATCTAAGAAGAAGATGCACACATTCATGTCTAAATGTCTTGAAATGTTGTATCTTGATTTATTCGGTCCGAATTCCATTGCTAGGTTAGGAGGTAAATTTTATGCATTCGTAATTGTTGATAATTATTCTAGATTTACTTGGGTGTTCTTCCTTACTAAAAAATGTGAAGTTACTTCTATTTTCTCTAAATTTTGTAAATGTATTCAAAATGAGAAGTAATGTTTAATTATCAATATCCGTAGTGATAGAGGCAAAGAGTTCAAAATTGATAAGATAATTAGCTATTGTGATGAGCACATATATGCTCACAATTTTTCTGCACCAAGATCACCACAACAAAATGGTGTTGTAGAGAGGAAGAACATAACACTTCAAGAAATGGCCAGAACGATATTAAATAAAAATCGTTTACCTACTTGCTTCTGGGCTGGAGTAGTAAGTACTGCTTGCCACATGGTAAATAGGGTATCTATTCGTAGAGGTTTTAACAAAATCCCCTATGAAATTTGGATTGGTAAGACTCTAAATATATCATATTTCAAAGTATTTAGCTGTAAATGTTTTATTTTGAACGATAAGGATAATCTAGGTAAATTTGATGCTAAATACGACAAAGGAACCACAAAAAGAGGAACCTAAGGGAGAGAATTCAACGTTACCACGAGCTATAAAGACAGTGCTGGGACACTTGGTAAAAGAAATTAATGGTAATTTCGAAAGAGGTGTAAGTACATGTTCCTCCCTTAGATATATTATAAATCTTGCCTTTCTATCTCAAATTGAGCCTAAGAATGTAAATGAGGCGTTAACTGGTGAATCTTGGATCTTCGCGATGTAAGAAGAATTAGTTCAATTTAAACATAATAAAATGTAGTCTCTACTTCCTAGACCAGACTTTCATCCTGTAATTGGTACTAAATGGGTTTTTCATAATAAAAAGGATAAAACTGGTATGGTAATTAGAAACAAAGCAAGATTAGTTTCACAAGACTATAATCAAGAAGAGGGAATTGATTATGATAAGATTTATGCTCCCATGGTTAGATTAGAGGCTATTAGAATGTTACTCACATTTGCATATTCACGTAATTTTAAATTATATCAAATGGATATAAAGAGTGCATTCTTGAATGGCTTTCTAGTAGAAGTTTATGTTGAATAACCCCCAAAATTTGAGTGATAAATTTCTCAATCACGTCTTTAAACTTTGAAAGGCTTTGTATGGGCTCAAACAAGCTCCGAGAGCTTGGTATGAGAGATTTAGCCATTATTTGATCGAAAATGGTTTTCGAAGGGGTCTTAGTGATATAACTTTATTTATCAAGCAAACTGAGTCTGATATCCTATTAGTACAAATTTATGTTGATGATATTATTTTCGGATCTTCTAATGAGGATTTTTGCCAAGAGTCTTCCAAGATAATGCAGGTCGAATTTGAGATGAGTATGATGGGGGAGTTGACCTTCTTCCTTGGGTTGCAAATTAAGAAAATCAAAGAAGAGGGTCTTTATAAATCAAGCTAAGTACACCGAAGAGTTGCTGAAAAAGTATGACTTAGATAGTACTAAAGAGTACAAAACTCTCATGACAACAGCTACAAAAATAGACAAAAACGATACGGGTAAAAAAGTAAATGAGAAAATGTATCGAGGTATGATTGGTAGCTTGTATATCTTACTACTAGTAGACTTGATATTATGTTTAGTGTTTGCTTATGTGATAGATTTCAGTCTTGTCCTAAAGAATCGCATTTAACTGCGGTTACGCGAATTTTTCGATATTTGAAAGAGACAAGTGATCTAAGATTATGGTATCCTAGGGGAAGTGACTTCAAGTTGACTAGTTACTCCAATGCTGCTGATTTTGCCAAATGCAAAGTCGAGTGGAAAAGTACAAGCAGGTCATGTCACTTTTTAGGACATGCCTTGGTTTCTTGGTCTAGCAAAAAACAGAATTCTATAACTTTATCTACTACTGAGGCTGAGTACATGGCAGCTGGAAATTGTTGCGCTCAGATTCTATATATTAAGCAACAATTGAATAATTTTGGAATGTGTATGGAGGAAGTCCTGATTTATTGTGATAATAAAAGTGTTATTTTTTTGAGTAAGAATCCTACACAATACTCACAAACTAAGCACATAGATATTAGACATCATTTATTCGTGATCATATTCAGAAAATGGATGTTACTATTGAATATATTAATACCTCCGATCAGCTTGCCAATATATTTACTAAACCTGTAGCGGAAGATCATTTTATGAGAATTATTCGAGGTTTGGGTATGGCTAGGCATAATGATGTTTGCCTAGAATGATGTTTTTGGTTCTCTTTTCCCACTTTTTGAGATGACAAAAGGGGAGAATGTGCTTGATGTTTATCATTTGAATTTATTGACAAATAAGGAATACAATGGGGGAAATTGTGATTAAATTGAAATATTGAGCTTTAAACGAGTTAGCTGATGTTTAGGAATCTGTTCGCCTAAGCATTGCACTGATTAAAGATAAATCTTTGGAGAATAATCATATTATGCTTTATTGAATATTTTTATTGTTTAAATTGATTTTTATACTTATGTTGAATACCTAGTTGAATTATTTGAATTAGCTTCATGATTGTGCTTCAATAAGTAAAGTACCTGTCCTTAGATTTAGGGGAAGCGTGGTTACATTTTTGTTTTGAAGAAAATATCAAACTTAATTATCATCATCAAAAAGGGAAAGATTGTTGATCCCGATGTTTTGATGAATAATTAAGGGTTGATATTTTTGCTGGAACTAATATGTTTCAGTATAAGAGTTACAATCAAAGATTGAATCATGAAGAAATTATCAATGGTGCAAATATGGACAATAAAGAAATGAAAAGTGTTGAAGATTCCGAAGAAATTAGGTGAAAATAACTCAAATACTCTTAATGTATCCCAAATTAGGATCACACACTACACTAATTGATGAGTTAAATTTATGTGTGTTTGATTTAATGAAATTGAGGATCCTAATTAGTGTTTAAATATTTGCTCCTATGTGAAATTGAAAAATGAAAATTGACCTAAGTGAAAATAGTGTTTAAAATTGAATTTTAGTGTCAATTGTGTTAACCGACAAAAGCTTGATTAATAGGATTAAACGATGAACTTTGGAGCTGAAATAAGTGGAGAAGAGAGTATCCAGCATTGATCGGTCAACCGACCAGCAGAGGTTCAGTCAACTGATTAGTTTTGGGCTGGAAAATGTATCTCTCTGAACCGATCGGTCAACCGACCAGGAGAGATCGATCAACCGATTGGCCAAGTGAAACTCTCTGAATCGATCGGTCAACCGATCGTGGTAGGATCGGTCAACTAACTGTGGTTTAATTTTGGCCTGGATTGTAACCTGAATTAATCAGTCAATTAATCGTAGGGTGTTTGGTTAACAAACTGCCTTTTTGGGTTTAGCTTATGTTAAATGCTGAATTGTTCGGTCAACCGACTGGCAAGGGTTCGGTCAACCGACTACGTGAGTTGAGATTTCGAGAATTTAAAAGTTTCGGTAAAAAACTAGCCGTTTTTTGCAAACATAATGGAGATATTTGGGGAATTTGAAGATATTAAAGATATGACACGTCTATTTTGATATCCCTATTGATTTGGTACATATAATTTTAAATTCTCTCAATTTTAGCAACTAAATACTTCATATCTTTGTGATTGAAGTTTAAGAAATAATTTGTGGACTTAATTAAGAGATTTAAAAGATGTTTTTAAGTAAATTATACCAGGATTGAAAAGATATGATATATGAGTCTATAAGTTCTCTTTAAAGACTTATTTTGTCAAAACTAGCCATTGCAGGGCTTATTTAAAATCACTATATATAGACCTACGAATTTGAGATCTAATGACATCACATCAAATCAAGAACCATCAAGTTCCTAAGTTTTTTTAGAGTTATCATTCTGAGATTTATTCGAGAGATCATTCGTGAGATTATTTGTGAAAAGTTCTTGAGCTAAAGCGTTGTTGAGTTAGCGTCATCGATCTGTGTTGTCTTGTGATTCTGATTCTATTCTTTCAGTATTTTCCTGGTGAGATCTTTCCAAGTTATTGTGTTGAAATTTGATTTCATATATTGTTTCATTATTACTTGGTTTTAAGATTATTAAAAAATCATTTTTCAAACTTAAGAGTATAAAAATTATTTTTAAAACGATTTTGTGATATTATCTGATTACGTACTTAATTTTGTGCTACCCACACTTCTTATAATCAAATATTAAATTCCTCACTAAAATTCAATCACATAGTAAATTTTGAGACATTAATCGAGTATAATTGTTTTGAGGTGGTAGAAGTTCTGAGTGGGAAGAAACTCATTATTTTTTTTATTTTATTTTTGTATTGGTGAGTTTGTACGGATTCGATACGGTTGGGTCTGTATCTAGTTAGGGTAGCTTGGGTTTCAATCTTTTCCGGGAAAAAGGTTGGGGTTTGATCTTTGCCTAAGGTATAAAAATGTTAGGTTATTGTTTTCCTTTGAAAAGAATTAAGTGTTAATTCTTCCTTAATAGAACTAATTTTGAGTGATTTGTAAAAGTTCAACTCTTACCTAGGAAAATGATATTTGTGAGTGTTGTAGGTTTGATCTTTAGCATATTAAAAGGATTAGGTTGTCATTCTTCCTGTAATAGAATTAGATTAGTCTTTAACCTGAAAAAATATAAGGTTCTTCCTTAGTTTGGAAAAAGAGAATTGTAAAGGTTGATTCTGAGCCTGGGGAAAAAATCATTGTAACGGTTTGATTCCTACCTTGAAAGGGATCAAGGGATTTAGAGGGTGCAAATCTTCGTGGAGCTCGGGGGACTGGATTAGGTAAGGTTCGCTTATTGAATCAGGATATATCTTGGTGTACTATATTATTTACTTTCTTTACATTTTTTTTGGGTGTTCACCTAGATTTAAACACTTATCCGTTGTGTAACGAAGATAATAATTAATTTAGGATAAATTGATTATTTGATAAATTAAGTGTTGAAAGATTTAAATTACATAAATTTTTAGAACTACCCGATTCACCCCCCCCCCCCCTCTTGGGTAACTCACTGGGCTAACATTTTCATCATCTTTACTTTAAAAATGTAGGTGTCAAACTTAGGTTTTTCTGGGTAAGGTTGTTTTGTTCTACCTCTAGGCATTTTCTATCAACAATGATTTTTAACAAATGTATTTAAGATCCAAAAACTTAAGATAATACAGCCTAAATAGTAGATCTACAAAAACCCTAAAGTAGAGAAGAAAGACCAACCTTTTGATGAAATTTTTTGCTTCCAAACAATAGATCTGAGCCCACAATCTTCTATTCCAAGCTAAGATTTAAAGATCTCTTGTAGAGTTGAAAGGAAATTTCTTAGGTAGTGAAGGGTTTCTAGAGAGAGAAATGAAGAAATTGAAATAGGAGAGAAATGAAGGCCCCAAGGGATATTAATCTCGTAACAGTCAGTTGACCGACCAGTACAGAGTCTACACTTTGCAGGCTCTGTTTCTATTGGTTGACCAACAAGACAGTTTTATCCTATTTGATCTGTTAGCTCAATTTGTGTCTCTTATTCAGATCCACACATATTATTTAAAATATTTTCACACAAACACTCACACATGTCACAAATAAACTAATTCAAAAAGTGCAAGGCATCGGACTCCCTAACTAAATTAACATATTTGAATTTCATAAAATTTAACATACCTTATTCGTCCTTGGGAGCAGTTGGTGTGTATACCTTTGATGGATTTTTAATTTCAAACTTGTTGTCCTTCGAATCCGCCATTTTTCCTTTTGCTTGATTTTCCATTTTGATTTCTTCCTTACTTGCAATGACTTTCTTCTGAATCAGTTCAGTAATGATCTTCTTGCCTTTATAAGGTGCTTTGAACTGTTTTACCTCATTTTGTTTTGTTACCACCTTATACGTTGTCCTTTTCTGATATTGCTTTCTCACTATTCTTTGAGGATAAGTATCAATTGATTTCATGTACTGAACTCGTTGCTTTATGAACTTTTCATTTTGCATATTTTGATTCTTCCTCATTGGTGCATTAAATCTGGAATCCCTTCTTGGCATGTAATATTCATTGTACCCTTTTGATTCGTCAAATCTCTTATTTGTACCTGCATAAAATTCTCCTTGGTATCCAGTTATTTCTGGATCTGACCGGGTAATGATAGGTTGAAAATACCTCTTTACTTCTAAGCCGAATTTGGTAGTTTTCGAGTGTTTTAGTAATATTTTATTGCATTTTTGTTTGTTTTTATGTAAATCAGGTGTAGGGACGTAACAAAGTGATAAACGAGTGAAGCGGTGGAAAAACGATCAAAGAAGCAAAATTTCAGGACAGCAGTCCCACCATCGCGGCGATCAGGCCACCGCCAAGGCGATAGAGATGCAAGGAGAATTGTGAAAGAGTCATCGCCACAGCGGTCATTCACCGCCAAGGTGGTGAAAGTCCAGTATCCTTAATGCCAGTCTCACCACTGAGGCAGTGATCTCACTGCCGAGGCGATGAAAGTCTAGAGAACTCAATACTGCCTTCACCACCACAACAGTAAAGTCAATTGACCTAGTTCACCGCCGTAGTGGTTCTTCTGTGTAGAAAATATATGTTTTTCAGATATTTTGGAGCCTTCTATTTAATCCCCTTTTCTCCCCCATTTGTCAAGAGACGTCCCTAACATTAGAAACTTGATCTTGGGCCATTCTTGAAGAGCTCAAAGAGGAGATTCACATATCAGAGAAGAGGAAACACTTTCAGATCGATCGTTAGCAACAGTGGATCACTCCACTTTAAGATTTTATCTTTCTTTCTTTGTTTTTATCTTTGTAACTTAACGTTTTATTGTGAATGATGATGAATCCCTCTTGTTTTAATGTTTCAATGGTTAATATCGTGGTAGGCTAGATAAATATTATCTAGGGATCGATGTAGTTCATGTAAATACACGTTTGATTGAATATATATTTCTTTAACGATTGTCTGTCCAAATCCGATTGTGTTTGCCATTTTATTACAATTTTAATATGTTTGTTAAGGTATTAGGGTTGGTTTTGAGAATACGGGATTTGACACTCGGGAGAGGTAACCCCGAATTCAGACTAGGGTAAAAACAACGCGACGATCTAATAACCCGGGAAGGAGTTAGAAAGTGTGCAATCCATGAGGTTGGGATAAGACGCATGTGATCTAGTGTCGTTAAGACATTGAAGGGGACTTCTTTGTTGACACAAAGTTGCATATTCACTCATCTTACACTCGGAAAAGGTGGTGAGTGAGTTTAAGATACCGAGATTGTCGGATAGGATAAACACCATTACTGTTAATTAAACGAAGTCAAAGATGTATTAAGTGAATGAAATCAATCCCTAGGTAATCAATTTAATTAGAACTAACCCAATAGTTTTGAGTTTAACTTAGTTTAAATATTTAACTTAAAACATTTCTTGAACCGTCAGGATAATATAAGACTATGCAAATTGTGGTATTCAATTAATCAAACGCGTTTCCTAGAGCACGATATCCGATCGAAAGATCCACTATATTAAAACTTGACCTCATGTACTTGCGGGTATATTAAGGTGTGAAAAAATAGTACGCGTCCAGGTAACCATGCAATAAATAATATATTTTCTCAAAATGATCATGTTTCCCACAATAAAAACATCTAGCATTGTTAACACGTTTCTTCGGATAATCATTATTTCGTACAAGAGCACAATATTGATAGAAATATTGAGGAGTTACTTTAGCAACTATTGGTTTTTCAACAAATTTAGTTCTCTCAATATCTTTTAATTTATCTACTGCTTCGTTAAGCTCCTTTTAAGTCTTTTCAAGTAATCGCTCCAACAACCTAACGTTCACTTGTAGACCAAAATTCTTCTTATGCATAAATTCTAGATCATTCTTAAGAATTCAATAATCATTTTGAACAGAATGAATTTTCACATGAGCTCTATCAAACTCACATCTTGCATTATCCAACTCAATGTTCAAGGCCTTATTTAAAGTTTCAAGGTTCTTCTTTTTAAAATCATTTTGCTAAAAATCATAAATATTATTTTTCAAAACTTCGTTCTCTTTTTCAAGAGAATCAATATTTTCAAGCAACTTACCAATTTCAAATAAAGTATTTAAAAATTCAGAATTCAGCAGTTTCAAAATACTTGTCCAAATTCTTCTTCTTAAGAGATTTAGTAGTATTAAACTTTTTATTTTTAAGAATAGCAATCTTTTGCCCGAGTTTTCATTTTTCTTTTTCAAAAACATAATTAAGGGCAATCAGTATCTCAATAACCTTATATGCAGCTGTATTATTACAAAGTTTATCATTCTCACTAACAGGACCCTGATTATCAGAGGAAGCAGGAGATTCTCTAATAGTGTTAAGACAAGCAGAGGATTCACATACAATATCATTATCTAATCACTCCATGTGATCGTGTTTAATTTGGATGTTATGCCTAATGAGCTAAAACCAACTCTGATTCTAATTGTTGGCCCAAAGAGTTATCCAAAAGGGAGTTAATTGGGTAGTTACAAATTTAAGCAATTAATTCTTTTAAACACTTAATCTAAAATAATCAATTTCCCTAAATTCATTATTATCGTAGTCATGCAGTGGATATGTGTTTAATACTAATTGCACACCCAAGCTAGTCTTTCATATGTCCAGTCTCTCGAGCTCCACGAAGATTCGCAATCCACTAAACCATTTGATCCCTTTACTAGGTAGGAACCAAACCCTTAGAACGATTCTTTTACTGGCCCAAAATCAACATTTACAAATTACCCTTTTCCCAAACCAAGGATGAACCCTAACTTTTTACCAGGCCAAAGATTAAACTTACACTCTCTCACTTATCCTTTTTACTGAGAAGGATGAACCTTTATAATTCACTCAAAAATTAATTCAATTACCGGAAGAATCAAAACCTAATTATTTTCAAGAGAAAAGAATAACCTAACCTTTTTACCAAGACAAAAATCAAACCCTAATCTTTTTCATATGATAAAGATCAAAACCTAGCTATCTTGACTTAACACCGTCCCAAACGTATCTAATCCGCTCAAACTCACAAATATAAAAAACAATGCAAGTTTATTCCCACAAGAAGATTCTACCATCTTAATACAAATATACTCAATTAATGACCTAAAGAACTACTAGCTGATAGATAAAATGTGTGGCAAATAAAATATGATTAATAAATAATATAGGTAGCAAAATTTAAGCACATAATCAGATGAACAAACAAAAGTCGTTTAAAATAGATTTTTAGGCTTTTAAGTTTGAAACAATTTTCTAAACAATCATATACCAAGCAATCAATAAAAAATATAACTTTAAAGTAAATCACAAAGCTTAGATAGATCTCACTGGAAAACATCAAAGATAATGACAGAATAGTAATAGAACTTATTCCGATGACGCCAAATCACAAGCGCTTTAAATCAAGAACTTAGAATAAATCTCTCGCATAAATCTCAGTGTAAATATCACTCTTAGAATAGCTCAAACTGATTATTCTTGATTTGTTGATTACAAATCCTGCATGTCTATATTAATAGACAAATATCAAGCCCTCCAACGACTAGTTTCTCAAAGATATACCTCTCAAAGACACTCTTAGACCCCATATATGATGACCTTTCAATTCAAGAGAATTTCACTTAAAAATAACTTTTGATTCTCTTAAATAAGTCCATAAAACTATTCTCAATTTAAAATCATAGAAATAGGAAGTATTAAACCATATAAATTAGCAGAATCTAAAAATACATTGATCAAATCAATAGATATAACATAATAGGTAGATAATATCTCAATTAGGTTCAAATCCCCCAAATCCCTATCTTCGAATCACAAAAAAAAAAAAAAAAAGACTATTTTTTACCAAGAGACCAAATCTCCCGAATTCTCAACTGACTTAGTCCTACAGGTCGGCTGACAGATCTGTCCAGATCCAAATTCAGTCGTTGGCCTAATGCCAGTCGGTTGACCGATTACGTCCAATTAGTTGACCGACTGGATTAGAATGATCCAATTTTCCTTTAATTTACCTACTGACTCAAACGGTTGACTGACCCATTTCATTCGGTTGACCGATTGGATCAGTGTGCTCATTTCCTTCACCAATTTTGCAACTGCTTCAAACGGTTGACTGACCAATTCCATTCGATTGACCAACTAGATTAGTAGCACCTCATTTCAACTCCAAAACTCACTGTTTAGTTCGGTTGACCGATAGCTTTTCTAGGTTAACCGAATTAACCCGAAAATTCAACTTTTTATATTAAAACGTGTTTTCCAATTAGGTCAATTATCAATTTTATTTTACATAAAGAACACAAAAAATATCTCAATTTAGGATATTTAAACTTATCACGTCTTACCATAACACACATATAATTAACTCATTTAAATTGTCATGTGTGACCCTAATTCGGGTTGCATTAAAAGTATATAAGTAGATAGTTGTTTTCACCTATGTTTTTTCAAGGTCTTCAAAAATCTTTACATCTTCATTGGGTCCATCTTATACCTTTTCTTCATGAGGTCTTTTTCTTAATCACATGCATGGAACTTATAAATCTAAAACACTTGACAAAATCATTAGTTCCACCAAAAACATCAATACTTAATTGTTCATCAAACCCTTAGATTCAACATTCTCTTTCTTTTTTATGATGACAATTAACTTTGACATTTTCTTCAATAAAAAAATGTAACCACGTTTGTTGCGATATTTAATCGCTATGAATTACTCACAAGTGCACGAGGTCAAGTTTTAATAGAATAGGGATGAGTAGAGTTGTCGTATCTAAAGAAATTGGTTTAAATCGTCGCTAAGTACCACGATTTTCGTAACTGAACTTTATCTAGGTGACCCTATTTTGGGTTTGTAAAAATATAAAACTAAACTAAAATACTTGGAATAAATTCTATAGGAATATATTATCTATGGATTAACTTTGTTCACTTATATGTGCTTGATTTAATCTAGTTTACACTAACGGTCATCAATCTATCCAACAATCTAGGTGTCTAAAACTCACTCATTACCTCTCCCGAGTGTAAAGTGAGTGAATATGCAATCACGTAAACACCGATATCCCTATCTAGCATTTAAACGATTACATGAGTCTTGCCCCAATCTCAAGGATTACACACGTTCTAATAATCTCCCGAAACATTAGAACGTCGTGTTGTGTTTAACCCTAGTCCGAATCCAGGATTACCTCTCCCGAGTGTCAAACCCCGTATTCTCAAATCAACCATAATATCATAACAAGCATAAAATGGAAGTAATAAAACGGTAAACACAATCAAATAGGGATGAACAACCGTTAACGAAACGAATATTTACTAAAACATAATATTCGTGAATTACATCAATCCCTGGATAATAAACGTTTAGCTCATGGCCATAACCAAATAATGAAGATTTACTAAAAACAAGATATACATTATCAAATAACCAACAAAAGCTAAGAAATAAATAGAGAAACAAGGGAGGATAGCCAATATTTGAAGAGTGGATGATTCCACTTCCGTAAAATCCACTTCGATCTCGTTTCTTCTTCTCCAATTGATGAACTTCTCTTCTTGGTCTGATCTTAGAGCTCCAAAAATGTTCTTAGCCAAGTAGAAATGAGTGGTTATAAGTAGAAATCCAAAATATCCAAAAAAAAATCTAAAAAATGCTTTCCAACTGGTATCTGGTCACTGTAGCGAGCGACCAAAAGCTCGCTGCAGCGAGTGGAAGGTAGAAAACTCACTGATGAAATGTCACTACAACAAGCAAATTCTCGTTGCAGCGAGATATGGACAGTGCCAGGCGCCTGATTTGTATTTTTGCTGTAACGTTCTCATCCGAATTCTAATTGAGGTGATTAAAAAACCTATAGAAATCTAAGATATATATCTACAACTTTCATGTTTTGAGATTTTCCAAAATCGGATCACATAATGGATAAAAAATGGCCTTGAAGTTACAACACTTTCACGTATTTTACATCGTTTCTCCCATAACACCTGATTTGAATAAAAACAAATAAAAATGAATTAAAACACTTATAAAACACTCGAAAACTACCAAATTTAGCTTTAAAATATATAGATAAAATCAATCTATCAACGTTCCTCTGAAATCTGAGGACGGGTATTTAAAGTCATTTAAGCGTAACTATGAAAATATAAGTAAACAATGATAAAGATATTCAACATAAACCCAATAATTAACGTCTCCCTTTAATAAATGTAATGCTTAGGCGAACAAATTCCTAAACATTAACTAACTTATTAAACATCAACTTCTCCCCCTTTGTCATCTCAAAAAGTGGGGAGGGAATGAAGTTATTCTTTATACCCCTTGATAAATCTTCTTATAAATCTGAAACACTAGATAAAATCATTAGCTCCACCAAAAACATCAAAACAAAATTGTTCATTAAAACTTTGGATTCAACAAAAAGTATAAGGAATTTGCTCTTGAGCTTGAAGGAGCAAGACAAATCAACAAAATAGTGGATGAGAAGAAGGCGACTTCGAAATACAACACCAAACTAGGTGTGGCACTAAATAAACAAATCCAAGAACATGAGGTGAAATTAAAGGCCCACTCGACACCAAAACAAACACCCATATCCATCGCTCTACAAGTGATCAATGAGACACTTTCAATTATCATGCCGCCAAATCATCCAACAGGCGGGCCTGCTGATCCATTCTTAGTCTCGATGACCACGTCGTATGAATGGGCAACACCAAATATTAACTTTCATTCGGTGAGTCAAAAAAAAAAGGAAGAGGCATCCAAAGAAAATGGGGAGTGATTTTGTTTATCTGAAAACAAAAAGGAAGGGGAAAAAAATTGAAAACCCCGATGTAATCAATGTCAATGACCTCCCACTGCAAATATACGAGGACAATGTAAAAATGCCATCTCCAAAAGAGACGAACGTCGAGATTATGCTTGATGACGAGGATTGAGAGAGGTTACAGCTGATATACTCTAAAGAAAGCACCGGGTAAACAAATGTCAACTCATTGACAAATTTTTCAAACAAAAAAAAATTCCTAAAATGTTGTCTGTCAGTTAATATGTTATTGTAATAATGTTGTGGCAGCGCGTAAATACGTCGCTACTTTCACCACAAGTATACGGATCAAGTTTTAGTATAGGTTGGGAGAGTACAGGTATCGTGTTCATAAGGATTGGTTGAGATTATTATCAAATACCACGATTATCATAACCTAATTTTATCTAGGCAATAAAAAATGTAATTTATAATTAATAAAAACTAATACTAAAATACTAATTGATCTAATTAAACTATAAATATTATATTGAGAATGTTTTGAGAGAATAGATTGTCTAGGGATTAACTTCGGTTACAAATATGTGTTCGATCTCATTTTAGTTTACGTTAACAGCGTTCGACTTATTCGACAATCTCAGTTCGTAAACTCACTCGCCACCTCTCCTGAGTGTAAGACGAGGGAACACGCGATTTCGCATCAACGAATAAGTCCTGCTCAACGTCTTAATGATCTTAGGTCATGTGAGTCTCGCCCCAACGTCATTGATTGCATACTCTCCAACTCCCTCCCGGGTTATTGGATCGTCACGTTGTGCTTAACCTAATCTGAATTCGGGGTTACCTCTCCTGAGTGTCAAACCCTGTATTCTCTATATATCATTCTAAGCATAAAATAATACAAGAACGATAAACACAATCAAACATCAAAGAACAACCGCTAACGAAACACAAACTCACACAAATAACATATTCATAAATTTATATTAATCCCTAAACAACCCATGTTTAGCCAATAGCCGTAACCATATATAAAATGTAAAATGAGCTAAACATGCTCAACAACTATCGAAAGTAAGAAAATAAAGAAAAGAAATGAAAGAACTTAGCCTATATCCGAAGATTTGGCACTAAAACCGTTGAACGATCGTTTCCTTCTTCATCTTCTTCCTTGGGTTGTGAGCTCTCCCTAAAAAATCTGTCAACCTCACCCAAAATATATTCTAAGGGGCTTAGGGGGTGATTAAAATGGAAGAGGGGCGGGGAGGAAGGGATTTATAGGGCTCAAAATATCCAAAAATATCTAATTCTACGCGTAGAGTGACCACCTAGGCGGTGGGTATGTCGGTTTGATCTTGGCCACAGCGGTGGAAGAGGCGGTAGAATCAGGACCCCTCTGCAGTTTCACCGCCGCGGCGGTGGTTCTCACCGCTGCGGTGGTGAGTTTACAGCAACTTAGGTCCATCTCTGTATATTCACTACCTCGACGGTGGTCTAGACACCCAGGCGGTGGGCTGCCTTTTAGAATATTTCCCTTGTACTTGTTTTTCCACCGTTCTTGATCTGATAAGATCGTTTATGATCCGTTATCATCCATTTTTACCCCCACACACTTGATTTATACCAAAAAGAATAAAAACATATAAAAAGAACTATAAAAATACTCTAAAACTAACAAAACCAATTTGTGAATAAATAGGTAAATCACACCTATCATGTTGTAGATCATTCGTGTTTGGTGGAGGAAAACAATTAGCCCAAGTTTTGTGAGGCGATGTCATATGCATTCTTATGGAGAAGTGAATCACCGATAATGTAAGAATCTAATCATGCATGCAAAAAAAAACAAAAAAAAACTTTGTTTTGTATTGCATAAATGTTTACGTTTATTACGTGAAAGTCGACATTTTTTTTGTTTGCATAAATGTTCATGTTTTTTTAGTTTGCGTAAATGTTTACTTGCTTTAATTGGTGACTTGGTTTTACATTTACAAAATTGTGTAAACGTTAAATGTGTACCATTGCATTAATATTAAAAAATATTCCGCTGGGTAAATGTTTTACCTATATTTTTCGGTTCAATGTCACATTCTTCCCCCAGGTTGTCAATTCTTTTGGAGAATTATTGGAGTAAGAAACGAAAGTATTCAATCATGTACAAGGAGAACAATCCATCGGGCTGTTAGATGAGGCAAAATTTGCAATAGCGTGCATATGGGTAAGACACATTGCTTGGTCGTCTATTTTTGTTTAACGTTTTTTTTTTTTACCTTCAAACACGCTAACACTGAAACTAAAAACGTGATAGACTGTTATTAAAGAAAACAATGAGAAACTTCTGAAGGACCTGTACCACACGATCGATAGTGCATTCACCAACAAATGTTGGTACATCGTCTTTCCAATGAACACACTAGTCGACATGCCTCACCAAATCATTGGGATGTGATGGTCCTAAACATCTTTGAGAAAAAATGGACATTCTACAATTCTATCTGGACAAGGAATCCCGCTAGTAATTATTACTATAGAGAAGGCAGTGGTATGCAAAACCCTATCATCAACTTGTTGTCTTCAAATATGATATATTTTATTTGTCTAACTTAAACTGTAAACAAACTAAAATTGTTGAGTAACATATCAATGCACGCATACAGACCGGGTGGGGTGATGCGTATCGAACAATGTCCAGATTCTCCACAGTAGAGGGGGGCGTAAGTGAACACATTCAAACTCGTGCCTCTAGTACCAGATTATATGACTCTCACTTTGACATTAACAATGTTTTAAACTTTCATCTGGTTACCCTATTGTAGGAACGATTGTGGCGTTTTCGTCATATATATCATGCAACAATATGCTCAAAACAAGCCAATCACAAAAAATTTGACAGTGGTAGAGCTATGAGGTGTTTGCAAAGTAGCAATCCGTGCTTTCCTGAATCATCCACACTACAACTAGTCCCCCCCAATGATCGCGATAATAGCAAAGAAGCCTAACCCGATGCAACTACATCCTAGCTTGAAACAAATATAGCTTTGTGAAACAAAAACAATCTAACTTGTACATGTTTTTCAACTTTATTCATTATTTGGCATGTTGTGAATGTTAAAGTAAGTGTGGCTTTAACATTCATGTAAATTTTTTATGTTTATTGCATCATGATGTTTTGGAACATGTGAACGCCTTAACGTATTGATTTGTTTTAATGTTCATGTAAAATGTATTTGCTTTAACATTCATGTATTACAAAAGTAGCATTTGCAAATTGTTTTGATTGTGTGCTATAAAACGTTAATGCTAACTCAAATGTGTGCTTTAACATTTCATATAATTTTGGATGGTGAGAAATAAGCAAGTGTTTGCTTTAACATTCATGTATTTTGGGATGCCTGATTTTAAAATATTATTCATGTGCTTTAACATTGTTTGGTATAGTGTGAATGTTAAAGCAGGTGGGTGATTTAACATTTATGTAATTTTCGGATGTTTATTACGTGGTGATTTTTTGGAACACGTTAATACCTTAAACGTATTGATTTGCTTTAACGTTAATGTAAGTTCATATATTTTAACATTCAAGTGTTACAAATATAGTCATTTTGCTTTAATCATCATGCTTACCAATAGTAGTTTAAAAAGAATGAATCACATAGAAAATTTCGTGCAAACCAACACAGATGTATTGTTGTATCAAATCCAAACACTTCATAAACAAATATCCCTACAAAAAAAATGAGGTCCAATGTACATCAAATAATTGAATAAAACAATCTACGTAAAGATGATCACTACTTCAAATTGCAACAATGCAAGTCTTCTTGTTATGATGACCGTATCTTTTACATCTACTGCATCTTATCTTTGTGATCTCACCTCCTGATAGAATGTGTTTCTTCATCGGTCAACCAGGTTGCTTTTTGGTGAACGGAGGGATGATCACAGCTTCCAATGCATTCCATTCAGGCTTCTTGAGCATGGGCACGCCGTATATACCTTCCGAGTAATATTCCACCGAGAAGAATGCCTCAATAAACGAGTATATGTTATGGGCACTTTTTTGTATCACCACGTAAGCATCAACACTCGAGAACCCATTCCCCTGTCAGCTAAAACAGGTACACATTTTTTGTTCTTTCATGTCAACTAAAACAAAGGGGTTCGAATGTACTTCGAAGACACTCTTACCACAATCGACAACGTTCTATGTCCATCCATCACTAATCATCCGCACAAACATCTGATCCCAGACAGGGCATAAAAAACCCGTCATTGATAACAATTCGGCGCGTCTGACTGACAACTGGTTCATTAACTTGCACCTAATCTTGTTGACCATCAATATGATGGGCAGGTGACGATAATCACCAATCCATGCGTTGAACGACTCCTCTAGGTTAGACGACATCTCACCATATTGTTTACCTTTAAAAAACATATTGCAAAAATTATCGGGCAGGACATCTTTGAGGAAATTCTCTACTCGTCCCATGCCTTCTGCTCTTAATCCTTATCTCAGCTGGTAGTATTTGTCAGGCGTCGTCTCATACGCCATCCTAAATATTTGTACACTAGCTTCTCCTTGAATGCTTGTTTCATTCCTGCTAGTTTGTCCCTCGAGTTGTTCTTCAAGTGGTTCAAACAATATGAGTGAAAGTAATTCGGAACATCCTTCCAACCCCTTCAAGAATACCGTTGTGTCGATCAAAAATAAACGTTAACACACGTTCATTTACCACATTTTTTTATAAATTCAACATGAACCAGTATCAGTTGTCATCGTTCTCCACATCAATAACTACAAATGCTATTGGGAACAAACCTGTGCCTTATTGAAAAACAAGTCAGCGTATGAATTTGCGTACCACTACCTTTAAACACAAATAAAAAAAACAAAAAAATTATCGTTGTTTCCATTCTTTGCATTAGCCCCCAACAAACAACCCTTGTACCTACCCCCAAAAAACGTCCCATTAAGGAACAACATTGGCCTACAATGTTTGAATTCGTGTACAGCTGCATTGAACGATACAAAAAGTCTCTTAAAATGGCCCGTTTCTTTGTCTTAATCCAACACTAAATGATTGTCTGGATTCGTTCGCATGCATAACCAACAGAATTGATCATATGACGACTCATGATCGCCATACAAATCATCCTAGGCTTTCTCAACTCCATTCCATGTAATATGATATGGGATGTCAATTCAATAGTCATTCTTAAAGGTATGAACAATGTCCATCGTTCGAGGGGTCGGTGTATTCTGAATTAAGTCTACCAAAGATGACTTAGCAACAATAGAATTCATCTTCTCATCCCTCATCGTCCTATAAGTAGCGTTGCAACAATGATTGCTTTCCAACTCCCAAATATATATATATATATATAAAAACTTGTTTCGTTCATCTAATCTTCCATGCACTCTCCATCCGCATCATCTTTCTTCCTTAAATGAACATTTAGCTATCACTCTTTTTTTGTCGTTCTTTACGAACTAAAAACTGAACCCAACTTGTACAACATATTTTCTTAGTACTTCTCTAAATTCTAGTATTTCACCCTTAAAAATCTGTCCGACTTCTTTGATACCTTCAACCTAGTGATCAGATAGTAATGCTTTTTTAGGTAATGGGCAAAAAACTGTTAACAAGTCATCGTCCTTATTCATGTTGCCTACGCCCCCCCCCCCCCCCCCTCTGCTCGGGGTCCCCTTAAATATTCAATAAGCATTATATGCCCACTACCACTTAACTCACTCCCGCTGCCACACGTCTTTATCTCCACCCCTACATATTCAAGTTTCACTGCGCATGCAAGACTAACCATCACTTTTAGACCATTCTGACACGTTATTAGGCATCTATCATGCCCTGGTATCAAGTAAAACATCTCGAACGAATCATCCCTCAACATGTCCCACCTCAACAACAAATTTTGAATTAACAACTAATGCGTGAAATTATCGTCGACTTTAATGCCCAAGTCTATTTAATTATCTATTAAATTTGCACAATAAAATTATATGCGTCGCCATTACCCCCCAGTAAATCTGCGAAAACAAAAATGCAGCAGATGTACTAAAACAATTTTGTTTAAAAATGAGTTTAAAAAACATGAATGCGTAAACGTTAACGTCATTTGTTACTAATGAAAAACTATTTTCACTTCAAAAAGCTTGTGCACGAACATTAATGTACAACACATCACCGTAACATACGAAACGGTTGTAAACATGCGTGCATTAACGTTAATGTCCCCTCCTGCTTAAAGGGGACCTATTTTCACATCAAATGTGTGCATGAACATTAATGTACGAAACAACCCATGTTAAACCTCGTATCTCGCCCCCATACATGCTCCAATACCGCATATTCATATATTAACCTAAATGAGCCGATTACAAAAAGAACTAATAAAACGTTAACGAACATCTTTTTTAATTATTCACATCATTTTTGCTTTATTATACACATTTAGATACGCGTATAAACGTTAACGCATTACTAACATCCAACTAAAGAACAGGGGGCATTCAACGATCACGAAACTCAAATCGCAAACTTAAAAAACATGATCGCACACATCAAAAATCCAATAAAAAAAACATTAATTGTGATTAAAATACCTTTTCACTGAATGCAATCAAACAAACGGAGCTTGCTTCGTCGTACACAGCTCTCCGATTGTCAATATCTTAGCTCGTCGTCATGTCAGCTTCTTCATCTCATACCAGCTAGTAAAATAGTTCTACAAAGCCTACAATTTGAATGGAATAATTTTGAAAATCCTCACCTTGTGTAAGGAATGTCGTACAAATAATGGAAATCAACTTAAAATTTCTATTTTGTTGCCTACCATAACTATTTTTTTTAAGTCCAGCTGGGGCCCTTTTTTGGTCAATCGAACGGGACATCCTATCGACCAAATTGAATTTGGTCGACCAAATTCAATTTTTAGTCGATTAAATTAAATTTTTGGTCAACCGAACGGGGCATCCTGTCGACCAAATTCAATTCAGTCGACCAAAAATTGAATTTGGTCGACAGGATGTCCCATTTAGTAGACTAAAAATTCAATTTAGTAAAAAGAATTTTCATGATATAATAAATAATAAAATAAATATTTCCATGAAAAATTTTTATTACTTAAATTGAATAAATAATAAAATAAAAATAAAGTGTCAAAAATCATTTTCAAATTTCATAAATCTTTTATTAATAAAGTGTAAAAAAAGTGTCAAAAATCTGTTATTAATAACAATCAAATATTAGGGGAATAAAGTGTCAAAAATGCAAATTTGTTTTGATCCTGCATCTCTCTCTTTCTCCTCTCTCTCTCTTTCCGTGCGGGGTAGGTGGACTTAGTCCCGCTGGCGTTTATAATACCAGGACTAAACGGTAAAAAAAAAAAAAAAAAAAAAAAAAAAAAAAAATTAGTCCCGGCATTTGCAACGCCGGGACCATTCAAGTTTTAAAAAAAAAATTGATCCTGGTGTTACGAACACCGGGATCTTAGTCCCGATGTTCACAACATCGAGATACTCGACCTTGGTAAATAAGTTAAAATTCACATGTTGTCAGAATTTTTTTTTTAAAAAAGTATTTATTGTGTAAAGAACTTCGCACACCACACAGAAGCCTCATCTCTCTCTCTTGTCTTCCAATTCCTTCACCGCCATAGTTCCAGCTCCTTCACCACCAAATTCAAGAATCTAATTCTCAAATTAAACCCAAATGTAGGCTCAATTTCCAAAATTAACAGTGCATACATTTGATTATTCATAAATTTTGGTCATCTATTTGATGTTATAGGGAGATTAAAACAAAAAGAGTAACTCGGGAAGATAAAATGTGGAGTACAGACCTTGAACGTTCGTGATGAATCAAAACGCGAAGCTTGATCAGCGAGGCGATGATAATAGCGGTGGCAGTGTCCATCGTCTACCTCAAGCAAATCCCTATCCAAACACATCCTTAAAGAAACCCTAAAATCTCAATGTTTTGGTAGATCCAAACAACAATTGAACAAAATGCACAAGGTCCATATTCCAAACAATAGATCCAAATAACATCCAAACAACAATCGAACAATAGATCCAAATAACAATTGAATCTCAAGCTTTCATTTGAGCTTGTAATTCGACAAAACAACAAAAGAAAAACAAAATTCAGATGAACCAACAAAAAATAATTGAGCTCTGTTTGATGTTCCTTGGCCTGGGTACTTGAGTTCCATCGAGATCTTTCAGCTATTAGGTTCTTAGCCTATTTATCTTTACCACCTTGTATGGCCACTTCCAATTAGGATCTAGCTTCCCTAATCTTGCGTCTAATCTGTATGGCATCACTCTTCGGAGTACCAGATCTTCGATATTGAAATATCTTGGCCGAACTGCCTAGTTGAACTTTCATTTGAGCTTGTAATTTAACAAAACAACAAAAGAAAAACAAAAATCAGATGAACTAACAAAAAATAATTAAGCTCTGTTTGATGTTCCTTGGCTTGGGTACTTGAGTTCCATCGAGATCTTTCAGCTATTAAGTTCCTGGCCTATTTATCTTTACCACCTTGTATGGCCACTCCCAATTAGGATCTAACTTCCCTAATCTTGCTGCTAATCGGTGTGGCATCACTCTTCGAAGTACCAGATCTTCGATATTGAAATATCTTGGCCGAACTGCCTAGTTGAACTTTCTCCCCATTTTTTATTTGTACGCAGACATTCTCATCAATGTTACTTCTCTTTTTTCTTTTAGTATGTCCAAGCTCTCCCTTATCTGACCTTCATTCCTATTTAGATTAAATCGGCTGATCCTGTAGCTGGCCAATCGGCTATCCTTTTTTCCTTTAGTGTCATCTAACCTCTTCTTGATTGATTCCTTGATTTCCCTATTCGCCACTTCTACTTGGTCATTAACTTGTGGGTGAGCTGGGATGCTTGTCTGGGGATCAATGTTGAGTTCTGTGAAAAATTTCTCTACTTTACCTCCTGCGAATGGAATCCCATTGCCAGAGACAAGTATTGCTGGAATCCCAACCCTACATACGATGTTCCTCCACAAGAAACTTTTCACCTTTTTTTCCCTAACTATTATGAATCCTTCTGCCTCCATCCATTTTGTAAAGTAATCTATCATCACCAACACAAAATGTTTATTCCTTAGAGCCGGGGTAAAGGGTCCTAGTAGATCCATTCCCCATTTTGCAAATGGTTATGTACTAGAGATAGGGATTTGCATCTAAGATGATACACAAATATCCCTAGCAAACCTTTGGCACTTGTTACACCTTAGAACAAACTTCTTGCAGTCCTTCCTTATCGTGGGCTAATGATACCCAGTTGTCAATGCTTTCTCTGTTAAGGTCCTTCTTCCTTAGTGGTTACCACGCACGCCTTCGTGGATCTCCGGGATTATGTAGAGAGCTTCATTGGCTCCTAAACAAAGAAGAAGTGGCTGGGAGTAGGACCTTTGATATAACTTTCCTTCAATGATTAGGTACTTTGTAGCCTTGTACATAACTTTCCTTGTTGACACCTTGTCTTCTAGTAGGACTTATTGCTTCAAAAAATAAATGATAGGCCTTCGCTAATCATTATCTTCCTCAATTCATCCTATCTCTACACATAAGTTAGAAAATACTGCTATAGCGAGAAATTCCAGGACATAGGTTTGTGCTGGACCCAATTGCTCCTGATGGTATGAAGACTGCCAGTACATCTGCTCTTGTATTGTTTTGCTATTGGTATCATCTGGAAAGTACATTCCTTTAAACTAAGCAATCAATCATCTAACTTTCTCTAGATAAAGTTGTAGACGTTCTTCATTAATCGTGAAAGTCCCTATTATCTGGTTCACCACCAATTGAGAGTGTAACCTGAGCCAGTACACAAATGTCCCTAGTGAACCTTTGGCACTTGTCACTCCTTGGAACAAACTTCTTGCAGTCCTTCTTCATCGTGGGCCAATAATACCCAGTTGTCAATGCTTTCTCTACTAAGGTCTTTATTCCTTGGTAGTTACCACACACTCTTTCGTGGATCTCCGGGATTATGTAGAGAGGTTCACTTGCGTTCACTTTTCCCTAAACAAAGTACAAGTGGCTGGGAGTAGGACCTTCGATATAGCTTTCCTTCGATGATTAGGTACTCTGTAGCCTTGTACATAACTTTCCTTGCTGACCCCTTGTCTTCTAGCAGGATTCATTCCTTCAAAAAATCGATGATTGGCCTTCGCCAGTCATCCTCTTCATTAAGTTATCCTATCTCTTCACCTAAGTTAGAAAATACCACTATATAAGAAAATTCTAGGACACTTACTAGGTTTGTGATGGACCCAACCGCTCCTAATGGTGCGAAGACTGCCAATGCTTCTGCTCTTGTATTTTTTTGCTCTTGGTATCATCTAGAAATTACATTCCTTAAACTATGTAATCCGTCATTTGACTTTCTCTAGATAGAGCTATAGACGTTCTTCATTAACCATGAAGGTCCCTATTATCTGGTTCGGCACTAGTTGAGAGTGTAACTTGATGATGACATCTTTTGCTCCTAAAGTTCGAACCAAGTTCAGCCCAATTATCACTACCTCATACTCAGCTTTATTATTTGAGGTCTTAAATTCGATATGAACTGTCTTTTCCAGCTCATCTTCTAAGGGGCTTACCGCCACAATTCCAGCGCTACGTCTTCTTAAGTTCGTAGCTCTGTTAACCCATAGGTTCCACAGATTCAAGCTTGAGCCTAAAGTTCTAGGGTTGTCCTCCTCTCATTTAGGAATCAATTCTACTAGAAAATCAGCCAAATCTTGTCCCTTAATTGAAGTTCTTGGGATGAACCTGATGTCAAACTCTCCAATTTCTACTACCCATTCAATTAGTCTCCTAGAAGCATTAGGTCGGTGAATAACAGCTCTCAAGGGATAGGAAGTCATTACATTAATCGGGTAAGATTGAAAATAATATCTAATCTTCTTAGCAGCAATTATTAGTGCTAAGGCGAGCTTCTCCAAGTCTATGTATCTAGACTCTTTTGGAAATAATGACTTATTGATGTACTACACATGGTGTTAAACTTTGCTTTCTTCCTTTATCAAAGTTGCACTAACTGCCCATTAGGATATTGCTAAATGCAAATAGAGTTTCTCTAGTTGTTTTACTCATGCCAGTAGTTCAGTTTCACTCAGGTACTCCTTCAAAAATTGGAAGGCCTGCTCACATTCATCAGTACATTCAAAATTCTAATACCTTTCAAAACATTAAAGAAAGGGTGGCCCTTATCTGTGAATTTAGAGATGAATCAATGCAAGCAGCCCACCTCCTGTTTAGCGTTAACACTTATTTAACGCTTGTTGGGGCCTTCTTCTTTGTAATGGCGTCCACTTGCTCTGGGGCTTTAATTTCGAATTGATCCATAATATAACCTACAAATTTCCCAGAAGACACCCTGAAAATTCATTTCTTAGGGTTGAGCTTTATTCTGTGTTTCCGAAGCACTTCCAGTGTCTTCCTCAAATTTTTCCACATGGTTGATCCTCTTCTTGCTCTTCACCAATATATCATCAATATATACCTTCATCGTATCTCTGATTTGTTCTTAGAACATTTAGTTTGCTAGTCATTGTTACGTTACTCCAGCATTCGTCAAGCCAAAAGGCATTACCCTGTAATAGTAAGTCCCTCTGCGAGTGATGAACGTCATCTTATCCTCATCTAGGGGATCCATATTGATCTAATTGTTACCTTAGTAAGCATCCATGAAGCTCATGATCTCGTGCCCAAAAATAGAGTTCACCAACTTATTTATCTAGGGCATTGGGTAGCAATCGTTGGGGCATGCCTTGTTATGATTAGTAAAGTTTACACACATTCTTTACTTCTCATTCTTCTTCTTCACCGGGCCCAAATTTTTCTAGACACTTAGGGTATATTATCTCCCTAATTCCAAATGCTCAGCAGTCGATCTATTGATTCTCGATTACACACATTTTCTCAATACTAAAGATTTTATATTTTTGGCATACTGGAGGATGTGAGCTTACTATATTAATCTGATGTGCTGCTACAGAGGTATCAATGCATTCCATGTCACTTGAAGTCCAAGCAAACTCTTGCTGGAACAATTTTAGTAATTGAACAGTTTTTTTCTTCTCTTTTGACTACAAAGTTGCTCAAATCTTTATTTTTCTCTAACCTGCTTTATTGAGGTATACTTCTTCTATTAATTTAGCAGGGCAGAGCTATTCCTCAGTTTTCTTCGAAGTCATATACCTCAGCGTTAGAGTTGATTTTCCTAGGAGAGATAACCCCATTGATTGATTTCTATTTAGCCCTGGATTTCGCCTTTAACGCCACTGCAAAGTAGTCTCGGGAGGCTACTTGATCCCCCTGGATTAACTCTATTCCCTTAGGGCTTGGAAATTTGAGGCATTTCTAAAAAGTGAAAGCTACCACCCTCATTGCATGGAGCCAGAGTCTTCCCAAGATTGTATTGTAAGGAGAGCTGTATGGCATCACCATGAACTCTGTTACCTGAATTATTCTTACCTCTTATTTGCAGTAGATACAGACAACACCACTTTCCCTACTGGAGAACTTATTTCTCCATTAAAGTCAACCATGACAGTTTGGGTCAATTTTACGTCTGACTCTAGTAACCCCATTGACGTATGGCACTATTAAAAATAACATTTTTAGAACTACCAGTGTCTATCACAGTTCATTTTACCTAGAATCTTGAGATCCAGAAGGTCACCACAAGGGCATCGTCATGTGGAAGAACCATTCTATAGAGGTCTTCCTCAAAGAAAGAAATTAAATAATATGCTCAGCTTCAGCTTAACTGCATATACCTCGCCATATGCCCTTTCTAGGGATGTTTCCTTCACCTTCATCTCATTGGCTCTGCTGGACTCTCCAGTTAGGGTCGAGCCACAATTGAACATATAGATCACATCACATCTCCTATTTAGTTCATCTCAATTCCTTCTTTTATCTTGATCTTCATTCATACACTTAAGTACCCCTACTCTATCAGCCATTTGATCTCTCTTTTAAGATGGATGCACTCATCAATATCGTAGCTATGATCTTGATAGAAATGGCATAACTTGCTTATGTCCCTCTTATTTGGGTGAATTATAATCTTTAGAGACTAGGCCATTTTTTCGAAAGACCTAATCTCATCCAAGATTCTTGAAATTGGTACATTTAACCCAAGAGGAGCAAGTTCTTCCTTCCTTCTAGAGTTCTATTCCCTCGCTCTGTCGTAATTCAAGCTTTCCTCCTTTCGTTTCTTAGGTTGCTCATCTTTTTGTTCCTTACTCTGACTTTCCTTAGTAGAGGGTTTTTTCTTCCCTAGACCTTCTTGCCTCATCCAGCTTCATTTATGGCTTTGCCCTCTCAATCAGCTGTGTCATATCCTCTGGATGATGCTTGGTGAGGGAATCTCGAAAACACACTAGCCTCAGCTCGGTGCGAAAAACGTTTACGATCAATTTGGTTCCACACCCTTTAATGGAGGTCAGCTCTTCATTGAATCTAGTCACGTATTATCAAAGCGACTTTCCTTTAACCCGCTTTAACATAAGCAAGTATTTTGCTCTTCTCTTCAGCCTCAAACAAGTGATGAACCGATTGATGAACTACTTTCCCAATTTAACAAATGAACCGACTAACCTTGGGGGAAGCGAGTGAAACCACTTTAGAGCCAAGTTCATCAGTGTCTAGGCAAACGCACGACACAGCACCAAGTCCCATACTTCTTACAATGCCATCATGTGCCTGAAATGTCTGAGGTGATTCGTTGGATCTCTCTTCCCATCATACTTTTCTAGCTTGGAAGGATCAAACTTCTTCGGCAAGGGCTCTTTCAGTATTGGTTTGACAAATGAAGGTTTTGTTCTTCCGAGCAACTCTTCTAGTTCATCCATTCGGCGAATCTCATCTCGTCTCTTACCAACCCCCTTCCAATCCGAGTTGATGGACTCTTCAATTTGATTTGTTATAGTGAGATGGACATTTTTCTTACTTCGGATTAAAACTAATCCTCCTTGAACTTTGAGATGCGAAGCAGATCTTGCAGCTCTAAATTTTGCTACTTTGACTGCTTCTTTTGTACTCATGTTTATTCCCTTAGTCGAACCCCCTGATCATGTAGCTTTTCAATCTAGAGATTAAGAGTTGCGATATCTACCTCCGATCACCTCCAGCTAGGGATGGTCATGGGCCGGGCCGGGCCGGGTTTTGACTAGGGTATTACACAAAAATGTTAGGCCCTAGCCCGGCCCTATAATTTATTTATTTTTAAATTTAAAAACTAAAGACTAAAATTATAAAATGACCCCTCAATTCTCTCTCTATGAGAAGAATGAAACTAGGGTTTGCTAAATTATCTAACTAAAATTGAAAATTACAAATTGGCCCCTCAACTCTTTCTCTATGGATATATATATATATATATATATATATATATATATATATATATATTTAAAAAAAGTTCGGGCTGGGCCGGGCCGGCCCTAAACAAAAATGATCAAGCCCTAGCCCGGCCCTAAAAATGAATGGGCCTTAGTCTTTAGGCCCTAGCCCGGCCCATGGGCTCAAACACCAAGCCCAAGCCCTAAAAAAATAGGGTCGGGCTGGGCGGGCCGATCGGGCCTCCGGGCCCATGACCATCCCTACCTCTAGCTACTGTACTATCGTGCGACACTTCATCAACACTTTCACGTTTTGATCTCGATTGAGGTATTATTGTCATTTTTTGCTAGTTTTCCATAGATAGCACCAAATGATACTGTCAAATTTTGTCAGTAACTCCAACTCTTGAATCCCTTAATAACACCTATAAACCTTAGGATAAGTACTGACGCACTTCGGATTTCGAGAAACAACACCTCCTGTGTTGTGTTATTCGAATCATGCTCATTTTGAAAACAAACTTATGCTTTTCTTTGAAATGCTTTTGGATAAACTTTATTTTTTTAAAATCTTTTTTTTTTAACAATTTCAAGGAGTTCTTCTAAGCGTCGGCTTTTAACAATTTTCACTTGGGCCGAATTTTGTGAAATTTGGAGTTGCCACCTAACATGGGCTTTGAAAAGGTGTGCTTGGTCACTAGGTCTTTTTAAAGAAAATAAAATAAAAATAAAAAAAAGGAAAGAACATTTTAAGTGGCCCAAATTTTGACTCAAAATATAAGATCTTACGCAAAGTATTTTTTTAAATTCGAGGGTCGGTAATGATCGGGGAAAATGTTAGGCACCCCAAGACACCCTTTCGAAAATGATATCTAGTGTCTAAATGTTTTAAATTAAACTAAGTCCAAGTGTTTTTTGGTTTAGTTGGTTAACATAATCTTTTTCCCCTTATCCCTTTTTATTCATGCAAGTGAAACTAAAACCAATAAACAGATAAATAAATAAATAAATAAACATTAAAATAAAATCCAAAATATCCCCCTTTTAAACCACTTATCGATTATGGATAAATCAACAAGCTTGGTCCCCATAATTTTTTTATTTTAGCTTAAATTATGATAACAAAACTTATGTACGAAAAGAAAAGAAATAGAATTTTAAAATGAAAAGACTTTTCTTTTAAGACAAAATTTTTACATATAAAAAAAATGTTTTTTTAAGAAAACCATTAAAGACTTAAAAAAAGTATTTTGTTGATTTTTCTTAATGAAGAAAATGATTTTGAGAAAAAATATTTATTAAAAACACTGAAACATTTTTGGTTTTTTTAAAAATAAAAAATAAAGAAAAGAAGGGTTTGGCTTCTTATGAAGAAAACTTTTTTCAAAAGAAAAAAACTTTTATTTAGATTTTCCTTGTAAAGGAAAAATATTTTTTTAAGTAAAAAGGAATTTGTATTCTTATAAAGAAAACAAACTTATTATAAAGGGAAAATTATAGTTTTGGTCCTTGTATTTGCACGCGTTTTTCTATTTGGCCCTCCAGGTTTTTTTTTAATCAAAGTGGTCCTCGTATATGCAGATGTTTTTTAAGTTGTCCTTCCTTCAAAAATAGGCGTTAATTGTGATGGATTTGAGGCGTGTGACTTGCACACGCAAATTTCAAGGGTCGAAAAGTAATTTTTTTGTACAAATTACAGTTTTGGTCCTCATATTTGCACCCGTTTTTCCATTTGGCCCTCCAATTCTTTCTTCTTCTTCTTTTTTTGTCAAAGTTCTAAAATGATACAAAAATAACCCGTAATATTTTGTTTATTTTTTTGTTATTTTTATTATTTTTCTTAAAATCAACTAGATTGAATATATCACATTGATGTTAACTACTATTAAATTATGATAATTGTTTTGTTTAAAGTTGAAATTAATTCGAGAAAAATAAATTTAAAAAATTGATCACCATTTGGACACTGTGAAATTGCCTTTGAATTTTATAATTTGAATATTCAAGGAACTCAAAATTACTATATTTATTTATTTGTGTATTTTAATTGGTAAAAGCTAATTCAAACAGAACCCATTTTACGTCAAAAAAAACACTAACACCATTTATCAATTTTGTAGAAATGAAACAAATGTGAAACTTAAGAGGTCAAATATGCAATTTGGCAAACCTTAAGGGTTAAAACTTGTAATATTCTCTTAATTATTCTCCTATTGAGCTCCTTCCACCTTATAACTGCAACCCATCTCGAGTGGGGAGCGGCCATGGATGCGGGATGACGCTGCAAGAAAGCAGCAAGAACCCACTCGCGATAACCGCCGGAAGCCACACACTCAAGCAGCTAATGGGTAGTGGGTATTGAGGTGAGAGAGAGACTTAACGGATTCTTATCCCTTTAAGCTGAGCACTAACTAAAAAAGAGAAAATGAGAAATGGGTTAACTAGTAATGGAAGGGAAAACATGAAGATATCTGTATGATTTAGGTTAGAGAGAGAGGGAGGAGTGGGAAGGGAGAGGGGGGGGGGGTGAGGTTATAAGAAGGGAGGAGCTCAATAGGAAAATAATTAGAAGAGTATAACACTTTTTAACCCTAAAGGTTTACCAAATTGCACATTTGACTTCTTAAATTTCACATTTGTTTCAATCCCACAGAATGAATAGACATAACATGGATTTTGGTTGAATTAGCTTTTACCAATTAAAATATACAAATTAAAATACACAAATAAATAAATATAATAATTTTGAGTTTCTCGAACATTCAAATTATAAATTTCAAAGGCGATTTCACTGTGTCCAAATGGTGATCAATTTTTTAAATTTATTTTTCTCAAATTAATTTTAAATTTTAATAGAAAAATTATCTTACTTTGATAGTAATTAACATCAATGTGATATATTCAACCTAGTTGATGTTAATGGAAACAAATAAAAAATAAAATAAACAAAATATTACCGGTTATTTTTATATCATTTTACCAATTTGACAAAAAAAATAAAATTGGAGGGCCAAATGGAATAATGCGTGCAAATACGAGGACCAAAACGGTAATTTGCCCAAAATAAAATTACTTTTCTACCCTGAAATTTGCATGTGCAAGTCACATGTCTCAAATCTGTCACAATTAACGCCTACTTTTTACGAAAGGGCCACTAAGAAAAACGGTTGCAAATACGAGGACAAAAATTGTAATTTTCCCTATTTTAAGACACATAAAAAAAATAGTTTAGGTTATGTTATGAAGAAAACAAATTTTAAAGTTACATTTCTAGTTTTATTTTTTTTCATTTTTTTAAAGAAAAATCCTTTAAGTAAAAGGTTTGATTTTCTTATGAAAAAAAACAAATTTTTAGGGTAAAAAATCATTATATGAAAATATATTTTTAAAGTATATTTACATTTTCAACATTTTGAAGAAACCCATTTTGGTTTTATTTGTATAAAGAAAACAAAAATTAGAAAATACATTTTTAGGTTAAAGAAAAAAAAAAAAAAAAGATAACAACATTAAAATTTCAATAAGAATTTTTTTAACAAAAAAAACTCTCTTTTGGTTTTCTTAAATGAAGGAAAACCTTTTTTATAAAGTTAAATTTTCTCTTTTCTGGAAAGGACTTTTCAACGTAGAAAAGAAGAACATTTTTTTTTTGGAAGTTTCTTTTGTTTTGAAAAAAAAAAAAACAAAGAAACTTCATTTTTCTTATATTTTAGCAAAATGGAAAATAGCAAATTCTTACATATTTTTTTCCAAAATAACCTTAACTAAAACCACTTGGGGGTAAGGGTTTCGTTAACTCTCCTTTAAAGTGTCTCAAATAATTGGAAAATCTAGAATGAGATATGGAGAACTATCCATTTATAGTTTTTATGTTAGGCAAAGATTTTTCTTTTTTTACTTTTTATTTTTATGTCATGAAGTACATAATACATATATGTGTGTGTGTGTGTGTGTTGCCAGTCCTAACCATTGTTAAGAATGGCAAAACATTTCTGGAGAGGACTGCCCTTATGTTGCCAATTCCATTTCACAAAGTCGCGAAAATCGAAATGGGGAATAGGGTCCTCCCTTATTCAACCTTTATCTGGGGAGGACCTTATTCAACCTTTAGCTGGGGAGGACTCGACTTAGATTATATATGTAAAATAAAGTGCATAAAAGTAAAAGTGTGGAAAGGGACAGAACCGAAAGTAAATGATAGTAAAGTAAATATAGAAAAATGAAAGTGTGAAAAAGCGCAGACCGAAAAAGTAAATGACAATAACAGTAAATGAGAGTAAATAAAATGCGGGAAAATAAACTTGTTTTTAGTGCTCACTTGAGAATGCATTTTTTAGTTGTTTTATTTGTCCTCCTTTAGATAGGTAAAAGAAAATTAAAAAAAAAATAAAAAATTGAGGAGATTGAAAGAACTTACCTTGCTAATGGAGGAAGTTCTTCCTTCCTTCTTCTTCTTTCCTTCCTTTGTCTTTGATCTCTTTGTAGAGATTTTCTATGACTTATAAACTAACTTTTTAATTTTTTTGAGAGAATTTATTTTAGAGAGAGAAAGTGTTCTTGCAAGTGTTTTGGGAGCATACACGCAAGAATGAGCACTAACATGTGAATTGGCACTTGAAATGGTGGGGAGGGTACCTCTATTTATAGAGACTGAAATTTGTGCACTCACCAGGGTACAACCCTGGTGAGTGCGCAACCCCTCTAACGAACGCTGGTAGCTCTCGTTTAATGGACAGCTACCCCTTATTTCGTGTAAATGTACAATTTAGCCATCCTATTTCAGGAATTGAATACTTGACTTTGTTTTTCAACTTCCTTAAGTATTACCATTAAGGATAATGACATGGGAGACTCCCAAGATGGCTATTGGCATTACAATTTGGAATCACAACGCTCCGTCTTATTGTCGGGAGATTTATATGAGGCGAATTTAGTGCTTTGAGCAGTTTTTATCAACTAAATGTAATTTTTTGGTTTTTTGTGAAATTGAAATGCTAAACATGAAATTAAACTATCCAATTTGATATTGGAATGTTCAATTTCAAAAATTAACACTCAATTGGTTGTCAATTTGACGAAACTGGCAAAAAAAATAGAGTTTTTGGGCTAAAATAAAAAGTAATGTGAATTAGTGAAATTTCTTAAAATTAAATGGTGAAAATCGAAATTAACTATACCCATAGTGATAATCTACAAAAATCACTTTCAATCTAATCAATTTGGTCCCCAATTAACTTTTAGAAATTTTAATTTTTAGCCCGAAACTTTAATTCTTGCAGAATTCAATCAAATTGTCGATTTGTATTTTTTATTTTTCTTAATTAAAACATTATGCAAGAATTAAACATGAGAATCTAAGGCGCAAATTCGTCTCTTTAAACCTGGTTTAAATTTTGTCCAAATCTCTACTACAGACCCGGTACTTTTATGAAATACAAAAATAGGCGGGTCAAAATGCGTGTCTACGGTTGCCCCTCTTTGTCATATGAGATTACTCGTGATGAAAAAAATAGAAGACACACAGCATTTTGTTCTGCTAAAATGACTAGAAAGAAAAAAACTGACCTTAATTTGACTAAGTCGACCTTTTTTAAGGGAAGAAAATGAAAATGGTGTTCCAATGAACCCAGAAATCACCGAAAGCAGCAAAAGTGAGAAACAATATCAGTGACTTTCCTCGACACAAACAATTACTACACCACCTGGGACGGAGAGAATAAAGTAAAGCAATAAACGGTGATACCAGGGCATCCTGAAATCATCGAAAGTACACCTGCCTTTCTTAGGAGAGTAAAAAGTTTCAATTACGATCCTCTTATGGAGATGAAAATAATATTGAATTGAGGAAAAATACGACCGAAGCAATTAGATGGTTACCTACGTACCTGAGAAATGCGTCAAGGGTCAGGTCAAGCGTAGTTCAAGCTAACCTTACTTCTAAAGCTGACGTACCCCGGATTTTGTTGAAAACAGATGAAGTAGAAATCGAAAAGAAAATTAAAACAAATTTTCATTCCTCCCTCTCGAAATCCTCAAAATCCATTCATTTTTTTAAAATGAGTGTGCAAGGGCTTTTCTAGACGTTAGTTTTGAAAACGTTCTTTAGGCCAAGATTTATGTTTGAAAAGGAGTCGCCACCTAGCATGGGTTAAATGATGTGCTAGATCACTGGAATTTTTACAAATTTATTTTTTATTTTTAAAATGGCTCGTGTTTTTACTCGTAAAGATTTTTTACAAGAGATTTTTTTAAGTTCGGAGGTCAGTTATGCTCGGGAAAGGTTTTAAGCACCCCAAGACACCCGTCCAAAGATTGTACCTTAGTCTAAATAGATGTTCACTTTTAAACAAAATCCAATTGATTTTCTTTTGTTTTGGTTAACAAAATAATTTATTTATTTTTTTGTTTTTGTCTTTTTTATGCATTTGTATGTCATGAAAAGTAGATAAACTAAACTATCTATCAGCAACAATAGATAAAAGTAAATGAAAATACGTGGGTTGCTTACCTACATTGGCGAATAACCAAGGATCAAGTCATCACATAGTACGTTTATTTAAGTTGATTGATTTTATTTGATTTTAGTTATGAGACAAAAACATGAATCATACGATGATATGTGAATAATCTCTTTGATTTTGTCAAGAACACCACAGCCAAACTCATTTGTTTTAGGCAAGATTAGGGTTTATATTTGAGTTGTCAGTTAAAAAGAAAGAAAATACATAGTATATATATTAGTCCTACTCGTAACTAAGAAAGATGGGAACGTTTCTAAATAATGTACACACATATCCCCGAAAGAATAGAGGTCCTCCCTTTATCCGAAGTTTTAACCACAAAGGTCTCAATGGTGTAGTATACATACATATATATATGTATATATATATATATATACATATATATATGTATATATATATATATATATGGTGTCAATCCACGAGCCTGAAGACTTAGTGTCAGGTTGTGATCTTGACGTTTAACAGTACAGTAAAATCAGATATTAATAGTTTATAGTTAGTGATTAACAGTTAATAGAGTTCGGTTTGATGTGTTCATGAAAGAAACACAGAGACTATCAACAACTCATGGTGTGATAGATGTTTTATAATAATCCTCATATATTCTTAACATGTTCTTAGATGTTTTTGGTCCTCATATATTCTTAACATGTTCTCGAACATTCTTAATGTTCTTAACATAACATAGTTTTAACGTTTTATACTTGATTATATGTTATATATGCTATGTATAAAAAACATATGTTTAGAAACTATATGAACATGCTATGTACAAGCAAAGCAAAAAACATTTAAGGCAAGATTAAAGGATTTTCAAGAAACATACCTAATTTAGGGAAGTGATCTTTCCCTAAACAAATACATTTTTCTCCTTTTTTTTTTAATCTTCACGGTTATTCTCGATATTTTGTCGTTAACTCTTGAGATCTTCCTCCAAGATCCTCAAGAACTCCTTCGGGATGGTATTTCAGTAGCATTTCGAGGTGTTTTTAGAAGGGAAAGCTCAAACACCCTAAGACCCAAGAATAATACTCAAGGCTAGAGAGAGAAAGTAAAGGTTCCAACTCTTTTATTTTTGAAAACAGGCCCCTGTATTAATAGGCTAGGAGGTCTGCACATTGGCTAACGCGCAGACCATCCCAACTTGTTCCTCAAGGTCTGTTTAGCTTAGGGGTCATTCCTTCTTGTCTTGATGTTGAATGGTTTTGAACGAATCTCAAAGATTCTGTAAGATCTTTTAAAGATATGGAAATGATTACCAAATCATTAAATATCTAGGTGCAATGATTGGCAATCATTGCAATTGATTGGCAATCATAAATCATCATTACTAGATCTTGGATATGATTGGTTGCACATGGGATCATTTATGGTTTGATGTGACCTTTTCAGTTTGGTTTGGTGGCCAAGTACCGGTTACTTGCACAATTTCGGTTTAGTTTCCATTAATACTTTGGAGGTTCTTTGAATCTAATCTTGATGTGTCATTTGGTATTCAATGCATGATAGTGACACTTGATGTGATGCGCATTGAATCGGTTCAGTTTGCCTTATAATGGGTAGTCGCATTTCAAGTGTTTTAGTTTCTCATAAGATATTTTGCACAAAATATCTTGGTTCTTTGAGTATGGTCCCACCATGTCATCCCAAGTATTTAATGCTTGATGAGATGGACATTTAATGTCTTCATTGAATGCCTGCTAAGTGGCAAACCGGATTGGTTAGTTTGATAACGGTTAGTTACCTCTTAAGTAACTTAGTTTTCTTAGATATTTTGAAGGAAATATCTAGGAAAGATAATTTAATGCTCATTAATGAGTCATTAAATGCTTGGCAGGACCCTTGATTTGATGGGATTTTAATACTAATAATAATGAAATCCTTAGTTACTTTGTGTAACTTGAACTTATCATGGTAATTTTAAGACTTGATTAAGGTCTTTTAGCTTTGATTTATGGATATTAGTACCTTAAACAAGTATTTAAAAAAATATTTTGGGTGTCGAATAGACGAAACCTGTGATAGTAAATGTCGCAGAGGTCAAAGTAAGTAACAGAGGTAATTTGGTGAAATGTCTTATAGTTAAAGGGTAGTAACTAATTTTTATTCATATTAAAGGAGATTTGATGAAAATCAACCCTTAATAATGTCATCTTAATCTCCCTTTAATTTAAGGAATTTTGAGGTTAACCCGAAACTTTTACTTTACCGAATTCAGTCAAATTCAACAGTTTTAAGTTTTTTTTTTTTTTTTTCATAGTAGTCAGTGTGATCCTAAAGTATAAATTCATTCCCTTAAAAATTAAGTTTAAAGTTTATCTGAACTTATACTTTCAATTCGACACTGACTGGACGGGACAAAATGCGTTGTCTATAAAAGTAATAAAATAGAAGGATTCAACTATCCTAGCCGGAGTTATCGAAACAATAAAATAGACGAAATCACTGGTCCTCGTCGGAGTTATTGAAACAATAAAATAAACAGAATCACCGGTCCTCGTCGAACATATCGAAATAATGGAATTACCAGTTCTCGTCAGACTTGTCGAAACAATAAAATAAACGGAATCACCAGTCCTTTCCGGACTTACTAATAGATAGATTTTATCTATATATTTTCAATCCGAATTTGGTAGTTTTCAAGTGTTTTAATTCATTTTTATTTGTTTTTATTCAAACCAGGTGTTATGGGAGAAACGATGCAAAATACGTGAAAGTGTTATAATTTCAAGGCCATTTTCGACCATGATGTGATCCTATTTTCGAAAATCTCAAAACAAGGAAGTTATAGATCTACATCTTAGATTTCTATAGGTTTTTAAATTACCTCAATCGGAGTTTGGACGAGAAATGTACGGAAAATATACGAATCAGGCGCCAGGCACTGTCCATATCTCGTTGCAGCGAGAATTTGTGCTCGATGCAGCGAGCTTCCATTAGAGAATTTTATGTCTTCCACTCACTGCAGCGACCAAACACCAGCTGACATGATATTTTTAGGATATTTTTTATTTCTATTTGTATCCACTCATTTCCTACTTGGCCAAGAACGTTTTTGGAGCTCAAAGATTAGACCAAGCAAGAGGAACACACAATTGGAGAAAAGGAAACGAGATCGGAGCGGATTTTACGGAAGTGGAATCATCCACTCTTTAGATATTGGCTATCCTCCCTTGTTTCTCTCTTTTATTATAAACTTTTGTTGGTTATTTGATCATGTATATCTCGTTTTTAGTTAAATATTTGGTTATGGTCATATATAGTTAAACGTTTATTATCTAGGGATTTATGTAAATCACGAATATTATGTGAGTAAATCGTTGTTTCGTTAACGGTTGTTCATCCCTATTCGATTGTGTTTATTGTTTTATTACTTCCATTTTATGTTTGTTATGATATTTTGGTTGATTTGAGAATACGCAGTTTGACACTCGGGAGAGGTAACCCTGGATTCAAACTAGGGTTAAAGCACAACACGAATTCTAATGTTTCAGGAGATTATTAGAAGATGTGTAATCCGTGAGGTTGGGGCAAGACTCATGTAATTATTTAGCCGCTAGATAGGGATATCAGTGTTGACATGGTTGCATATTCACTCACTTTACACTTGGGAGAGGTAGTGAGTGAGTTTTAGAAACCTAAATTGTCGGATAGATTGATGAGCATTAGTGTATACTAGATTAAATCAAGCATGTGTAAGTGAACGAAGTTAATCCCTAGATAATCTATTCCTATAGAATTTATTTCAAGTATTTTAGTTTAGTTTTATATTTTTTCAAAAAACAAAAATTTGATTGTCTAAATAAAGTGGAGTTACGATAATCGCAAGGCTTAGCGACGATCTAAATCAATCCCTGTGGATACGACAACCCCTCACTTCTTATACTATTAAAACCTGTCGGGACAAGTTTTTGGCGCCGTTGCCGGGGATTGGCTTTTAGATTGTTGTTAATATTGTGAATAAGTAACTTGATTTTAATTTAGGCATTCATTTTATTTTTAATTTTTGTTTTTAGTTTGGTTTGTTTTACGAGGTACTTGGAGATGGGTGATCAACAAGTCCTCTTGAGTTTTTCTTAACAGGATTCCGAGTCATTCTATTGTGCTTGAAAACAATACAATGAGTTGTTATTTCAGTTCCCTAATCATCGTTTCCCAACGGAATGTCAATTATTGAACTTCCTCGACGTGTTGCAAGCCGCAACAAAAACTTGGGTGGAATGAGGAAATGGTATCACCGCTTTCTACCAACTAACCGCAAACGAAACCTATTGGTTGTTGGAAGATATGGCGGAGTTTGACTGTCAGAGTTGGAATTATTCAACAAGTTACAAAAGCTTGGGCGATAGGTCTACCGTTTCAGTGCCATGGATTGACACCCAAAACCAACCTGTGGAGTCTTCCCTCACCTTGGAAGAGATGTTCGCTGCATTCATGGGGGAGACTCTTCTAGAGGGAAACGCATAACCGTCTCAATGAGCATGAGGATCGTCTTAACAATATTGAGATGACCTGCATTGAAATTGATAAGACCATAAAGTCTCTTGAGACGCAAATTGGTCAGCTTATTTGCTTTATTGAGGTCGAGTCAAAAGTAGTGGTACTGAGAGACATACAAGTCACATCCATATGTGAAAGCCACCAAGAGGAACTGAATGCAAGCGGGAGGAACTTGGGTACGTTCAATGACGATGATTCGAATGAGAAGAAAACCCAATCATGGATCATCAATGAAAAATCACAAGATGACAGTTGTGAGTCTTCACCATTTGAGATCCAAAATTTGATGCCACCCCCGATCCAAAAAGATCACATCTATGAGGATCCAATGTGGCTCACTTATCATCCACCATCTTTTGCATTGTTCATTCAAACTTCCCAAGCACATGAGCAAGAGAATAATCAAGTTGAGAGTACGTGTCGAACAATACTACATTTCGCTAAGCTTGAAGGCGTTAAGAATCAAGACCCGTATGTTGTGTTATATGACACATATTATGGGCAAAAACTGCTCTTTGACGAGCCCTTTTCCGTGTCAAGCCGAGGATATTAAACCAATCACTTCTTGGAAGGTAACCCAAGTTTCAAAATAATGGAGCATCATCGCCGACCATACTCGGAGGCGAGATTATCTCGCTTCCCAGGTACGTGTTCAAAACTCCCTTCGTCGTCATGCTATATATCAATTGTTGAAATCGATGTTGGGTCATTGTGGACACTATCCATTCTAAGTTTGGGGGAGATGTTTTGTTTATTTTCTTGTTTGATGTCTTTTTGTTGGTTAAGGTCCTGTTTGGTAATCGTTTCCATTCTAGAAATTCCCAGCCCATTCCCAAATTTTTTGGAATTCTGTTTGGGAATAGTGTTTGGTAATTTTTGTTTCCGTTTCCATTTCATTCTCATTTGAGAATTGTGCCCACTTTTTTCTTAAGAAATGAGAAACAAAAAAAAGTTATTTCTCATTATTCTCATTCCATTCCCAAAACACACGGTCACTGTTCACCCGCCGGCCGACCACCGCCCGCCGCCGTCTATCGCCGCCGACCACTGTCCGTCGCCGCCGACCGCCGCCGGTCACCGTCCACCCAGAAACTTTTCGGCCACTTCCGACCGCCGGCCACTTTCACCCACCCGCGCACTGCTATCGCCGTCACTGGCGCTGGAGCCACCGCCGTCCGCCATCGCCGGCACCGGAGCCACTGCCATCCGGCCGGTGACGGCGCCACTGCCGTCAGGCCAAAACAAAACAAAAAAAAAAGATTTTAGAATAAAATCGTTACCAAACATAATTCTCTTCCCAAAAAAAAAAAAAAAAAAAATTATCGTTACCAAACGCGATTCTACTCCCAAGAAGAAAACAAAATTCTCATCCCACTGCTGGAATAGAAACAGAAACGGTTAACAAACGCCACCTAAGTAGTTAAGTTTAATAGTTTTTAATTGTTGTGTTAGTTTAAGTTTAATTGTTGTTTAGTTAATTTCATGCATGATTGTTTAGTCTAGTATAAGTATGTTTGTATTTGTAGTTGTTTTTGTGTGCTAAGTTTTTGGTTCTTCTTGACCATTACCCGATGATGATACTGTCCCTTAATTGTTTATCGAGGTCAAGCGTAATGCCCATTCATGTGTGTTTTATGTGCTTGACATCTCGTTTTGGTAAAAGTTATTGTGGATCTTAATTTGCATAAGCACGTAGACTCAATGTACTAGTTGTCCAATTGATTTGACGCCAATTATCCAGTACCCAAGTTCATAACAAATTTAAGGGATTGTAGAACCTGATTGGGGAAAACTCAAGACGAAATCCTAGGCGAGGTAGTTCAGGAGATATGATTTAGGCATTCATTTTGATCGTTTGAGTCGTTGAAGCCTTCCATGCAAATGTTTTATTCCTCGTTACCCTGTCGAAGTCTTTTAGCCATTTTAATTCTAAACACGTATCAAATACCCTGGCCAATTAATTTTTTTTCCAAACCATTGTCGCCAATACCTAAGGCACGATTTGAGTCGAAATCAAGTTAACATTTGTTTATGCTACTTGAAGTGAGCGATAAAGTTTTGAGCAAACTTTTGATTGGTTCGATATTCGAGTACTCACTTGTTATCTTTCCATCGTAGTTCCACACCCGTGAAATTATACAAATCAAATAAGTTTGGGGATGTGGTCGTTAAAAAAAAAGTGTAAATATGGTTTTGTTTTTGTTTATTTAAGCAAGTGAGTACTACGTAAAAAAAAAAAAAAAAAAAAGTTCGGGGTTGTTTCAGATTGATCTTTGTGGGTACAAGTGTGTTTGAGTGCCAAGTGTAGTGTCGTGGCTATTAATGATCTAAATACTTTATTCTATTTTATACTCTCGTTTTACCCTTGGCCAGTTGATAAAAACTGAATCAAGTCCTTTTGATCTTTTTGAATTGCTTAGCCTACATTAGTGGAGAGTGAAACCTATTCTGGCTTATGGAAAACCTATACCTCTTTGGTTTAAATCATGAACTTTGTTGGTGGATAATCCATTCCGGTCTTTGGATGGTTATGTAATGAGAGTTTCGCACATACACTTTGAAAGAATCTAGAATGGCATTTACCGTTATTGAATGTTGAAATTCTAGAACACCACATGGTGCGATTTTATTCTTAAACTCGATATGATTGGGAACCGTTGAGGAAAAAAAATTGGTCGATTAGTTGAAATTCAAAACTCACGCGTCGTTGTTTTTAGTTCCTTTGAGTTTTTCTTCTTTAGTATTTGTGTTCTCGTTAATTCGTTATGGTAGTTTATTTTCTTGTGTGGGTGTTTTTGCTTAAGGACTAGCAAAATTTCAAGTTTACTGGTATTTGATAGATAAATTTTATTTATATATTTTCAATCCAAATTTGGTAATTTTCGAGGGTTTTAAAAGTGCTTTAATTCATTTTTATTTGTTTTTATTCAAAGCAGGTGTTATGAGAGAAACAGTGCAAAATACGTGAAAGTGTTGTAATTTCAAGGCCATATTTTACCATAATGTGATCTGATTTTAGAAAATCTCAAAACATAGAAGTTGTAAATCTACATCTTAGTTTTCCATAGATTTTTTAATCACCTCAATCGAAGTTCGGACGAGAAAGTTACGGCAAAAATACGAGTCAAGCGCCAAACACTGTCCATATCTCGTTGCTGCGAGAATTTGTGCTTGCTGCTGCAGCGAGCTTCCGTCAAAGAATTTTATGCCTTCCACTCGCTGCAGCGACCAAACACCAGCTGGCACGATATTTTTAGGATATTTTTATTTCTATTTGTATCCACTCATTTCTTACTTGGCCAAGAACGTTTTTGGAGCTCAAAGATCAGACCAAGCAAGAGAAAAACACAATTGGAGAAAAGGAAACGAGATCGGAGCGAATTTTACGGAAGTGGAATCATCCACTCTTCAGATATTGGCTATCATCCCTTGTTTCTCTCTTTTGTTCTAAACTTTTGTTGGTTGTTTGATCATGTATATCTCGTTTTTAATTGAATATTTGGTTACGGTCATGTATAGCTAAACGTTTATTATCTAGTGATTGATGTAGATCACGAATATTATGTTTGAGTACATCGTTGTTTCGTTAACGGTTGTTCATCCCTATTCGATTGTGTTTACCATTTTATTAGTTCCATTTTATGTTTGTTATGATATTTTGGTTGATTTGAGAATACACGGTTTGACACTCGAGAAAGGTAACCCTAGATTCAGACTAAGTTTAAAACACAACACGAATTCTAATGTTTCAGGAGATTATTAGAAGATGTGCAATCTGTGAGGTTGGGGCAAGACTCATGTAATCATTTAGACGCTAGATAAGGAAATCGGTGTTGATATGGTTGCATATTCACTTACTTTACACTCGGAAGAGGTAGTGAGTGAGTTTTAAATACATAAATTATCGGATAGATTAATGACAGTTAGTGTAAACTAGATTAAATCAAGCATGTGTAAGTGAACGAAGTTAATCCCTAGATAATCTATTCCTATAGAATTTATTTCAAGTATTTTAGTTTAGTTTTATATTTTTACAAAAAACCAAAATTTGATTGCTTAGATAAAGTGGAGTTACGACAATCGCAATACTTAGCTACGATCAAAACCAATCCATGTGAATACTACAACCCCTTACTTCCTATACTATTAATGAGATGGGCCCCTATTCTTTGACCGAGGGTGATGAAAAATTAAGGTAAACCTCTCTCAAGGAAAGTCAATTTTAATGAGATGGGCCCTGGCTCTTTAACCGGAGGTGATAAATATGAAGGTAAACTTCCCTCGGGGAAGTCAAACCGAATGAAATATGTCTCGGCTTATGGCTAGAGGGTGCTTACAATGAATTTGGGACATCAATCCCTGCTAAATAAAGTGACAAGGTTGGCTACCTTTATATTTCTGGGGTTAATTAATGTGTTTTCTTATAACGCGGAAATCATGCTTGCCTTCTTGTGTTCAAAAAAAAATAGTTAGAAAGAAACTCGTCTTTCCCCTCTTCTATCATCTGGCGCTTGGCTAATTGCTTCCTGTTGTCTTGGAAATGCTATTCGGCCTTCTTCTCGTTCTCAAAAGCTTACATATTTTTTCCCTTCATTTTTATCAGGTACTCTATCCTGGGAGTGATGCGTGACATGTGAATTCCTCTGAGATTGAATACCTAAGGTATTCTAGGTAGAGTAAGGATTCCCTAGTCCATTGCTTTCCTATTGAAACTTCATCGCTTTGCGTTGTTGTATTGCGACTATCACTTAGTGTTCCGAGGTGTCTCTCTATCCTTATGTCAAGTTTCTAAATCGAGCGACTAGTGATCAGTAGTAGTGTTATTTCATGATTTTCTCACTTTTGTTCGTCTAGTGATGGTACTGGGCTTTCCCCTTTTCTTTTTGTGAGATGCAAGAAACTTTTTGCCTGGAGATTTATGATTCTAATTTCCTTATCTCTTGCTTTCTTTTTTGCCTCCTATTCTTAACATCCTTTCGACAGAATATCAACTATATTCATTTTAGGCGGGATCAGATATGTGATCCTTTCCATCAAAAGTGCAAATTTAAATTCGAGTCATTACCTGCACAAGATTTTACCATGTCTCATTGTAATCTAAAAGACTATAAATGATGAACCTGCAAGGAAAATAACGTAATTTAAATAATTTTCCAGTCTTCAAAATTTGTGCTTATCAAAAGAAAAAAAAAATAGAATTCATCACTTAAAAATCAGTATCTAAAATTTTAATTTTACCAAACAAATTTCTAATATTTTCAGCCCTTAAAATTCCAACATTTAAAATTTAGCACTTAAAATTTTCAACATTTAAAATTTTAACGTTTTCAAACATGAGTCTATTATTTTATACTTTTCAAGATTGTTTTTGCTTAAAACCTATAATAGATAAATATATATTATTAATTGTTAAAATGGGAAGAAGCTATTAAAAGAATTAGAAGACTTAACAATTGTGTTAATCTCTCCCTCTATTGATAATAGAAATTAGAAAACTATACAGCAAATCTTAAACCATACAGAAACCCTAAATAATACAGAAAATACATAAATAGCCTTTAACACTCCCTCTTAGCTGAAGCATATATATTGTATACTCATAACTTATTACAAATGTATTTTATCTTTGAATCCCCCAATGGTGTAGCAAATATATCGACTAACTAATCAACTGAATTTACATGTTTAGTCGCAATCTGTTTTTGCAACAATTTTTCTCGAATAAAGTGACAATCAATTTTAATATGTGTTGTTCTCTCATCTCTCATGGAAGATTGAGTTAGATGCAATGTGGAATGCTACTTGATTATCACATACCAGACTCATTGGCGAAAAGTGTTCAAATCCAACTTCTTCCAACAAATGTTTCAACCAAGTTAACTCACAAGTTGTATGGGTCGTTGCCCTGTATTCCGATTTTGAACTTGACCGCACCGCTACCATATGCTTTTTACTCTTCAAAGAGATAAGGTTACGACCAACAAACACACAATGCCCAATAATTGACTTCATATCCAAGGGTGATCCGGCGCAGTCTGCGTCTGTGTAGCTTTTTATTTGAGTATGACCGAAATTTTGATATAACAAACCACAACCAGGAGCATCTTTCAGATATCAGAGAATACGGATCGCTACATCTCAGGGACAAGTCATTGGACTATCCAAGAACTAACCCACTAACAGCAAATGAGATATTTGGTCTGATAACCGTCAGAAAGTTCAACTTCCTAACTAACCGTCTATATTGTGCTGAATCTGTCAGTGGTACACCTTGATCTACCAATAATTTAGTGTTTAGATCCATAGGCGAGTCAATCAATTTAGCTTCTAGCATTCATGTTTCACTTATTAGGTCAAGGATATATTTTTTCTGAGATAGGTAAATGCTTTGACTTGATCGAGCCACTTCAATCCTCAAGAAATACTTTAAGTAACCCAAATCTTTGGTTTGAAACTTAATATGCAAAAACTTTTTGAATTCCTAAATACCATCGTGTGGTCATCCCTGGTCTTACAGTGTCTTCTATGTACACAATCAACAATATTCTCTCAGATTTACTATGCTTGTAGAAAACATAATGATCGACTCCACAACGTCAAAGACCAAATTCAGTGACCACTTCATTAAATCTTCCAAACCATGCTTGAGGAGACTTCTTGAAGCCATAAATAGATTTATTCAAGAGACATACCAAACCAAACTCCCCTTGAGCAACAAACTAAAAAGGTTGCTCCATATATACCTTCTCCGTCAGATTGCCATTTAAGAAAGTATTTTTTATGTCAGAGCTGATGTAATGGCCAACGAAAAGTGACAACTAAAGAGATGAATAAGCGAACAGAAGCGAGCTTGGCAATGGGAGAAAAGGTCTTAGAGTAATCAAGACCATATACCTGAGTATGGACTTTAGTAACTAAGCGAGCTTTAAGCCAATCTATGGTGTCATCCAGATGAACTTTAACAATGTACACTCATTTACATCCAACTATTGTTCTGTCAGGCAGAAGCGAGGCGAGATCTCAAGTACCATTCTGATGTAAGGCAAACATTTCATCTTCTATTACATTTGCCCAACCAGTGTGAATGAGGGCCTTAGAAACAGACTTAGGAATAGAAACAGATAACAGAAAGGCAACAAAAGAGAAGTATGGAGGAGATATGTGTGCATACGAAACAAAGTTAGAAATAGGATGGTTAGTATAGGTGTGCTTACCCTTCCGGACGGTAATGAGCATGTCCAGGTCAGACATGGATAGGTCAACTAAAGAAGAATTTGAGGACACAGAATCGATGGGCATAATAGCAGAGGCTACCTTTTTTATGAGAGTATACCTACAAAGGAGGTGTAGAATGACTAGGCAGGATAGGATCTGGAGTAGAGGAAGATAGTGTAAGGTTTGGAAGGCTTGGCAAAGGAAGTGTAACATCCAGATAATATTGAGAGGATGGGTCAGAAAAGTAATGTTTAGACTCAAAGAATGTAACATCTGCACACATAAATGAGAGACATAACGATGGACTATAACAACGATAATCCTTTTATGTGCAAGAATAGTCGAGAAAAACACATTTTAAAGCACGGTGATCTAACTTGTCCCTATCAGAAGTCAACTGATGAACAAAACAAACACACCCAAAGATTCGAGGAGGTAAACTAAACAAGAGAAAACGAGGAAAAAGAATGGAATGGGGAACCTTGCCATTTAGGGTAGAATACGACATCCTGTTGATCAAAAACTAAGCTGTAAGAACCACATCGCCCCAGAAGTGTTTGGGAACGTTCAACTCACAAAAAAAACAAAAAAAAAAAAAAACATGTGTCACTTCTAGGAGATGTCGATTCTTCTGCTCAGCAACTCTATTTTGTTGCGATGTTTGAGGACAAAAAGACTAATGTAAGGTACCAGAGTATGACGTAAAGGAAGTAAATGGCTGAGAAAAATATTCTCGAGCATTATTACTTCGAATTATACGCATTGGTATATTAAATTGAGTTTTAATTTCAGCACAAAAAATATGAAAATTGGAGAATAATTCTTAACGATCTTTCATTAAATAAAGTCATGTAACTCTTGAAAAATCATCCACAAATGTGTAAAATATTAAAAACCTAATGTAGAAGCAACACGAGAAGGACGTCAAACATCTAAATGAACTAAACTAAAAAAACTCGATGCTTGAACATGAGTTAGGAAAGCAAATGAAATACGATGATGTTTACCCAATTAACAAGACTCATACTCTAACAAAGACAAATGACTTAAATTAAGAACAAGTAACTTGAGGTTGCCAAGGCAGGGATGATCGAGGCAACAATGGATTTGATGGGTTGATACAACAGCGGTGCAGGCAGTAGATGGGATAGCAAGACTCTCGTCGTGATCATCAAAGTAATAAAGGTCATTTTCCTCATGCCATGTGCCAGTCGTCTTTCGTGTCCTCAAATCCTGAAAAATGACATAATCAAGAAAAACAAGATACAGAACAATTAAGATGTTTAGTAAGTTTACTGACTGACATCAAATTAAAAGAAAATAAAAGAATACACAAGATAGAGGATAGAGATAAGAAAGGTGACGATTCCACTGTGCCGATTCCACGGATAGGGACAGTGGAACCATCGACAACTGTAACAAAAGGCAACGAAGAAAATGATTGAATATACATAAATAGATAAGAGGTACATGACATGTGATCAATGGCAGTAGAATCTATGACCCAGGGTGTGGGAGGGGAGGGGTGAATTGAAAGACAAGTAGTAGAAGCTCCTCATTAAGTTAAAGAAGCAATGGGAACAGAAACCTATTGAGATGTCTTATATTGAAGGAATTGAGCATATTCCTTATCAGAGATGTCCACGACTACCTGATATTCTGGAATTATAGCAAGATCATTTGGAACAGATGTCACTGCCATGGCGAATTTGGGTGGACGACCAACTAAATCTCAACATATTTCTCTGGTATGATTCTCCTTTCCACAGGAGAAGCATTGACAATGTGAGCCACGACCGCGACCACTACATCAACCCTGAGGTCTACCACCATGGCCACCACTAAAGAGGAACTACCACGACCACCACTAGGTTGATCAAAGTAACAAGCGCCGAATGCTTAGATGGTGCAGATGAACTCGAGCTAGAAACATTGTCCTTGATAGTGCTACGCGAGACTAGGGAATAGGTTTCAGTGACAGCGGGGAAAGTAACACTAGAAATGATCTGAGATTGAACCGATTCAAATTCTAGGAGTAATCCAGCTAAGAATTTCATAACAATCATCTGCTCATGTTACTTTTGCATTTTTTTCAGACCGATAGTCATCGACAGAACAGTATTGAACTCTTCCTAAAACCTATTGAATGTGGCAAAATAATTTGTAATTGATTGCATGCTTTGCTGAAGTTGGAAGTACTCGACCGATAAATCATACATCCTGGTAAAATTACTAGAATACAACACACAAAAATATTCTCATATTGCTTTACATGTATCTAGATGAGTACAGATATCAGCAACTTGAGGCTCCATCAAATTCTACAACGATGATACAATTTGCACATCAACTTGAATCCATTCCTCATACTTATCATCTTTTGCCTAAGCAGATTCCGTGAGATGACAATGTTTCTCTTATTCGATAAGGGCTATTTTCACAGCCTTATACCAATTTAAATGATTGGTCCCATTTAACTTGCGGATTGTTAACGGTTGGAGTCTAGCCGTCGACATTAGTGTCCACCAATACAACAACTAACTAAATAAAAAACAATTTAGACAAGAGAAACAAACCAGCAACACAATTAAGTGTATAGTTTAAATGAAGAACATTAAAAGCAGAACAACAATAGACACACAAACGCCTGGCCAAAAACGGAGCGTTGTCGGATCTGGACAGAGGCAGCAACAACAAGATAAATCTAGGGTTTGGAAACCCTAGCAATTGTTCAAAACAGAAGTAGCAGCGGACAAACGCTTTGAGTTGCAAATCTGGCAGCAATCTTTGAAATGAGTAGTGGAATTGAAATTGCGATGTAAGAGGTGGGCGATCGACGACCAAGGAAGCGCTGATGATGGTCGGCGAGCAAAGAACTGTGGCACTGGAGGTCAAAGGCAGAGCAGAGAATATCGTCTCGGAACAGTACTGCGAAGCACTGGTCAACGGAGGCAAAGCTTGAAATGGCAACAACGAGCGTTGATGTGGTCGGGAGAACACCGGCGAACGTGAATTTGGCCTATGCAGTAGTAATTAGGGTGCGAAGGTGGATATGATCGGCGACAATGTTCTAGGGTTGCAAACTTCTTTTTTTCTGGTATAGAAGATGAAAGAAAACAAAAGAAAACAAAATGGAAATAATGAATCTCGAAGAGAATTACAGGATTATTATTTCATAACCTGCTCTTGATATCATATTAAAATAGGAAAAAGATATGAAAAAAATGAGAAGACTTAGGCCCCGTTTGGTTAGTGTTCCCAACCAAACCCAACCCAACCCAAAAATTTTGAGTTTGATTTTTGAGAACGCGTTTGGCAAATACAAAACTCAACCCAACCCAAAAAATAGGAATTGATTCTCCAAATGTTAAGGAAATGAGAAACAAAAATTTTTTTTTTTTTTTGTGCTCAAAAAACTCAACTTAAAGTTCTCAACTCCGGCCACCATCCGACGACCACCCGCCGCTGGTCACCGTCCATCGCCTGGCCGGCAACCTTCGCCGGACACCATGCGTCGCTGTCCGTCCGCCGCCACCGACCATCGTCAAGCTACCACCGCCGCCTCCGGCGTCCGACCACCGTCTGACACCACCACCGTCGCCGGCGTCCGGCCGCCGCCAACCGCCACCAAACACAAAAAAAAAAAAATTAAAAAAAAAATTTAGTTTTAGAATAAAATTGTTTCTGTTCTTAACATAAAACAAAAATTATTGTTACCAAACGCAATTCTGTTCCCAAAATTCTCAACCCAACCCAATTCAACTCAACCCAACCCATTCCAGTTGGGTTCAGAAAAGTGGGAACACTAACCAAACGCCACCTTAACAATTGTGTTAGCATCTCTCTCTATTTATAATAGAAATTTTAAGAAATCCTACGACAAATCTTAAATAATATGGGAAAGACATAAATAAATATCCTTCAACATTAATAAACATACTGATATCCCATTTTTATGAAATTTATCATGTTCTCTGTTGGACACAAAACAACACGCATATCGTTTATGTACTTGCTCCTAGAGGTCCTATTTAGTAATTAAAAAATGATGGGGGCAAGGGCAATGACCCAAACAAAAACATTAACCACAACTCTCCCTAGATACATGGTATGTATGAGATAAACCCCACCCATATTACAGGGTCAGTGCAAGACATATGAGCCTAAAGAAATATACAGTAACTTAGCTTGTAACTTGTAATAGAACAAGAAAAACTTTTAAACTAAGTTCAACCGACCCTTCTGTCGTCTGAACTAAGACGGCCTTTTCACGGCCCTTTTGGAGTTCCAAAATGACTTGATTTGGCGCCTCCAAACGGTAGTTTCTTATATACTTACAGGGGCCGTAATAGAGGGTAATCTTCAAGCAGTTCTCTCTCCGACAAGGTGTCATTTTCATTTTGAGGAGTCCAAAGTACCTCAACGGCCTGTTTCGACAATAATCTTGTAGGTAAGACGAAAGAAGGAAAAAAGAGCCTGAAGTTAAAGAGAGAAATCAGTTTCTTACTAGTGTTCTGTTGGAGGGTATAGAACCAAGTTTTTGCAAAGCTTCCTTTAAGTCTTGACTGCCATTGATTGTTGGTAATTTATGTACACCTTCAGCAGCCACCAAAATTGTTATCTGAAAATTGGAAAGGGTTTAAATTACAGATGGACGAGCACGAATGATGCTAAAACAAAAAAGAGAACGGAAAACAAAGGCACCATGTTCATAGGCTTTCATTTCTAATTCCAATTTGGCGTCCCAATTCTGTACTTCCAAACGCTACCTAAGTTCTTTTTGAGTTCAATATCTTACGTTCAAAGGTACTACTGTATGTGTTTCTGCTGTTATTTGTATTATTATCGTGGTTAGCTGTTTACAAAGGGTGAGCATTGGATACAATAATAAGATTACTCCATCGTCAACTGGAGATCCGGGTTTCAAATCTTGGAAACAACCTATCTGAATACAGGAGTAAGGCTGCGTACATTTGACCCTTCCTAGACCCCACAATGGCGGGAGCCTTCATGCACTGAGTTGCCCTACTGTGGTTTGTGGTTAGGTGTTTACACTTGTATCTTTGGATATGAATACTGATAAAGTAAAAAGGAGATATGAAAAGAACGAGAAGGCTTAAACATTGTGTTACCCTCTCCCACTATTTATAATAAAAATTAGGAAACCATACAGGAAACCCTAAATAATAGAAAAGACATAAATACCCTTTAACACTCCCTATCAAACTGGAACATATATATTTTATACTCCTAACTTATTACAAATGTATTTTATGATTGAGCCCCCAATGGTTTAGTAAATATATCAGCTAACTGATCAAATGAATTTACATGTTTAGTTTCAATCTGCTTCTGCAACAATTTTTATCAAATGAAGTGACAATCAACTTTAATATGTTTTGTTCTCTCATGGAAGACTGGGTTGGAAGTAATGTGAAGTGCTGCTTGATTATCACATACCAGATCCATCGGTGAAGAGTGTTCAAACCCAAGTTCTTCCAACAAGTGTTTCAACCAAGTCAACTCACAAGTGGTAAGGGTCATTGCCCTGTATTCCGATTCTGCACTTGACCGTGCCACTACAGTCTGCTTTTTACTCTTCCAAGAGACAAGGTTACCACCAACGAACACACAATATCCAGTAGAAAATTTCCTATCGGAGGGTAATCCGGCCCAATCTACATCCGTGTAGCCCTTTATTCGAGTATGACCGAAGTTTTGATATAACAGACCACAACCAAGAGCACCTTTTAAATATCGGAGAATACGGATCACTGCATCCCAGTGACAAGTCATTGGACGATCTAAGAACTGACTGATAACACTAACAGCAAAGGAGATATTTGGTCTGGTAACTGTCAGGTAGTTCAACTTTCAAACTAACCGTCTATATTGTGTTGAATCTGTCAGTGGTACACCTTAATTTGCTAACAGTTTGGTGTTTAGATCCATAGGCGTGTCAATCAGTTTAGCTCCTAGCATTCATGTTTCGCTCAATAAGTCAATAACATATTTTCTCTGAGACAGGTAAATTTTTTCTTGACTTGATCGAGCGACTTCAATTCCCAAGAAGTACTTTAAGTGACCCAAATCTTTCGTTTGAAACTTACTATTCAAAAACTTTTTGAGTTCCTGAATACCACCGTAGTCATCCCCAGTAATCACAATGTCATCCACATACACAATCAACAATATTCTCCCGACTTTACTATGCCTGTAGAAGACGGAATGATCGACTCCACATCGTCAAAGACCAAACTCAGTGACCACTTCACTAAATCTTCCAAAACCATGCTCAAGGAGACTGCTTGAGGTCATAAATAGATTTATTCAAACAACACACCAATCCAAACTCCCCCTGAGCAACAAACTCAGGAGGTTGCTCCATAAATACTTCCTCAATCAAATCGTCATTTAAGAAAGTATTCTTAATATCGAGCTGATCTAACGGTCAACGAAAAGTGGCAGCCAAAGAGATAAACAAGCGAATAGAAGCGAACTTGGCAACTGGAGAGAAAGTCTCAGAGTAATCAATGCCATATACCTGAGTATAGCCTTTAGCAACTAAGCAAGCCTTGAGTCGATCAATGGTGCCATCCGGATGAACTTTGACAGTATACACCCATTTATATCCAACTATTATTTTGTCAGGCAAAAGCGAGACTAGATCCTAAGTGCCATTCTGATGTAAGGCAAACATTTCTTCTTCCATTGCTTTTGCCCAACCAGGGTGAGTAAGGGCCTCTGAAACAGAATTAGGAATAGAAACAGAAGACAGAGAAGCAACAAAAGAGGAGTACGAAGAAGAGAGGTGTGCATACGAAACAAAGTTAGGAATAGGATGGGTAGTACATGTGCGCTTACCTTTCCAAATGGCAATGGACATGTCCAGGTCAGAGACGGACAGGTCAGCTGGAGAAGAATCTGAGGACACAAAGTCGATGGGCGCGACAGCGGAGGGGGCCTTCTAGCGACAAGAGTAGACCTGCAAAGGAGCTGAAGAACAACTAGGCGGGATAGGATCTGGAGTAAAGGAAGATAGGGTAGGGTTTGGTACACTTGGCAAGGGAAACGTAACATTCAGATCGTCTCGAGAGGAAGGGGCAGAAAAATAAAGGGTAGACTCAAAGAATGTAACATCCGCACACACAAACGAGTGACATAATGATGGACTATAACAACGATAACCCTTTTGTGTGCAAGAATAGACGAGGAAGACACATTTTAAGGCACGGGAATCTAACTTGTCCCTGTCAGGAGTCAATTGATGAACAAAACAAACACACCCAAATATTAGAGGAGGTAAACTAAACAAAGGAGAACGAGGAAAAAAAATGGAATGGGGAACCCTACCGTTGGGGGTGGAGGACGGCATCCTATTGATTAAGAAGCAGGCGGTAAGAACCGCATCGCCCCAAAAATGTTTGGGAACGTTCATCTCAAAAAGAAGAGTACGAGCCACTTCTAGGAGATGTCGATTCTTACGCTCAGCAACGCCATTTTGCTGCGGCGTCTGAGGATAAGAAGACTGATGCAAGATAGCAGAGTGTGACATAAAGGAAGTAAATGGCTGAGAAAAGTATTCTCGAGGATTATCACTTTGAATAATACGAACTGGTACAATAAATTGAGTATTAATTTCAGCACAAAACGCATGAAAAATAGAGAATAATTCTGAATGATCTTTCATTAAATAAAGCCAAATAACTCTGAAAAAATCATCTACAAATGTCACAAAATAATGAAAACCTAATGTAGAAGTAACATGAGAAGGACCCCAAACATCTGAATGAACTAAACTAAACGGACTCGATGCTCGAACATGAGCGGGGGAAGCAAATGAAATACGGTAATGCTTACCCAATTGACAAGACTCACACTCTAATGAAGACAAATGACTCAAATTAGGAATAAGTAACTTGAGGTTGCCAAGACAGGGATGACCAAAGTGACAATGGATCTGGTGAGCGGAGGCAACAGCAGAACAGGCAGTAGGTAGGATAGCAGGACTCTCGTCATGGTCATCGAAGTAATATAGGCCATTTTCCTCACGCCCAGTGCCAATCGTCTTCTGTGTCTTCAAATCCTGGAGAATGACAGAATCAGGAAAAAATGAGACAAAACAATTAAGGTGTTTAGTAAGCTTACTGACTGATATCAAATTAAAAGAAAATGAAGGAATATACAAGACAGATGATAGAAATAAGGAGGGTGAGGGTGCCACTGTGCCAATGCCACGGATAGGTATAGTGGAACCATCAGCAACTGTAACAGGAGACAACGAAGAAGATGACTAAATATGTGTAAAGAGGGAAGAAGTACCTGACATGTGATCAGTGACAGCAAAATCTATGACCCAGGATGTGGGAGGGGAAGGGCGAATTGAAAGACAGGCAGTAGAAGTACCTCGTTGAGTTAAAGAAGCAATGGGAAAAGATGCCTGCTGGGATGCCTTATACTGAAGGAACTGAGCATATTCATCATCAGAGATGTCCTTAGCCGCCTGAGATTCTGGAATAGTAGGAGTATTTGGATCAAATGTCACTAAATCCCAACATGTTTCTCGAGTATGATTATCCTTTCCGCAAAAAGAGCGTTGTCGATGTGAGCAACGACCACGACCACTACGTCCACCCCGAGGGCCACCACCACGAGAAAAACCACCACGACCACCACTGAGTGGAACTCCACGATCTCGTGTACGAATTTGAATAACAAGCGTCGACTGCTCAGACGACGCAGACGAACTCAAGCCAGACACATTGTCCTTGGTAGTGCTACGCGAGACGCGAGAATACATTTCTGTGATAGTGGGAAGAGTAACACTGGAAAGGATCTGAGATCGGACTGGCTCAAATTCTGGGCATAATTCAGCCAAGAACTTCATAACAGCCATCTGCTCACGTTGTTTTTGCATTTCTTTCAGATCGATAGTCATCGGTAGGATAGTATTCATCTCTTCATAGAGGCTGTTGAATGTGGCAAAATAATCAGTAACGGATTGCGTGCCTTGCTAAAGTTGGAAGTACTCTACTGATAAATCATACATCCAGGTGAGATTACTGGAATATAAGACACGAAGATACTCTCATATATCTTTGCATGTATCTAGATGAGTACAGAGATCAGCAACTTGATGCTCCATCGAATTCTACAATGATGCTACAATCTGCACATAAACCTGAATCCAGTCGTCATACTTTTTATCATCTATTGCCGGGGCGGATTCCGTGAGGTGACGAAGTTTCCCTTGTCTGGTGAGGGCTATTTTCACATCCTTAGACCAATTTAAATAATTGGTTCCGTTCAACTTACGAGTTGTTAATGGTTGAGGTGTAGCCATCGACATTACTACCCTCCAATACAACAATTAACAAACAATTTGCACAAGGGAAACAAACCAACAATACAAATAACTGTAGGGCTTAAACGAAGAACATGAGACTTAGAACAAACTCACGAACATCTGTAGGGTTGGCTTACGAACAGTAACCAGAAGCATAACCAAAAGTCTCAAGTCCTACGAACAGTAACCGCATAACCTGAAGTCATGACAAACAGTAACCAGAAGCTGAAGTCAGCGCACGTGAAGTCTGGCGAAGGTCTGGCGAGGGCCGGCAAAGGTCCAGCGAGGGTCGGCGAAGGTCCGACGAGGGCCCGTGAAGGTCAACAACGTCAGAGGAAACGTGGGCGACGTCGATAGTGGATCGCGAGGATGATGACAGCTCCGAATGGCCTGGGCGACGATCGGCGAGGCTTGGAATAGCCTAGGCGACGGCGGCGAGGCGCGGAATAGCCTGGGTTGAGCGATGGCGACGAGGCCTTGGCTGCTAGGGTTTCAACTCGTTCCTTTTTCTTTTTCTTTTTTTTTTCCGTATGAACAGTAGGCAGAGAGGAAACAAAAAATAAAAATAAAAAATTAGTTTGAACAGATTTATGGAATCAATCTCCCATAACCTGCTCTTGATACCATGATAAAGTAAAAAGGTGATATGAAAAGAACGAGAAGACTTAAACATTGTGTTAGCCTCTCCCACTATTTATAATAAGAATTAGGAAACCATACAGGAAACCCTACGTAATAGAAAAGACATAAATACCCTTTAACAAATACATATGTCTATGCATGTCATCATACATTATCAAAATATCTATGCATCTATGTACATGTATCCCCGCCGCACCTACACCCTAAAATTTTAGGAACTACCGAATCATAAGATTTCATTCCCGAATCCCACAACCCACCCCACCCAGCCCTTCTACCCGTTTTTCGTAGGTCTTTATGTAAAAGATTTAAACAGGCCATTGTTTGCAAAAACTTTCAAGTATACTATGGTCATAAATCAATCTTTGGGTCAAAAATCAGAGAGAACAGACAATAGTAAGTCATTTTCTTGATGATGCAAAAACTGAAATCATTAGAAATACATGAAATCAGAAGCAACTAGAAAGTTAAATTCTCAAACTTAGTATTAAGAAATAAATTCTAATAACATATAATTAAGAAATATGTCTTAGGCTAATAAAATGACAAAAATATTCCCATCACAAAGCCACGAGTTGAGCGTAAACCCATTTTCGGTCCGAAATCATTAACAATGTTTTTAATTTTGCGGGATTGAAACAAATGTGAAACCTAAAGGATCAAATCTACAATTTATCAAACCTCATGGTTTTACATAGACACCCACCCCATACTTTAAGAATCAAAAGTATAATTTTCCCATTAAATTATTGCGGTCAGCTTCACTCTTTGACACCAAATGTTTTAAGAACTCAAAATTCATCCTCCAAAAGCAACAAATAAAAAAGTAAAATTCAATATGTTTTTTCGCATTATACATCAAGTCCCATATCTACTTAGGCCCCATTTGATAATGCAATTAAACACTTAAAACAGAATGAGCTAAGTACTTATCAAATTAAGTGTGTTTGATAATGAAATTAAGCAATCACTTAAAAAATTGTTCAAAATTTAAGTGATGTGTGATTCACTTAATTTTTTAGCACTTATTATTTAATACCATAGAATATCTAATTATCACAACCAACATAAAAATAGAGAGAGAGTTGTAGAGAAAATATTTTAGAAAAATAAAGTTGAAAAAATTATTTTAGGAAAAAAAAATTATACAAAAATAATTTTATTTAAGTTAAAAGTATTAAAAATTGAATAGTTAATATATTCAGGCATTAATAAATTCAGAATTTAAAACCAGCACTTCAAAATTTTCAACACTTGAAATTTAAGCGGTTATCAAAGATGGCTGAAGACAACCCATTTTGCTTGGCTAAAACTGAAATAAAGTTGAAATGGTTAGCAAGATCAGTAGACTGTCCATACCACGATGTATTCGTTGCTGAATCCACTATTTCTCTGGCTGCTTGCACTTTTCATTTTTATGTTGTTCACATTGACTAGCGTCTCTTCATCGAATTTTCCCCGCTCTTCGATAGACAGTTGATTGAATCGTTTCTCCCCTTCCTCCATGCTACGTTTCATATCAACCTACCTCAAATGTGGCAAATACAGAACATATTGGTTCAGCACACTAGGAATTATATCGAAGGCATTCAAATGCACTAAACTAAAGGGAAAAAAGTCGTCAAATAAATAAACAATCCATAGAATTGACAAGTTGCAAAGTAAAAAAGGGAAAGAAAAAAAAATGCACACGCTCATTCAACAAAATTATACAACAATACCAATTCAGAAGAGAAAAAAAATGTTGCCCACAAAAAAGATGATACTCGAAAGCAAGTTTGCCCCACAAACACCCTCCTTCCTCAACACGTAACATCTTCAATAGAATGCATTACCACTACTTTATCAGCCCTTGTCCCATAGTCAACCATGCTCCTGTAATTCATGTGTCATTCAACCATAGGTAAACTCTAAACCCTAAACCATAGGTAATTTCCTCAACCCGCATCCAAAGGACCTCTCCATCAGCATATGAAACCCACAATTCACCTCAAACAAAGGATTCTGCACATTTTCCCATATAATTTTTATAAAAAAAAAAAAAAACACAAAGCATCGCCTAGTTTTGTCCCCACTGAGGATCTCGAAGGAGATAAATTAACAAACTTAAACTTTGACAGTACTTGCACAAAGTTGCCGCATTCAAAACATGCAGGTAATCAGGTATAAATGTTTTTATGATATGATGTGGATACTCACTTAAAAGACCAAGAGTACATGAAATTATGTTACATATTTGATCATTAAGAACAAATTTTCAACATTTACTGAAAAGATCCCAAAAGAAAACCAGTTTGCAAAATAATAATAATAATAATAACTATCTCTGTTAAAATGTAGCATGTGAAAAGATGGTAACTTACAGATGAATAAGCAGATATGCAATAATCGGGGTGTCGAAGCAAAGCTAGAGTTGTCTCTGCAAGAGACAGCAACATAGTATAACAACATAAACCACAAACCATAAAGATTAAATATTACGCACAATTGCACATGCAAGAGAGAGAGAGAGAGATTTATGCGCGCAGAAAAAATGAGTCATCCAAATACAACATAAATGGACTGAAAAAATCAGGAAAAGCAATGGTGTTCCAGTAAAGGATTCAAATAAGTATGACTAATAATGCAATGACCTATTACATGTTGTGGATGCAGCAGGATCCACTTAAATTTCACTTCATCATGAAGGTTTTCAGATTACAGAACTTGCTTTCCAATCATTGACAAGTTTATAAATTTTCATGTCATCATATGGACTGCCACTAGAACTTTTGTTGACACCTTAGACAAATAACAACAGCACAAAACCTTTGTCCCACATAAGTATGGTAGGCTACATGAAAACATTTGCGCCAAAAATCTTGTTCTAGGGTATGTTAAATTCGATGCTAACAAGTCTTTTCTATTGTTTCTTCCCAATTCTAAGATCAACTTCGCTCCATAGTAGAATGCTCCACCTGAATAAGATAATACTTTCCAACGGGTGCCTCCACAAGCTTTATTATATGCCAAAGCCATCTTAAATGATTCTCTAATCTTATCCTCAATGAATAATATCCCTAATCTCTCACTTATAAATTCATTTGTAAATATGTCTATTGAGATTTTAGGTTTTGATGATATCATACAGTGGTCAATATAATATATTGTCTGCCACAAATTATATACATGTGATATTTATATGTGAGACTGTATTATTCACATGAATGCGTTGCGATATTATATGTGATATATGTGATACATCATGATATTCATGCTTATGAGATACATGTATTATATGCATATGTGAGTACATTCATGCTTACATGTTATACGTGATACATCATGCCCATGAGATTGTAGTTTATGCATATATGTAATTCATATGGAAATGCGTTTGGATAATTATGTTGTCCACACTAATCTTAATAAGGTTCTTGAGTGAGTTGTTCTTGTTGGGGATCCAATGTGTAAAGTAACTCAAAGTGAACAGGGATGAAGGAAGACAGAAAGAAAACAAAGCACACAAGAATGAAATGAACAAGAGGACTCATTATTGGTAGAGATTAAAAAAAATAAAAAAAAAAACGTGAACATGACAAAGATCGTGTTCCAAAGGGTAATAAGGTAATAACACTCAATCCTAAGAAGTATGAATAATTGAGCCCCTAGGAACAAACACACACTTGCATAAAATTATGTGGCATCTAAAATGTAATTTTTATATGTGTTTAAGTCCTTAAAGAAGATTGAAAATAAGCCTAAGATGATTAGGAGTCACATTGGATTAGAGTTGTAGATTCAAAATCAATAGAAATGAAGACCTAAACAATTCGGTCGACCGAAACTCTGTTCTGGTCAACCGAATTGGACAGTATGTTCATAAGAAAACAATTCATGACAATCCGGTCGACCGAATCCCAAATTAGGCCGACAAAATAGTCTAGTAGGTTCAAAGAATAAGGAAAACTAGAATTAGGTCAACCAATTGAACCAATCAATCGACCGATTGAGAAAGTCATTGTATTGAAAAACTTGATAATGCGGTCAACCAATCAAATTGGATAGTGCCTCATTAGAATTGAACTATATGAACATCGATCAACCGAAATGAGAACCAACCAACTGATTTACACAGATAGGTCTTCCTAATTGAACGAAAAATCAAATTTGATCATGAATTGAACGCCTAATTGATTCAATCTTATTTTAATTGTTAATCAATATTCTATCTTATGTTTGACTCAAGTTTTACGAATTATGGATCAAAATCAAAGGGTCAATTGTGTATTTTAAAACTTCCCTCTTCAAACCCTGAAATATAGCCTTTTTCTTAGGATGTTATTCCCCAACCGATTTCTTCCTAAATTCACCAAATTCAAATGTCAGAGCAAAACGTTATTATTCAGATTATATACTCCTAACATTCACCAAGCCTAATTTCATCGGATTTCATTCTAATCAAGCCAGATTCGGTGCAACAGTCACCTTTTCCCTGTTGCACAAATTAGACAAGGATGAGGGAACTGCAATACAATGTAATACATGTACCATCACAAGAAAACCCATCTTGATTCTTCAATGAGTGATATAGTATGCAAAACACTGCCAAAATATAAGAGTGCTCATCCTTTTTGTGAGAAACCTATAGTAGGAACTTCAAGCCTAAATCTTTCATTCTCTAAGGTTAATCTGATGCTCAAAGATAAATTCTTGCTCATCCCAGAGATCCTTGATGTCTACAAATAATCTACAAAATCTGGTGACTCCGTTACTTTATGCTTTTTATATAATTGCACTTAATTACTTGAAACTGGAACACGACAATTATGTGTTTGATTGAGAACACATCTAAACAACGTTTTACATGCCCACATTCATTTACCTAGATACTTTAAATTTATCCATGCTCGCCTAATTTGATTGATTCACTTTGTGCTCAATACGAAATCGATAAACTCCATTTGTGAATGGAATCTTTTGGAAAACCTAGTATATTTTGATATATACGTGCAAAATATTTTCCAAAGTATTTCAAACTTAAACATGAATTCGTTATGTTCAATATATTGGCCAGGAGAAGAACTCGCAATGTCGACAAGATTAAGGTACTCTACGAGATTTTAAATCCCCTCCGTATTGAACTTAACAAGCGGTGAGCTAATCAGTTGTTTTTCACTGAACTACAGTCTCTTGTTAAGTGTCAACAAACCGATTATGATAAGACCATAAATTCATAAGATCTGAAAATGTCCAACTTCATTGAAAAACATATTATTACTTATTCAGATTATGTGTATCTCATATATGCTTAGTTGAGAAAATGCAATTGAGATTTATTTAAGCATGATTCTTGAAATCCATGCTCTTGAAACTATTGTCTTAATTGCTTATAATTCTACATATATTTCAAGAATACCAAACAGTTGGTTGATATCGTGTTAAGATCACCTTGCCTTGTTGAATATTTCTCCTAATGTGATTGAAATTAAGTATGCCCAAACTTATATACTTGATTTAAATTTTATGAAATAGGGGTAAAACAAAATCTAGAAAAATCAGTATGTCTTTATCATTAACCTAGTCTACACTCCTATACTACATTGAATATTCTTGAAATAAAGGGTCATTTGCATGAGAGCATAAATACTAGAGGCTTATTATTGTCATAGATCTTTAAAGACATGTTTAGAAGCTCCGTCGGGCTTTGTAGGTTACACTACAAAGTCTTTAGTTGAGTCCACCTGTTTACTTGACTAAGTTAATAAAGAGTTGTAATTATTCATGATTATATCTTGTTAGAACTCTATGAAAAGATAATAAGTAACACAAACATGTCAAAATTGTAAAGAAGTCCAGGGGGCCTTTGGTTAAGTATCAGCTCCATCTTGTTGAGGAAGAGATTGCTTTGAAGAATCCAAGAGATTGAATCTTGATGGTCTAGACAGTGAATCTAGATCTGTTAGTTTTGTGTATTGTTTGGTTGTATCTGAATATTTTGTAAATTGGTGATTTACATGTATTAGTGGATTGGCCTTAACCTCTGCCCAGGGAAGGGGGCAAGAAAATCGACACAAAGAACCTTGGCAAGTAAGACTTGACCTCTGCCTAGGAAAGGGGGTTAGAAATCCAAGGGAGTGACCCTTGATAGTTTAGGTCTTATCTTTTCCTGGGAAAGAGATTAGAACTCTGAGGGAGTGAACCTTGGTGGTAGGCCTAATCTCAGCCTGGAAATGAGGATTAGGAAATCCAAGAGATGAACTCATGGTAAATTGTATTGTGTGGTCTTCACCAGTGAAGAGGATCATAATATAAGTGGATTAGAACTCTCAACATGGGCTCGGAGGAGTAGACGTAAGCAAATAAAACTTTGTCGAACTACTCATGGTGTTATATGGTTGCTTGACTTTCTATCTCTATCTCTATGATTTGCTTGACTTGCTCTCTGTCTCTCTATGATTGTGCATACATTTACATTGTGATTATGATTGTGATTGCTTTACTCCGCTAACTTCAGATACATGGATATATAGATCACTCATCTTAGATGTTTGAATAATCTTGTTAAGTAGAACTCATTCAAACCATTAACATATTCATTATTTACTAAAGAAATTAGTTGAGTGTCTTAAGACTGCAAATTCAAATAAAGGCATAAAAAATTTCTAGACCCAATTCACCCCAACCACCCTCTTAGGTCAAATTCAGGCAACAATATCGCTTAATATTCTCATTCTAGCTATACTTACTCTATGGACACGCTTGTTTTACAACCAACAACCTGATCCACATAAAATCACAGGTTTATAACACTCCATTAAAAGGTACTCCTTAATTTTTAATTGTATCACAATCACATATCACCCCAACTACACTTTCTACTTTAACGAATATATTTTGATTCTACACGTAACCGACTCATTTTTTTTCCATTATCTTAGTATCTAATTGTCGCTAATTTTCACCATATCCTCATCTCTCCACATATTACCATAAATTACTCCGTCTTAGTCCTTGCAATCCTTAAACCTTTAGGCCCGTTTGGTGTAGAACATAGTTTCAGAAGAGAAAAAAAAATAGAAACAAATTTTCAGAAAAAAATTTCCAGAAATCGTGAAAACTTGTTTAGTTTGGCTTTTTTAAAAAGAATTCTATCAATAATTTGTTAAAAAAAAGTGCAAGATATATGAATGATTGAAAAAAAAAATTAAGGAGACAGAGATGGGTGAGATTAATGAAAACGTATGTGTGTGTGCGTGTGTGTGTGAGAGGGAGAGAGAGAGAGAGATGAATGTGAAGAGAGAGAAAAAAAGAGTGAGGTGAGAAAAAAGGTTGAAAAGCAATCCTTTTAAAATAAGAAAATAAAATATTAAAGAAAAGGTAATGTGACTGGTTGATAAATGTGAATTTTAATTTGTAAAATACTTTTTATTTGTACTTTAAAATGAAACATATGAGTTTTTTGTAATTGAGTTTTTTGTTTTAGAAAACAAAGACTTTGTAGCGCAAAACAAAACCAAATGCACACATAACTCTAGAGCTTATATCCAAAGTTCTGACTTATTGTTAAGACGTACCCTATTTTAATCAACTGGTACTATAGCATCTACTTGCAAGTTGAAATTGAAAAAGGAACACAACTGTCAACCCCACATTTTTCCTAATAAAAAGTGAGGGGCAACTTAATCTAAACCCATGCACCTTAACTCACATAATCTTTCTTCCAGATAGCATCAATTTTCTATTCATGGGCAGATAACATAGACTGTAAGAAATTCAATTTGATTGGAATTATGTATGAATTCTAACTAATGGAAAAAAAATTATGTTTGCACCATAGTTGGTTTTAATATATACCCAAGTTATCGTTACTTCCATTCCCCCCTCCTAAAGATGCCAAGAAGCGGTTGAGTTTTGGACTTTTACATCCTGTAGCAGTTCTTTTAGAACAAGGTTATTCCAAAGCATCGAAATTATAATAATAATAACAATAATGATAAAGCACTTGTATGTGTGTTGAAAAGGGGGCTTGAACGACATCGATCCCGCAAAAGATAGAAGACTCTACCAAGAAAGTTTTTAGATCAATTTCAATTGCGTACAAACCATTTTAACGTGAACAACCTAATAGCGTTTTATTACATCTAAAAAAAATTAATCCTAGAACATGATTGTACTTTCCCTCCCCTACTAAATCTCTCCCAATATGTGTGGGTGTATGCCTTCCTCAGAACATTTGATCCGCTATCCACATTTACCCAACCAGCAAAATGAAATGTTTGACAAGTATATTACAATGACATCCCCTATTATTTTGCAAAATAATAAGGAAAACTCTATTTTTTTAGAAATTGCAGCGACCTCCCTCTTTATTTTAGGTCAACTATCAGTCACACCCCTCAATCAAACTTTCAGTCAATATCAAACTTTTAGTGCCAAATTTGTTCTTATCTTGTCTAGGCACAACTCAAGATAAGATCCAACTGCCCCTCTAGATCACTTAATTTATCAAATACCTTCTAAACATGTTCCCTCCTCTCTATATATTAGTTTGAACTCTGAACGTTCCCATGCCAGCCAAGAAGCCAAAAAAAAAGGTGTCGATAGAACTGTGAAAAAATAGAGTGAAGGATATTTTTCTCTTAAAATCGTTTTTCATTTTACTTTCATCTCATTATTTCCATGTTTTCTCCATATGTTATTTCTTCTAATTTTATGCACTCACTTTATCATTTCATCCCAAAATGAAGAAAATGCAAGGCCAACGCTGAGATTTTTGTGGCCGTAGGCAAATTCCAATATAATAAACAATCATTTTCGTAAATATGCTTAATTATTCCAGTAATTTTTAAAATTTACAAGCGAACCTACTGCCAAAGTGCCAATGCATTTAATGACCATATACTTTGGGCTAATTCTAGCCTTCTTCTTTCTCTTTTAGAAAGAATCAAAGGTAAAATCGTCATTTCACACACGAGAATTTAGGCAGGGGAGGCTGTGGCGATTTGTAAAAAGAGAGGGGAGTGAAGTGTAGTTTTACGAAAAGCCGGCACTAAAATTTACCCAATGTTTGACATAAAAAAATTGACATTGATTTATGTAAGAAAACTTCCATCCCCTACTTTCCACCTCCAGAAAGGAAGGAAAACGTATAGAAGTCCAAAATAGATAATTCCTATCCAATTTGTTTGCGCCCATCTAGAAGAAGCGGTGTGCATGTGTTCCTGAGAACATAGATCCACGGTCCACCTCCATCCCACCCACAAATGGAATGTTTGACGTAAAAAATGAAAGGCTTTCATTTTGAAATGCTAACTCCGTCATTTTTAATGCCTAACAGCTAGTCGATTTTGAAATGCTTGGATGAGTTTTAGCTTCAAGGCTAAATCTCAAAATGTCAAATGCCAAACTTGTGCATCAAGCTTAAGATAGACCAGGGTCTCAATTAAGCATTTGTTACAAAAAGACTCGTCAATGAAACCAAAAAATCATTGTGCATGCTAAGATATAACATGTATAGCATGTCGCAAATAACTTGGCAAAAAGTAGCAGGATGCAAATAAAATCCTGCAAACAAACTTTATACTCTAGAAAGAACACTCAAGATAACTTGCATATTTGCATGCACTAGGAAGTGTGAAGTGTGACTTGGTGGTAAAACCAGGCTCAATCATGAAAATAGAAGCATTAATGGATGCCTGAAAAATGTCATAAATATGCAGCAAATAGCTCTCATTTTTAACTGGTAGATGCATAGATGTGAAAAGGCTAGACAAATGTGTCCAGGACATTTCATGGGAGTTATTAAAAAGGGTTGATTGCCTTTTAGCCCCTTGTACTCAGACATTGTATCACTTTCCCCTTAATAATTTCATATCCTACACTTTACTCCGGTCTACTTTGCAAGAAGTAGGAAATTAATAGTTTCTGTTAAACTTAACAGAAATGATCCACACGCGCCCAAAAAAGTGCTAAGTTAAAATTTTCATCCAATTTAATTATTTAACGGACAAAACTACCCTTATTTTAAATATTTTTTTACCACAACTAAGAAAAAATACCCATTTATTTCCTTCATCTCGCCCCCAACTCACTGCAATCGGCAACTCATATACCGTCGGTTTTCTAATTTCTCTCTCTTTGTGGTTCATCTTCGCATTTGTTAGCTATAAAATATATACATATAGTCAACAAATGACCAATTGCACTTAGAAAACATTGTATCTCTAGAGTATGTACTCAACCGTGTTATGAAACATTGATTTTTCTCTTTTTTCGAAAACATGTTGTTGACATTCCATCATAGGTCAACCAATGATTCTTAAGCTTAATTAGACAGTCTCTCTTCCACATCACTTAATGATATTCACTTGACAAGATACTATTCTTTTCATTTTTGGGCAAAATTTAGAGATTATTATCATATTTCAGGAGAGCAGAGTCTTGACAGAGCGACACGACGATGCAGGTTATAGATCGAGGATAGAAAAGAGTTTACTGTCGCTAGGAGTTGCAGATCGAGGAGGGGGCAGTTGTTGGACGAGGTGGAATGTTGCGGCAGCTGTGCAAAGTGCGGCACCACATTGGTTTGATGTAGGGTTTTTTGTTTGGGGAAGGAGAGGAATGAGATGAGAGGGAGCAGGATTAAGTGTTTCTCATATTTAAAAGGGTGTTGTAGTTCTGTTATACATTTAATTTTAAAACGTTATATAATTCATGTATAGTATATGAAAGCATGGTTAATAATTAAAATGAATTTTTATTGCATAAGGTCATATTCTTTCTTCATTTTGTAATGAAATATTAAGTTGAAATAGAGATAGAGGAGAACCACGACATTTCACAATTATATAGACAGAACGTTAGTTCTAATTTCAGTCAAAGGTTAAGGGAGGTGAAATGTAGTTTATAGAACTATAACGGGGCAAAGTGATACAAAGGAGTAAAAGGCAATTAACCCTTTCAAAATGTTAAAGAATGAGAAGGCTTAAACCATTGTGATAACCTCTCCCTCTATTCATATAGAAAATGAAGAAACAATACAGCAAACCCTAAACCATACAGGAAACCCTAAATAATACAAGAAAGACAGAAATATCTTTTTAACACTCCCCCTCAAGTTGGAGCATATATATTGTATGCTCCTAACTTATTAGAAATGTATTTTATCCTTAAGTCCCCCAACGGTTCAATAAATATTTCAGCAAACTGATCAACTGAATTTACATGTTTAGTTTCAATCTGCTTCTACAACAATTTTTTTCGAATGAAGTGACAATCAATTTCAATATGTTTTGTTCTCTCATGGAAGACTGGGTTGGAAGCAATGTGAAGTGTTGTTTGATTATCACATACCAGATCTATCGGTAAAGAGTGTTCAAACTCAAGTTCTTTCAACAAGTGTTTCAACCAAGTTAACTCACAAGTGGTATGGGCCATTGCCCTGTATTCCGATTCTGCACTTGACCGTGCCACCACAGTCTGCTTTTTACTCTTCCAAGAGACAAGGTTACCACCAACGAACACACAATATCCAGTAGTAGACTTCCTATCGGAGGGCAATCCGACTCAATCTGCATCTGTGTAACCCTTTACTTGAGTATAACCGAAATTTTGATATAACAAACCACAACCAAGAGCACCTTTCAAATATCGGAGAATACGGATCACTGCATCCCAGTGACAAGTCATTGGACGATCTAAGAACTGACTGATAACACTAACAGCAAAGGAGATATCTGATCTGGTAACTATCAGGTAGTTCAACTTATCAACTAACCGTCTATATTGTACTGAATTTGTCAGTGGAACACCTTGATCTGCTAATAGTTTGGTGTTTGGATCCATAGGCGAGTCAATCGGTTTAACTCCTAGCATTCATGTTTCGCTCAATAGGTCAAGCACATATTTTCTCTGAGATAGGTAAATACCTTGACTTGATCGAGCGACTTAAATTCCCAAGAAGTATTTTAAGTGACCCAAATCTTTCGTTTGAAACTTTACTATTCAAAAACTTTTTGAGTTCCTGAATACCACCGTGGTCATCTCCAGTAATCACGATGTCATCCACATACACAATCAACAATGTTCTCCCGACTTTACTATGCCTGTAGAAGACGGAATGATCGACTTCACATCGTCGAAGACCAAACTCAGTGACCACTTCACTAAATCTTCCAAACTATGCTCGAGGAGACTGTTTGAGGCCATAAATAGATTTCTTCAAGCGACATACCAATCCAGACTCCCCCTGAGCAACAAACCCAAGAAGTTGCTCCATAAATACTTCCTCAGTCAGATTGCCATTTAAGAAAGCATTCTTGATATCGAGCTGATGTAATGGCCAACGACAAGTGGCAACCACAGAGATAAACAAGCGAACAAAAGTGAGCTTGGCAACTGGAGAGAAGGTCTTATAGTAATCAAGGCCGTATACCTGAGTATAACCTTTAGCAACTAAGCGAGCTTTGAGTCGATCAATGGTGTCATCCGGATGAACTTTGACAGTGTACACCCATTTACATCCAACTATTGTTTTGTCAGGCGGAAGCGAGACTAGATCCCAAGTGTCATTCTGATGTAAGGCAAACATTTCTTCTTCCATTGCTTTTGCCCAACCAAGGTGAGTGAGGGCCTCTGAAACAGAATTAGGAATAGAAACAGAGGACAGAGAAGCAACAAAAGAGGAGTACGAAGGAGATAGGTGTGCATACGAAACAAAGTTAGAAATAGGATGGGTAGTACATTTGCGCTTACCTTTCCGGATGGCAATGGGCATGTCCAGGTCAGAGATGGATAGGTCGGCTGGCGAAGAATTTGAGGACACAGAGTCGATGGGCACGACAGCGGATGGGGCCTTCTGGCGACGAGAGTAGACTTGCAAAGAAGCTGAAGAACGACTAGGCGGGATATGATCCGGAGTAAAGGAAGATACTGTAGGGTTTGGTACACTTGACAAGAGAAGCGTAACATCCAGATCGTCTCGAGAGGAAGGGGCAGAAAAGTAAAGGGTAGAATCAAAGAATGTAACATCCGCACACACAAACAAGCGACATAATGATGGACTATAACGACGATAACCCTTTTGTGTGTAAAAATAGCCGAGGAAAACACATTTTAAAACACGGGAATCTAACTTGTCCCTACCAGGAGTCAATTGATGAACAAAACAAACATACCCAAATATTAGAGGAGGTAAACTAAACAAGAGAGAACGAGGAAAAAGTATGGGATGGGGAACCTTGCCATTGAGGGTAGAGGACGACATCCTGTTAATTAAGAAGCAGCCGGTAAGAACCACATCGCCCCAGAAATGTTTGGGAACGTTCATCTCAAAAAGAAGAGCAAAAACCACTTCAAGGAGATGTCGATTCTTACGCTCACCAACTCCATTTTGCTGCGATGTGTGAGAACAAGAAAACTGATGTAAGATACCAGAGTGTGACATAAAGGAAGTAAATGGCTGAGAAAAGTATTCTCGAGCATTATCACTTCGAAGAATACGAATTAGTACATTAATTGAGTTTTAAATTCAACACAAAACGTACGAAAAATAGAGAATAATTTTGAACAATCTTTCATTGAATAAAACCAAGCAACTCTGGAAAAATCATCCACAAATGTCACAAAATAATGAAAACCTAATGTAGAAGTAACACGAGAAGGACCCCAAACATCTGAATGAACTAAACTAAACGGACTCGATGCTCGAACATGAGCTGGGGAAGCAAATGAAATACGATGATGCTTACTCAATTGACAAGACTCACATTCTAACGAAGACAAATGACGCAAATTAGGAACAAGTAACTTGAGGTTGCCAAGGCAGGGATGACCAAGGCGACAATGGATCTGGTGAGCGGAGGCAACAGCAGGGCAGGCAATAGATAAGATAGCAGGACTCTCGTCATGGTCATCAAAGTAATATAGGCCATTTTCCTCATGCCCAGTGCCAATCGTCTTCCGCATCCTCAAATCCTAAAGAATATCAGAATCAGGAAAAAATGAGACAGAACAATTAAGGTGTTTAGTAAGCTTACTGACTGACACCAAATTAAAAGAAAACGAAGGAATATACAAGACAGAGGATAGAGATAAGGAGGGTAAGGGTGCCACTGTGCCAATGCCACGAATAGGGATAGTGGAACCATCAGCAACTGTAACAGGAGACAACAAAGAAGATGACTAAATACGTGTAAAGAGGGAAGAAGTACCTGACATGTGATCAGTGGCAGTAGAATCTATGACCCAGGGTGTGGGAGGGGAAGGGCGAATTTAAAGACAGGCAGTAGAAGTACCTCGTTGAGCTAAAGAAGTAATGGGAAGAGATGCCTGTTGGGATGCCTTATACTGAAGGAATTGAGCATATTCATCATCAGAGATATCCTTGACCGCCTGAGATTCTGGAATAGTAGGAGTATTTGGATCAGATATACTGCATTGGCGAATTTGGCTGGACGGCCAACTCAATCCCAACATGTTTCTCGAGTATGATTATCCTTTCCCCAAAAAGAGCATTGTCGATGTGAGCCACGACCACTAAGTCCACCCCGAGGGCCACCACGAGAGAAACCACCACAATCTCATGTAGGAATCTAAGTAACAAGCGCCGAATGCTCAAACGACGCAGACGAACTCAAGCCAGAAACATTGTCATTGGTAGTGTTACGCGAGACACGAGAATACATTTCAGTGATAGTGGGGAGAGTGGCACTGGAAAGGATCTGAGATCGGACTGGTTCAAATTCTAGGCGTAAGCCAGCCAAGAACTTCATGACAGTCATCTGCTCATGTTACTTTTGCATTTCTTTCAGATCGATAGTCATCGGTAAGATAATATTCAACTTCTCATAGAGGATGTTGAATGTGACAAAATAATCTGTAACGGATTACGTGCCTTACTGAAGTTGGAAGTACTCTACCGATAAATCATACATCCTGGTGAGATTACTGGAATATAACACACAAAAATACTCCCATATGGCTATGCACGTATCTAAATGAGTACAGAGATCAACAACTTGAGGCTCCATCGAATTCCACAACGATGCTACAATCTGCGCACCAGCTTGAATCCATTCTTCATACTTTTTATCATTTGTTGCTGGGGTGGATTCCGTGAGATGACAGTGTTTCCCTTGTCCGGTGAGGGCTATTTTCACAGCCTTAAATCAATTTAAATAATTGGTTCCGTTCAACTTACGGGTTGTTAACGGTTGAGGTGTAGCCATTGACATTAGTACCCTCCAATACAACAACTTGCACAAGGGAAACAAACCAATAACACAAACAACTGGGGGGCTTAAATAAAGAACATTATAAGTAGAACAATACTCACGAACATCCGGGACATTAAATATGATCCAGAATAATGTCTTAAAGCTGGACAATTGAACAACCAGTAGTTACGACCCTACTGTACTGTTCGTCAACTGAAGAACATGAGAAGCAGAACCAACGAAGGCCGTGAGGGTCGATTTTGGACAATCGACGGCCGGCGAGGCGCCAGTGATGGTCGCCGAAGGTCGGCGACGTCAGAGGAGATGGCGGCGACGAGGACGACGTCGATGTTGGACAGCGAGTAGGAGATTTGGTTCGCGATGATGGTACGGCGCGATTTTGGGGACGACGATGGGTGGTGGAGGCTCGGAATGGTCTGGACGACGGCGGCAAGGCTTGGAATGACCTGGACGACGGCGGATCTGAGTGTGTGATGGCGGTGGCGACGAGGGCTTGTAGGCTGCTAAGGTTTCAGTGTTGTTTTTGTTTTTTTTTTTGTTTTTTGGTTTCAGATGAACAGTAGGCAGGGGGGGAAAAATTGATTGAAACAGATCTATGAAATCAATCTCCCATAACCTGCTCTGAATACCATGTTAAAGAATGAGAAGGCTTAAACCATTATGGTAGCCTCTCCTTCTATTTATATAGAAAACGAATAAACAATACAGCAAACCCTAAACCGTACAGGAAACCCTAAATAATACAGGAAAGACAGAAATACCCTTTTAACATGTACTATACATAAAGGCATTATACTAGTGAGCGTATCCACTTTCAAAATGTGAACATACATAAGTTGTTGCGGCCTATAAAGAAATTTCATGTAATCAACCCTAAAAAGTTTCATGGCTCAAGCAGCAGAAAGACCATAAAAGAAGCTTTACCAGTTAATACATAGCTTAAGCCTTCTGAGGTGGATGTATCTGCATTTTCAGCAATCCAATTGAGATCCCTTTGTAGTGATCGCCCGATCCCTAACAATCCAACCTAAAATAAAATTTAAGAAAAAAAATTAATAAAATTTAAAAAAATTCTAAATCGGAAACAAAGAAAGGTTGCAATTATGTACTACATAAAGAATTATGCAACTCATAAGAGAATAAGACGCAACACTAAGACAACTATAAAACTTACAAGAATGCCATTTGTTCTTTGTGTTCTATGCACATATCATCCACCACTACAAATTTTTCTATACCATCACAACAACTACATCAACCAAATTATTGAAAATTTGAAACACTAAATGGTCCCCCAAATCGCCGATCATACTTAATTCAACATCTAAAGTGATAACACTTTTAAAACTTGAGATGCACCCTTTTACACACAACTTGAAATGGTTCATTTTGTAAGCAAAAAAATGAATAAGCCTTCCATCTTCCTGTCTTTACCCTCTATCCACATTGCTAAAGTTTGGCTTGGGAAATGAAGAACATGCAGTAATTTGCTATCATTAACTTGATTCATTATATTTTGCACCTTCATCTTATCCTTGGAAAATCTCTCTCATAAACGCAAATAATGATCCAGTCAAGTAACAAGTTGTGATCATGTTTCTTTATTGAACAAAATAGTGGAGCATGCAATGAACTTCAGAATGCTAGATTGTGTGAAGAGGGGAGAATACACTATCCGCCAAATTCATCTATGTTCAGAGAAATCATACTTATATAGCTTCAATGTTGTACATGTGGGTAGACCTCTCTCTATATATATTTGTTACATGAAAAATATAGATAGTATACTTCTATAAACATAACTAGAACTTCTATCTGAGAAAAATATCATTAGTGATGCAAAGCAAAATCACAACACCTTAACTTTTCACTTACAACAATAAAGCCTTTGTTCCACTTAAGTTCGCTTTGCTACATGAATTAATTCACACCATAGAAATCGTTATAAAATCATCCTATCCATGAAATTCAATGCCATCAAGTTAATTCTAACTGTCTCTTCCCAAAATTTCTAAGATATACCTCTCCCCTTGTTAGTGCCTTCCACTTGAATTAAATCATTCATAACTGTCACTTCCCAAATTTTCTAAGATCAACCTCTCCCTCTTGTAGCACCTTCCACTGGACTTAAATCACTTTTTAACTGGAATTTCTGCAGATCTTCTATGTATATGTCCAAACCATCTTAATTAATTTTCTCACACTTTATTTTCAATGGGTGCTATTGCTAACTTCTCTCTAATAAGTTTATTCTTAACTTTATCAACTTTTTATTACCACGCATCTACCTTTTAATATCCTAATCTCAACTATACTTACTTTGAATATTCAATAACATCTCACCTACCTACCAATTCGGGATTTGTTAGTGATTTAGTGAATTTTGGTTACTCTAGTTTGGAAGCCTCCTTTTATGGGTTGTCTGGGATTGATTTTGATGCCATAGTACAACCAGCAAGTCCGGAGGTGCTCTTGTTATTCAAGTCTCAAGATGTGGTGTGGCTTCAATTGCTTTTGGGACTCAAAAAAATCACCTTCGATGGCTAAATTCCTTTCAACTAGAGAACCTACATGATGAATAAATCCCTTTCAACTAAAGAAGCTGCATCTTGGGCTCACTCAGAGAAACTGTCAAATACCATGATCGCAGATGTGCCCTTTCATTTGTCAGAGCATCAATTCTTATGCACCCAAATATCAGACTCATTGGTGTGCTTTGTCTCGATTATTAATGATATCCATTTCTCTTTAGGAAAAGATTGGATACAAGACAGCAAATTGGGATCTTCGCAACAGCTTCTTCCCAGTAATGTTCTTAGTTCCCATGAAAATAAAGGATATCCGTTTCTCTTAGCTCCTATGCATTCTCTCCTGAAATGCAATGCATATGGCAACTAATATTAATGTTTCTTCCATTTAACTTATCCTTTTCATTTTTGTAGTCTTTGCTCTTCTTTTAATCTCTTTTAGGCAGTAAAGAAAGAACAATATGGGGCACTTCTTAATGCAAAGAAAGAACAATATGGGGCACTTCTTACCAAAATGTCATTACATCTGACTACTTAGGCAATTCATTGAGGGCCTGTTTCCTTGTCGAGACCAAAAACTAAATCGTCAGAGATGGTTCTTGGGATTTGAAGTATGACCTCCATAGGGTTAGGATTCCTGTAAAACAATGCACCGCGGGTGGGTCTACTAATGTTGCACCTCCATTGTTAGAATCAGTAGAGGGTTCTGAAGAAACTTTGGCAGAGTATTGACTAGGAAATGTGTGTGCACCTTGGCTAGACCCCCTCATAGTATTTATAAGAGATAGAAGACTTGTTAGGCAAATCTTTCAAATCATAATCAATCCTCATTAATGTCCCAGATTTAGTAGGATTGTGGGGTTAATGGGCCATTATACCTTAAATGCAACTATTATTTCCAAATATGTAGCGGACAATTGTAACAGCTCCCGAACTCGGGTAACGGTCCGAGCTAATACACCTAAGGCCATCCTCCGTTCTTTGAGGATGGGCTCGTAGACAATCCGAGAATGGATGGTGCTAGATACATGTCGTGCTCGTCAGGTCTTCGACGATTTCCTTGATACTGGGCAATGTCCTCGGTCACTGTTGGTAGTTTGAAACCATGTGTTTAGCACATGGCTTCGGTTCGCGTGTAGGTCAAATGGGATTATTTCTCCACGTGGAAGCTTTTGGAGTTGGCCAGGAAAATCTCTCATCAAATCCCTTATTCCCGAGTTTCGAGGCTAGATGAGATCAGGAATACTTTCCAGATCTACTGAAGTGTCGAGGTGCAAGCTCAAATGGAAGTCAATTGGTCGCAGTGTCTTGGTGTTGGCTCTCAACTCAAAATTTGAAAGTTATGTTGGTTCAAAAATCACACCCAAAGGTCTACCATGCATTAAATGCACGGCATGATTGGATTGGAAGCATCTCTTCATTTATACAGTGGTGACGAACATTCCCCGCCAAACAAACCCCAGTATTTAAACGGAGGGACCCTCTTGCTTGGGCCCTTCTGCAATTTCTGAGCTTTCTTGCCTTCCACTCCAAGAGATCGGAGTTTTCTGGCAGCGGGCTTCCTGCTCCATTGATTGTTCCTCCCAAGTCTGATACGGTTTTAAAATTTCAGTTCGTCCAATCTTCTCCATTTTGCATTTTCTTCCTTTATATCCTTGTAGATTTTGCTTGAGGCTGGTTTTCCTTTTTATATTCTCTTTTTTTCCTATTCCTTTGCCTCTTTCCAACAATTCCTTTCTCCGGTCACCTTCTATGACAATGCCTAGGAAGCCCAGTTCCCGCCGTATGGGCCTCGACTCCAATCAAGAGGCTAAGCCAGTTTTTCCTACCAATTTTGTTTCCCAAGCTGGTGAAAGGATTGAGCACTCCATGAGGCCTGACCGAGTTGATGTGACTAAGCCATCTGCAGCTTGGCAGGAAGCCCCTCCACTGGTACCATCTGCTCAGGTTGAGGAAGCCCCACTTTCTCTTCTTGTCTCGAGGACTACCCATCGCAAGCCCTCATAAGATTCCATCCAGCATTATGGGAGAGCGATGACCGAGGCGCAGTTGGCAGAGCTCTTGAAGAGGTGCCACATACCCGATTCCGTGGGAATGCCCCTTCCTTCGGAGGTCGATAACCAAGCGCATGGTCTGTTACCCCAGACAAAATAGCTTTCTACAAAGATACAGTGGATGGAGGAGCTCAGTTCCCCATTTCCATCTTCGTTAGAGAGCTTCTCAACCGGTTAAACCTTTATCCTCCACAACATGCTCCCAACGCTTGAAGGATAATGGTTGGGTTCTTCCTGCTTTGCCGTTATAACAGCATCACTCCCACATATCCTTCGTTTTGCACCTTTTAACAACTGGTAAAGAACCCGTCACCAAACTCGAGTTGGTAGCATTTCTCAACCCGAGCCCACATGTCGAAATTAATCTTGAAGTACCCCCGATAACAACAAAGATTGGAAAGGAACGTGGTTTCTCCTCGACGGGAGGTTGGAGTGTCCGACTAACGAGCAGTATGTTTCTCCGTTTCGGTTCGATGGACGGCCCCCTCAACGTTTCAAACTTTTTTCTTTTCTTTATTTGCATACGTTCCGTGTCGTTCTCATTTCGTGTTCGTATTGCAAATCCACATCCACCACCTCTTCTTAGTGCAGTGAAAGAGGCTAACACCAAGAAACTCTTCAGAACTAGCGAGGCAGGTCGGGACCTGATGGCCCTGTTCAAGTCGATCTTTCACCTCTACTTCGATATCCTGGGCCGTCCTAAATTCGAACCAAGCAAACGACCAGCCGAAGTCAACCTTGAGCCAATCGAAGGAGAAGGTATCCTTCCTAAGCAAATCTTTGATTTTACATAACATAGTTGAATTTTCCGAGTTTGCTTCATATTTGACTTGGCGAGCATTTATTGCAGATATGGCGTTATCTATTGGTGCCCCATTGTCCGTGCATCGCAGTTATCTCTCTCTGTTCAATCGCTACAGTTCTTGCCTTTCTCTATGTAGTTCCTCCTCCATTCGTCGCTCTCGCCGGATTGTGCGTCCCTCATCAACAATGGCATGTGCCTCGCTGTAAAGAGGCACAAGGTCCTGGGGAACTAGCAGTGGTGGTAGTAGTTGGTTTTGACCAGCCAACCTCTACATGTTCTGGGAGAGGTCACAGACCTTCCTCACCAAGTCCATCAGCAACGACGGTGATTCGCTTGACAGGCCGATTTCTAGATCCGCTATGCGAAAAGGTTCCTCTCCTTTTCTTGTTAGTTGGTCATAACTCCTGATCTCAAAGTAACCATAAACGTTTCTTAAAAATATTGAGAAAGACAATTAGTAGTTTCCCACAAACTGCGTCAATCTGAGGAAGCGAAAAACTGGATCGACAAAGATGCTCCTTGGGATTCGAAGTATGGCCTCCTTAGGGTTAGGATTCCGGTAAAATAATGCACGGTAGGTAGGTTTGCAGGGGTTGCACCTCCGGTGTGAGAATCGGTAGAGGGTTCTGAAGAAAATTTGGTAGAGTATTGGCTAGAAAAAGTGCAAGTACCTTGGCTAGCCCCCCCAAAGTATTTATAGGAGATGGAAGACTTGTTAGGTAAGTCTTTCCATAAATCATTGTCAATCCTCATTAATGTCCTGGATTTAGTGGGATTATTGGGTTAATGGGCCATTATACACTACAGTAGTTCTTTCCATATATGCAGTGGACAATTGTAATGGTTCCCGAGCTCAGGTTGCGGTCCTAGTTGATACACCTTAGGCCATCCTTGGTTCTTCAAGGTTGGGCTCATTGGCGAATCGAGTATGGATAGTGCTTGGGGTATGTCGTGCTCAGTTCGTCAAGTCTTCTACGGTTTCCTTAATACCAGACAGTATCCTCGGTCACCGTTGGTAGTTTGGAACAACGTGTTTAGCACGTGGCTTTGGTTCGCGTGTAAGTCACATGGGATTATTTCTCCACACAGCAGATTTTGGAGTTGGCCAGGAAAATCCCTCGTCAATACTATTTTTCAATTAGTTAATTTATGAATTATTATAGTTTAGTGTTTGGTAATAAGAATTAAAAATACTTAAATCAGCTAAATAACCATTGTAGTTCTAGTTTACATGCTATTTTTCATGTAATTTGAGTGAAATATAGCTTAAATTTTTAACTGAACTAAAACCCTCTTTTCAAGAATATGTATATTTGATTAAATCATAAGTCAATATAGAAATATACAAATCAATTCATGAAAAAAAAGATATTCATAAAATAGGATAATTTGGACAACCAAATGGGCCTTTAGAGGATGCCACAACCAACAATTGATGTAAATTTACGAGAATGAATCAAATCAGATGGAGTACCTGAAGCTTGAGAACTGTAGTTTTCTCGGTGGCAGTAAGCACACCCCCCTCAGACCGGTCCGACAAGAACCCAGAAACCAAAATAAACGCCGTAAAACCCGCCATGATCAAGACGAAACTCGACCCAAGGCCGACAGCGGGACCTAAATAAACCCCACCCCCGCCGAACCCAAATGGAGAAGGCGCATAATATGGCATGGAGTAGGAAAACCCGGGGCTATCCTTCCTCATCGTATAGCTCCTCGACGAGGAGGAGGATGACGACCGAGACGAAAACGACTTTCCCCCCATCCTCCCGCCGGAGGCCGCCAATGCCGAATTTGCATCGTACATCAGCAACAAACCCACCAATACAGCGGCAATAGTAGGTTTTTGCAGGGCCTTTAGCGCTTTGAAGATTGTTTTGGCAACAACATCAAATAGGTTTTCCTTGTTTTCTAATTTACTACTGTCTTTGAAGTTAACGCTCGTGGAAGAACATTTAACTGATAATCTGGAGCTGTTGCTGAACGTGAGACCAGTTCTATGGAGATGGGTTTTGTTATTTTCGGGTAGAAATGGCATGTGTCGAATTGGGTTGGGGCGTAATAGAGGGTTCCATTTGATTAACGAATCAATCAAGAAATGGGTTGTCGCCATGATTAATAATTGTTGGGCTGTCGTTAAAATTGAATTCTATGTAAAAATGTAGGGGAAGGGTCTAACCTTTGTGAGCAGATAGGGAGAAAGAGAGAGGAGATATTTTGATTTATGATGGTGATGTGAAGAAATTGAAGGAAAACCAGAAATGGGAAATTTGGGTGTGGCCCAGAGAAAGGAAAGAGTGGGAGAGTTGTGGCCAAGCATGGGGATCTCATCTCATCCGCAGATGTTGCGTTTTTTTCATCGTTGCCCAAGACAAACAGGATGTCATCGTTCTTCTGCTCTGATCGTAAAAATTTCTATTTAGGAAAATTCGGAATGTCGGGGTGAAGAAATAGAAATTTATGAAATCCATTATTTGAAAATAAAAATACATATTATTTCTTAAAAAAAATTAAATAATTAAGATATAGAAAATTAGAAAAACATAAAACGATTATGTTGATGGGAGTAGCTTATGACATGTGGCTGAAGGTGCAACTATAAAAAAAAAATTAAATTTATATTTTTTTTAATTTAATGTTTATAAATTAATATTTTAATGTTATATATTTAATGTCGATATGTTATTTTTATTTTTTTCATAAACTTAATTTTCATGATTTCTGTATATTATATTTTCTTTTCATATTATTTTTTTCTTTTAATTTTCTTAAATTTAATGTTTTGTTATTATTACAAAATTTAATATTCGCATATTATTTCTATAATTTTTTAAAGTTTAATCTTCATAAATTACGTTTATTATGTTTTCTCTTTTTTTAATATATTTTTTAATTTAATTTTCATAAATTTAATATTTTTGTATTATTATTAAATTTATATCAATATATTATTTCGATAATGTCCGTAATTTTCGTATACTATATTTACTCTTTTATATTATTTCTTTAATTTAATTTTGTAAATTTAATATTTATGTATTATCACTAAATTTAATGTCCATATATTATTTCTATAATTTTAGTAAATTTAATGTCTATAATTTTCGTATATTATATTTCCTCTTTTGTACTATTTTTTTAATTTAATTTCTGTAAATTTAATATTTCTGTATTTTCCAAAAAATAATATATATTATTCATAAATTATCTAAATAATTTTTCCATAATTTCCATATATTATTTCCATAATCTTCATAAATTTAATATTTATATTATTACTAAATTTAATATCTATATATTATTTTTATAATTTTCATAAATTTAATATACATAATTTAATATCCGATATATCATTTTTAAAATTTTCATAAATTTAATGTTCATAATTTCGTATATTATATTTTTTTCTTTTATATTATTTATTTAATTTAGTTTTCATAAATTTAATGTTTTAATATTATTACTAAATTTTAATGTTTTTATATTATTTATATAGATTTATATATATAGAAAAAATATATTTTCTCTCCTCAATTATACAAAAATATATACTCTCTCTCCTCAATTTGGTATAAAATATATAAGGTTAGATATAAATATACCTTTTACATTTATGTTAGTTTTTTAGATCAATCTGAATCGTTCTTTATCTCTAGAGACAAAGAACGGTTAAGATTTAACTAGAGAATTTATGTTCATCATGTTTTATTATATATAAATATATGAGAAAAGAACATTTACATAGATATGTAGGAAGTTTATATATAGGAAGTGACTAAGGTTACCCTGCTAGGATCAGGGTTTAGTATTTTTAGTGAGACTAAGGTTTAATATAGTGGGCTAAGACTCATATACATATATTAATATCCCTTTTCAAACTCAATGCGGTTAATAAAATATGAACTTGAGTTTAAAATCTGGAGTGTGAAAGAGTCCAGGTGGATAAGCCTTGGTGAAAATATATGTTGTCTGGTCGACTGAATTAACAGATTAAAAACGAATACTATTCTGAAAAATGTGGTGATTGATAAAGTAGCAATTAATCTTGATGTGTGTTTGTACGCTCATGAAAAGCGTCATTATGGGTGATCTAAATAGCACTCCTATTATCACAGTATAGAACAGTGGTAATAGGGGAAGAGACTCTCATGTGAGCGAGAAGCCAACGAAGCCAAAGCAATTTTTGTGTTGCATCAGTGATGGCACAATATTCGGCTTCAATGTTAGAGCAAACAACCACGATTTGTTTCTTACTTTGCCAAGAAATAAAAGAGTTGTCCAAGAAGAAACAGTAATCAGTGGTTGAACGTCTGTCTGTAGGATCTCCAACCTAATTGGCATCTGAATAATTTTGTAGGGTGGGAGTGGACTGGGCAAAGAAATAAAGTCCGTGAAATAAGGTACCCTTGACATACCAAAGAATGCAAAGAACAACCAAGTAACAAGTGGTTCGATAAGCGGACAACAACTAGCTACTTGATGGACGACATATGTCACACCCCACACCGGACAACCGTCACTCTGGGGCTGGCATGACATCGACACCACCTCACCTGGACATCTAATCAACTAGAAAACTGTCTATGCATACATATAAATGCAATCTCATATACAAGCCATATAGATACTCTCACATGGGGGACACATCCATCCCCAAATATAATAGCAACAAAGATATAATAACCCTGAACCTCCTACAAGTTTGCCTCACACAACTCATCTCAAAAACTCTCACATGACTCCATCACAAGACTCTACTTAGTGCCAGTAGGGGACCGACTTCTAACTGCTGCACCTATGAGTGTACTATCTTCTTAGTAAAAACATTTCAGATGGATCAAGTATAAAATACGTAACTATCACAGAACAAACAATAATATAAAAATCTTGTAATATAAATATCTCATCATATAAGGAAAACTCTTTTTTCTTGTCACCACAGAATTAACGTCTATATATATATATATTTCACCCAACTAAGCAGTGAAAACCAACTAGAATATACAGCTAACCATATAAAGTAATGAAATCAGAACAATAGATATACTAACACAAGTAAATACGCCAATCCAGAAGAAAATAATATATATAATTTATTCATCCCAATCACCATATACGACAAAACACCACACCACTCTCCGGCTAGCCATAGGATCGTTTTAACCTCACGATCGGGAATTGCAACGGTACCGTACCACCCGTAGGATATGCCTTTTTAGCGGGACATAAGAACGCTTTATCGTAGCAGATAATCAACGCTCTGCCGAAGCAGATTATCAACGCTCTGCCGAAACAGATGATCAACGTTCTGACGAAATAGATAAATACTATGGTATCGTCCAATCAACAACATCGTCAAATCAATAACGTCATCGTCAAACTACAAGTCAATAGATAATCAACGCTCTGCTAAAGCAGACAATCAACGTTCTGTTGAAGCAGATAAAATAAATAGCATCATCAAATCAATAATATCATCGTCAGATTACAAATCAAAAACATCAACCCCAATCTCCAAAATCGATTTAATCCAAATATCATTTTTCTACCCTCTTTAGTAACCAACTAGATTCAATAAATCAATTTCCACTCTCTTTAAAACCAACGTAATCCACATTTCAAAAAAAAAATACCCAGAACCGCTTGATTCATATAAGTTAGAAAATCGTCCAGTTTTAAGTAAACACATCTTTCCATCATATATATGAAAATAGATTTTTGTAATTTACTAGAAGACAGTACACTCACCTGGTCATCCGCTCCGAAGACTTTTACCAACTATCATCTCCCGGTACTCCGGTGCCTACGAACCTAATAGTGACAGGGTCTAAATTAATATTTTATGTAAAAATAACTTAACCACACAATGCAAGCCCTAATTTTAGTAATTTCCTATTCCCCACCTTTTATTATGAAACATTACTATTCAACAAGTATTGTTCCATTACCGTTACTATATCAAATTTATTCATGTGAATGGTCTCAATATTTATTATCACCATTTTGACATTTCTGATGCTAGTAATTTAATTTAAAAATGATAAAATTTATCAAGAAACGTTACTCGATCCGGAAACGGTTGTCGATTTCCTTAAAAATGTTAATTCATTGCTCATGCACTCACCGTTTCGGCGAAAGCTCCACTGTCGTGGCCAAAACGCTCATCTTCTTCTCTGTTTTACTCACTGACGCTCCACCGCCTAGGCCGTAGTTCATCCTCCTAGACGAACATACTCTTCTTCATTCTGATTTTCCATACTGACCCTCCTCCGCCGAGGCGAGCTTCTCTTCGCCTAGGCGAGAACCCGTCTTTCTTGTTCTGTTCTGTTTTAGACTTAGCCATCACGCACTCTCTCTCTCCTCACCAACTTCGTCGATCACCACCCACAAGCATCCATCCACACACACAACACACACAGAACACACCCACATGCACACCATAAGCTTCACCCCCACACACAACAGACACCTTCAACACACACACGCAGATAGCGTCACACACAGACAACTCGGCAACGACCAGACCACGCACCACCACCACCTCTGTTGGACCAACTCACTGACCAAACTTACCATACACACATACCTAACAACACACACACAATCCACTCATACACATGGCAGCACCAACGGAAACATAAACACACACGTACACACCATCACAACACACACAACACAAAAACAATTCAGAAACAAAGCATACACACACACTCACCGGAGTGACGACCACACCATCGGACGGATGGACAACACATACACGTATACTCTGGTTGCATGCGCACAACGAAACATACACAAAACGCACACTTCGACGACTTTGAACGACTGCCACCCATCTATCGAACGAACCCTCTTTTCTCTTTGTTTTCTCTTTCTTTCTTGCTTTTTTCTTCTCCTCCTAGGCGTGTATAGAAGTTATATATATATATAGTAACGAGAGAAATGAAAGAGAGGGTAAGGTCAATGGGGGCTTGGCCACTGTTTTGAAGGAAAGAGAGGGTAAGGTCGATGGGGGCTTGGCCACTGTTTTGAAGGAAAAAGAGGATAAGGTCGATGGGGGCTTGGCCACTGTAATGAACTCATATATATATATATATATATATATATATATATATATATATATATATATATATATATATATATATATATATGTGTGTGTGTGTGTGTGTGTGTGTGTGTGTGTGTGTGTGTGTGTGTGTGTGTGTGATCAAATAGCCGGCCAAGTGGCCATTTTTCCTTCTTCCGATTTTCACCGTCTCTCTCTATATATATAATATATAATTTACACAATCATCCACTTTATTTTAGCTAAGATTTTAATTAACTTAATTCAAATTTTAATGTTTTGAAATTTATAATTCGCCCCCTAAAATTTTAAATCACATAATTAATAACGTTATTCACCCCGTTATTTTTGAATGTGCTCCAATACCATTCAAATTGTATAAGAAAAATCAGGGTTTCACAATTCTTCTCCCCTAGAAATTTCGTCCCGAAATTTTTATCAAAATAATAGGAATTAAAATTTCAGTCAAACCAATAATATTTCAGATTCGCATCGCATGGTCATGTTAGTCACCCTTAATTCGTAATCATCAAATCTGTCAAATCATTTCCACACATCGCCATATTTTCATTTGCAGTGACACACATTATATCCAATAACCAACAAACATGGTGCACTTTGGTCGATAACACTTAACACAGACAACCAGCTGCCAAAGAATCTCATTTCCAATAGGTCCACGACCTCAGTAATTCCCCATAACCCATATTTATCCATTTTGTCTAAAAATTCCAGGCAACAAATTTGCAACCATATCTCCATTCAACATTTAAATCCACAATACTCGAAATCGATCATCCACCTCAATATCTACATCATAACTTCAATAATCTCATAAACGGTTTATACCTATTACCAAAATTCAACGTCAACTAATAAATTTTTCACAATACGACAAAACCATATAGATACATTTCAAATCGCGTCAAAATCATAGAAATATCCCCCAAACACATAATGATCACCAAACCACATCAATACGTATCAAAATACGTCAAACGGATCATCTATAAGAATTCCCTTCATGCCTCCATATTTAATCAAGTCTCTGACAAGGCCACGCACGTTAATTACGTTTCAATCTACCTAAAATGCTTCAAACACCTAACCACATATAAATATGGATCAGAGTACATAGATACATCCCAACTACAAAAATTCGATACATCACAAAAGTCAATAGTCACTGAATATAAAATATTATATCAAGAATACATATCAACTCAGGGATAATTCAAATTATCCTTTTTCCCATGAAATCTCAATGATCCCCACATGCCGACTCCGTCTAATGGTAGTAGTGAATCAATGCATCTAGTTAAGTTCATTTTTTTTTTTTTTTATCAAAAATCCATTCCCCAATAAAAATGTAGCCATACTGGGCTGTATTTAAATCTCAAAATTTTTTGTTCTCCTATCTCAGTTCAGTCTAATTGACTGGAGTCTTACATCCTTTTCATACAGCACTTTATATGATGCCACCTTGATCGCCAAAAAAGTATTTATTATTATAAACAAATTCCATCAGCACCACATAATCATCCTCGCTATCAAAACATTCCAAAACATGACTCCTCAACATATCCTCCGACATTTGAATTGTACTTCCCAATTGACTATTAGTCTACAAATAAAAAGAGGTACTGAATTTCAACTTGGCACCCAAAGCAATTTGGAAACTCGACCCGATCTTCAAAATAAATCTCAAATCTCTATTCGATACTATGGAAACCAGTGCACTATGCAACCTAACAATCTCGTCAATGAACATTTGGGCACATTTATTAAGGGAATACATCATCTTATGACCAGGAAATAAGTAGACTTAGTAAGCCTAGCTACAATTACTTCAATGGAATTATATCCCTTTCAAATGTGAGGTAATCCCAAAACAAAATTCATCATGCTACGCTCTCATTTCCATTCTGGAATAGGTAAAAGCTGCAATAACCCATCTGGATGTTGATGCTCGACCTTAACTTGTTAACAAACAAAATACCTCGCAACAAATTCTGCGATTTTCCGTTCCATTCTAATCTACCAATAATGCTCACGCAATCTCGATACATTTTTATACTACCGGAGGCATTGCGTATATTGAACTATGCACTTCTTTTAAGGTATCTTTCGTCAAATGAGTATCATTAGGAACACACAATCTATTTTTAGTCACCAAGACTTCATCATTCTTTCTGACATGATAGTCAGCTCTGCAACTATTTAACACATCATCTGTAATCTTTCCTAACTGGACATTCAACTTCTGCGCTTCTACAACATGTTGATCAATGTCGATTTTGAAATTAAAAACTTCAATAGCGTTGTCATCTGACCAACCACCCACTAACTCATAAGGGTCTCAACTTAACACATAAATTAATATAAACAACCTGAATGTGCGCAACCAAATTTATCGATTTCCGACTCAAACATTCGCTACAACATTAGCCTTTCCTGAATAATAATAATGGATAATACAATTGTAATCTTTGATAAATTTTATTCAACGCCTCTGCCTCAGATTTAGCTCCTTTTTGAATAAGCAATTATTTCAAACTCTGGTGATCGGTGCATATCCCACAAGTCTCGTCATTCCGGTAATGTCTCCAAAACTTCAAGGCAATCACAAGCACTGCTAACTCCAAAAGTTTTTACTTTCGGTCACACTTTTCAGTCTTTCCCATTAAATCACAATTTCGACTTTCTTTGGATTCACTTGAATGCTATCTCCTAAGATCACATGTCCCAAAACTACCACTCGATCCAACCAAAACTCACATTTATTGAATTTGGCATACAATTGTTTCTCTCACAACGTCAGCAATACAATCTGGAGATGTTCTGCATGCTCTTCTCTACTCTCGATCGGATCGCCGTTTTTGCCACGTCACTGTCTCTGACCTCCAATTGGTAATATCCTAATCAAAAATCTATTTGGGAAAACACCCTGATCTTCTGCAGTTGATTGAATATATCATCAATTTTACTAAATGTCTCTTTATTCAATTGTTGGTTACCAACACTCATCCTCAACGTACTTCCCTATTTCTTTACAAATAACACCGGTTCTTTTTGGATAGAAACACCAGGTCTAATATAATCACGGGTTAACAGATCGTCTAATTTCTTCAACTCAGTAGGCTCCATATGATAGGGTGGAATTTATATAAGAACAGTTCTTGGAAGTAACTCGATAGTAAGTTTACTAGCAACCTTGACAATTCTTCTGGGAAAAACATCGAGAAATCCTTAACTACTGAAATATCCGCCACCTGAACGTTGTTTTGACTGGTGCCCAGCACCTGCGCGAGGTATCCCTAATATCCTTTCTTTAAAAATTTTCTGACCTCCTAGATCAAAAATCCAATTGACTGGGGTAATAATTATATTTCTCAAAAATATAAACTTTGATTCTTCTAAGATTCGGAAGGTAACTTCTTTTTTAAACAATCCACCGACAATTCTATATTACCCTTACGTCACGGATGATATTTATGCGCATTTACTATCATCATAGACTCATAAGTCTTGGCTACCTTCTATACATCATTCTCTACTAGTTCTACAAACTTTTGCTCTACCTACCCGTCCACCTGGACTATACTACCACGTTAAATCTTTTCTAACATTGCCACAGTTTTCTCACATCCCTATTTCCAAATAATACGAACTCTTCCATTGATATCATTATAAGATTCCCTTAATATTTCCTAGAAGACAGTTTTATACTCATCTTGGATGTCATTTCAGAATTCAACTTAAGTGTGTTTTGCTACACTATCTATTATTTTAATATTAGGTGCTACCTATAGTAGATCCCAACGTCAAGTAATACACATATGATTGTTTTATCAATTATAGTTTACTAGTTAAAACCATTAACATCCCCACAATCGTGGTCCCTCCATTACCACTACCAACAACACAATACCAGCCGAACCACCAACTGGCAACATCAAAACTTTGTCGCATCCACTAATTACCAACAAGACAACCAACCATGCAAGATGTCAATGCACTAACTAATGTAATGACAAAACTATCCCTCACGTGCCGAACTCACCTATCGACACCCTATCTCATGTCCCCTACTGACTAGACGACTGACACATCTTCTTATCTCATGGTCCTCTACTAACACAACAACTGGCAAGTCTACAGAACCTATAACCTAGACTTTGATACCAAAAATTGTCACACCCCACCCCGGACACCCGTTACCCTGGGGCCGGCATGACGTCAACACCACCTCAACTGGACATCTAATCAATTAGAAAACGACACTATGTATGCATAAAAATGCAATCTCATATACAGGCCATATAGATACTCTCACATGGGGGACACATCCGTCCCCAAATATAATAACAACAAATATATAATAACCCTGAACCTCCTACATGTTTGCCTCAAACAACTCATCTCAAAAACTCCTACATGACTCCGTCGCAGGACTCTACCTATTGCCAGTAGAGGACCGACTCCTAACTGCTGCACCTGTGAGTGTACTGCTTTTTTAGTAAAAATATTTTAGATGGATCAAGCATAAAACATGTAACTATCACAGAACAAACAATAATATAAAAATCTCGTAATATAAAAATCTCATCATATAAGGAAAACTCATTTTTCCTGTCACCACATAATTAAAGTCTATATATATATATATATATATATCACCCAACTAAGCAGTGAAAATCAACCAGAATATACAGTTAACCATATAGAGTAATAAAATCAAAACAATAGATATACTAACACAAGCAAATACACCAATCCAGTAGAAAATAATATATATAATTTACTCATCCCAATCACTATATACGACAAAACACCATTTACGACAAAACACCACACCACTCTCCGGCTAGCCATATGATCGTTTTAACCTCACGATTGGGAGTTGTAACAGTATCGTACCACCCGTAGGATATGCCTTTCTAGCGGGACATAACAACGCTCTGTCGAAATAGATAATTAATGCTCTGCCGAAGCAGATAAATACTATGGCATCATTCAATCAACAACATCATCAAATCAATAACATCATCGTCAAACTACATGTCAATAGATAATCAACGCTTTGCCGAAGTAGATAATCAACGCTCGACCAAAATAGATAATCAACACTCTGTCGAAGCAGATAAAATCAGTAGTATCATCAAATCAATAACATCATCATCAAATTATAAATCAAGAACATCAACTTCTATCTCCAAAATCGATTTAATCCAAATATCATTTTTCTACCCGCTTTAGTAACCAACTAGATTCAACAAATCAATTTCCACTTTCTTTAAAATCAACGTAATCCACATTTCCAAAAAAAATACCGAGAATTGCTTGATCCATATAAGCTAGAAAATCGTCCAATTTTAAGTAAACACATCTTTCCATCATATATATGAAAATAGGTTTTTGTAATTTACTAGAGGACAGTACGCTCACCTAGTTATCCGCTCCGAAGACTTTTACCAACTATTCTCTCCTGGTACTCCGGTGCCTGTGAATCTAATAGTAACGGGGTCTAAATTAATATTTTATGTAGAAATAATCTAACCATACAATGCAGGTCCTAATTTTCGTAATTTCCTATTCCTCGCCTTTTATTATGAAATATTACTATTCAACGAGTATTGTTCCGTTACCATTACTATATCGAATTTATTCATGTGAACAGTCTTAATATTTATTATCATCATTTCGACATTTCCGATGCTAGTAATTTAATTTAAAAATGATAAAATTTATCAAGAAACATTACCTGATCCGGAAACGGTTGTCGATTTCCTTAAAAATGTTAATTCGTTGCTCCTGGACTCACCGCCTCGGCAAAAGCTCCACCGCCGTGGCGAAAACGCTCATCCTCTTCTATATTTTACTCACTAACACTCCACCGCCAAGGCCGTAGTTCTTCCGCCTAGGCGAACACACTCCCCTTCATTCTGTTTTTGCACACTGACCCTCCTCCGCCGAGGCGAGCTTCTCTCCGCCTAGGCGAGAACCCACATTCCTTGTTCTGCTTTGTTTTGGACTCAACCGTCACTCTTTCTCTCTCTCTCATCACCAACTCCAGCGACCACCACCCACAAGCATCCATCCATACACAACACACACAGAACACACCCACATGCACACCGTAAGCTTCACCCACAAACACAACAAGCACATTCAACACACACACGCAGACAACGTCACATACAGACAACTCGACAACGACGGTAACGATCAGACCACGCATCACCACCACCTCTGTTAGACCAACTCACTAACCAAACTTACCATGCACATATACCCAGCAACACACACACAATCCATTCACACACATGGCAGCACCAACAGAAATAGAAACACACGTACACACCATCATAGCACATACAACACAAGAACAATTTAGAAACAGAGTATACACACACACTCACCAGAGTGACGACCACACCATCGGATGGACGGACAACACATACACGTATACTCCGGTCACATGCGCACAACAAAACACACACAAAACACACACTCCGATAACGTTGAACGACTGCCACCCACCTACCGAACGAACTCTCTTCTCTGTTTTTTTTTTCTCTCCTCCCAGGTGTGTGTGTGTGTGTATATATATATATATATGTGTGTGTGTGTGTGTGTGTGTGTGTGTGTGTGTGTGTGATCAAATAGCCAGCCAAGTGGCCATTTTTCATTCCTCCGATTTTCACTGTCTCTCTCTCTCTCTATATATAATATATATAATTTACACAATCTTCCCTTTTATTTAAGTTAAGATTTTAATTAACTCAATTCAAATTTTAATGTTTTGAAAATTACAATTAGCTCCCTAAAATTTTAAATCACATAATTAATACCGCTATCCACCCCGTTATTTTTTAATGTGCTCCAATGCGACTCAAATTGTATAAGAAAAATCAGGGTCTTATAGCATAGGCGATGTCCGAGCGAGTAATTATAAGATATATCAAACTTCCAACTAGTTAGCGATCGATAGTGACTTCTGAGATAGGAGAGTCATCTAATGGAATAGGTTTGATATTCAGCTCTAGAAGAGTGTTGGTCAGTGATGTCTACCTTGGAAAGAAGATCAGATGCATGTTTTGGTCTAAGGGAGAAAATATCTATCTAAACCAATTTAAACTTCGAGACCAAGAAAATAAGTGAGCAAGCTAAGGTTTTTCATCTCAAATTAATCACTGAGAAAATTTTTAAATTTGGAGATTTCACGTAGATCATCTCTTGTAATGATCATGTCGTCCACATATAGTAGACGGAGGTTAATGTCTTTGTTAGTCCGGTGAATAAACAAAACAGAATCATGAGCTCTAGATTTAAACCCGAACTGGTGCATGGTGGTGCTGAATTTTGCAAATCAAGCACGCGGAGCTTGTTTGAAACCATATAACCCACAACAAAGGCTACAATTATGTGTTGAGGAGCAGTTAGGGTAGGAGAGGTATACATGTAAACTTCTTTAAGAAGGTTGCCATTGAGAAATGCATTTTTGACATCCATCTGGAAAAAAAAGGGATCCATTTACGAATTGCACCAAAGGCAAAAAGAGTACGGACAGATGTTAACCTAGTTATTGGAGCAAATGTCTTTTCATAGTCAATGTCATATTCTTAAGCAAATCCCCTAGCAACAATTCGAGCTTTATAGCGTTCAACAAAACCATCACAAGGCGTTTTGATCTTGAACACCTACTTGCATCCAATAGAAGTTTTCCTGGGGGTATGTCAACAAGATCCTAAGTATGAGTTTTGACTAGGGTCTGAAATTATTCATCTATTATTTTCAGCTAAAGAGGGTTAGTACTGGCCTCTTTATAGGATTAGCGCTCATGCAGATTGACTATGGTATAAAAACAATGATAGTTATTGAGATAAGGGGGATGATGAGTTACCCCATTAGAGCTATGGGAGTAATCTTGATGATGGGTCTCAAAAGGAATCGGTGCAGGATCATCAGACATAGGAGGAGCCTCAGCCACGCTGGATGGAGCCAGAGATGTGAGATCAACTGGCGGTTACTATGAAGTTGTTTATTATGTCAAATCTTTCTTTAAAAAACTTGGTGAGACCTTTTTAGTTTATTTGTGTGCTCAAAAGATTTTGTACTTTAATTGATCTATATTCTTTATTTTGAGTTAAATCTTATTTACGATAAAAAAAAAAAATCATTATTGTTGAAATACATTGAAAAATATTTAAAACAATTTTTCCCCAAATCTAATTATTATTCCCGATTTATTTGTGTGCTCAAATCATGTGCTATAACATTACCTGATTTATCGTTTGTTTTTTAGTCTGTAATATTAAATTCAAATATCTGTGAAAAATAGTTCTTGAGAATCTTTGAATATTTTTATTGAAAAACTTCATTATAAAGATAAAAACAATTTGAAATATCTGGTTTGCTTGAATCCGTGCTTAAAAAAAAAAAAAAAACAGATTTAGTTTCTCTCGCACTTCTATCACTTAGTTTTGGGACATTAATTGAGTTTATATTGAATTAAGGTGATTGAAGCTCATGTGAGAAGAAACTGAATGTTCTTTTGTATCTATGAGTTATAACTTAAAGCTAAACGTAGCTTGTCTAAGTGAGAGTGTTCGATGGAGCATAAAGGAACCTTGTATGATCAAGGATAAATGTTTAATTCTAAGCCTAGGAAAATAACTATTGTAAAGGTTAATCCTGAGTTTGGGAAAATGATAGTTATAAGGGTTTGATTCCTATCCGAAAAAATGATCAAGGGTGGTTACTGGATTGCGAATTCCTTGCGGGAGCTTAGGGGAGTGGATGTAGGCAATAATAGCTTGTCGAACCACTATAAATATGTGTTTCAATTTCTCTATTTTTTATCTATTTGGTTGTACATCTAGTAATTCAAGTTTCCGATTAATATCAAGATAATAATCAATTAGAAAAATTGAAATTGTTTGTCAAAATTTTTAATTACTCAATTCACCCCCCCTCTTGGGTAAATCTTTGAACCAACACAACTAATATCGATGGAGATAACCATGTGCAAAATTATCAATAGTCCAACAAATTTATCTTAAAACAATAAGCATAGATTGAGATACCATATATATTCAGATATTTTTTCTGACGGCATCGAAATTAATTGACATGATTTCAGATTCAATAAAAGATGCCAAACATGTAAGTTTAATATCATACGAGGATAATCGAAGATGCAAAAAAACTAGACCATGCTTAATACAATAATTGAATAATTAGAATATATCAAATGAACAAGTAATGATAATGGATTGAAATTTACAAAAATAAGAGATAAATTATTTATGAAGGAGGTCACTTACTTATATGGTGATTTATCGAATGGGAAACAATTTAATAATGATCTATACAATTGATTAAGGAATAATAATTTACATAGATAACATTCAAGCATTGAAGAATGAGAAATATATTATTCAAGAATTGAAAAGTAAAAAAACATTTTACTAAAACTAAGATGTGGAATTAATATTTTTCATTTAAGCATTTCATTGAACACATAAGAAACATTGGTTAATAGGAAATCATACCCTAAATTAATATATCTTAATATTCAATCATTAAATAATTAGAGTATATTAGGTAAACATGTAATGATAATGGATTGAAATTTACAAAAATAAGAGAAAAGTCATTTATGAAGGAGATCACTTACTTGTATGTTGGCTTAGTAAATGAAAAATTTATAGCAGAAGTGATCGATGAAATAAAGACAGTAAAATGTGATATATTATATATAGATCAAAAGTGAGAGAAGAGATTGAGAATTTGCAATAATTATTGGAGACCTCTCAATTCCTGCACTTTGTAATGGTAATCTTGGGGGTTTGAGTGACCTTTTTCAATTGTATTTTGAGTCGTGGTAGTGTAGGCATTACATTAGGAGTTTGATGACCTTATTCTTCAATGGTATTAAATAACGATAATTGCATGAATGAAAGATAGAATGAATGCTAGAGATGATGATTGAAGAAGAGAGCAAGGGGATAAGAGGATTAGCTCTCCTTATGATAATCTTCTTTCAATTGTATTTTTATCATTGTTTGCAATTAATAATTTCTAAACTTTGGGATCATAAATGAACATTCAAATTTGCAATTCAACAAAGAGGTGTTGGTTATGGTAGCTCTTAAAGGCACAGTTCCGAAATCCCAAAAATTCTAATCCCAAATATGAAGATATGAATAAGATAAAATATTTTCAATTTCGAGGCTTTCTTGTGCCTTGCATAGATAATGCTACAATTTTTTTTTTTTTTTTTTAATAAACGGTAAGGTCTGTTCGTATCAGTTTACGTGTACTTCAACTAATCACCTCTTCGGACGATTTTAAAGGCGCATTCCCTCATATTGACCTAGTGTATCTATGATTAAATTCAAGATTTAAATCTTGGAGTGCTCTCCAAAAGAATTGAATCCTAATTGACAAGGAAATGAAATAAGTACCTCCCCTTACCTCTCTTAGACTAAACAATTTCTATGCACATCAAAATCAATTACAAAGAAAGTGCTAACAATGAATCTTGCAAATAACAAACACCACACCAAAACCTGTTGTGTTTGGGTAGAGGATTTCTAGGAGGGATTTAATTTGATTAGAGGATTTTTGAAATTCTCTTTTGGCAAATCCCTTATTTGGGTTTGTTTGGATTTTAAGAAGGAAGGATTTGTCAAATCCTTTTAGGAGTGAAAAAAAAAAAGATTTTGAAATAATTTTGAAAGAGGTTGAATTTGCTAAATCCTTCATCTCTTGCTTCTTCACCCGTGAACTCCTTCTTCGTCGTCGCGAGCATGAGTGATGGGTTGCACACCTTCTTCGTCGTTGTCTTGCTTCTTTAGCGATGGGTAAGGAGGGCTCAAAATAGGGTTCGATTTCGTAGCGTTGGGTAAAGAGCGTTGAACACATTCTTCGTCGTCGTCTTGCTTCTTCGCCCCTGAACACCTTCTTCGTCGCTGTTCGTTTGTGATTCTCGAAGTCAAAAGAGGGTTCGAAATCGATTTCAAAATCTTAATTTCATTTTCGAAATCGAAATTGAACCCTATTTTGATCGGCAAATGACGAACGAAAGGCGAACTTCAAATTTGTCCTTGGATTTGTTCTGTTTCTGGTTCAATGTCATGGTGATTGACTTCATCGTCTGTTTTTGGTGGGTTTTTTTTGGTTTTTTTTTTATTAGTGGGATAAAAAATAGAACAATTTTTTTTTTTTTATCTAAATACTTCAGTTCAAACAATTATCCAAACAAGAGATTTATGAAATGAAGGGATTTCAAAATCCAAGATTTTGAAATCCTTTCATTTCACAATTCTCTTAAATTTGTCAAATCCCTTACCCAAACACAACCTAGAAGATACCATGTCGAGCTGAATAAAATCATAAAGAAGTAGGAAATTTTTCCAAGGAAATATAAACAGTTTCACAATTGGGCAATTAGAGATGTGGTCAAGTGATTGTAGCTTATTTCCTCTCTGAGGCAAAACACAGAGAAATAGGGGTTAATACATGGGGAATTTAGCCTTTGTTTTTTCAAACACTTGCTCTGCAATAATTGCCCCATTTCCATCGGCTCTTTTGATCTCCAGATGAGCCTTCTGATAAAACCCGGTACCCCTCAATGCATCCGCGATGAAATCATCGAACCCGATTGCAATTGCTGCTTCGGCTTTCGCTCCATAAACCAACCTCTGGAGAAACAAAGCAAAAGTTCTATAGAAACGAGAAAGGCTTAAAACCAAATTTGCACCCCTGAAATTCCAAATATTGCACATACCACTAGAAGGTTTATTTTTCATGTCTAATTAGCCCTATTGACCGTTTTGCCTCGAGAGTTAGTTTTGCGAGTTTCACATGAAGGGAAAATAATACTGCCTCCGTTCATAAAATATTGTCTGATTTGACTTTCCACAAAGTTAAGTTTTAAGTGACAGTTGAATATATTTCGCTTTATATTGCCATTAGAAATGTATTAAAGTGTCGAAATTTGTTCAAATCTGTTGAATATTGAATTAGTAGTTGAGAAGAGGGTTATTTAGTAGTGTGATAAAACATGTTTTTGGGGAAAAAAAAATGGTCAATTATTTTTGAACTTCCTGAAAAACAAGCAAGAATATTATTTTGGAACCGAGGGAGTGATATAAAAGTAGTGTCGCTTGCATTTTGTACTCTTGAAGAGTAGAGCATAATTACACTTTTGTCCCTATTAGAGCTATAAACGAACCAAGCCATTCGTGAACCACTCGCGCTTGGCTCAATAATAACCCATTCGTGAATAAACATTGTATGTTCGAATTCGGCTCATTCATTTAATAACTAGTTCGAAACTCGTTCATTTAATAAACTCAAGCTTTTAATTAATCTCATTTATCAAATAAACAAACATCGTATGTTCGAATTCGGCTTGTTAATGTTCGTGAACAACTCGAATAATATAAAATTAAAATATTTTACCATATTTTTAGTATGAAAAAATTGTAAAATAGACTCTTGAATTTCTTTAATAGCACGATCTTACATATCGGATCATTTTGGAACTTGATTTAATTAAATTTTAATTTTATAAATTCCCATTTAACTTATTTAATTACTATAATACACTAATTATTTGTAAATTTACCTGGAGTCTACATAATTCTTATATTTCGATTTGCTAACAAATTAAATATTTGAATTTTTTATATAATTTTTTAAGAAACATTATAAATAATTAATTTTATTAAAAAAGATATATTATTTATATAGTTCTTAAGCATTAAATTTAATTAGTAAATAATTTATTTTTTTTAAAAAAAAAACTCGATTAAGCTCGTGAACGGTTGGATTATTAAACAAACCAAACTTGAACATAAGCTTTCGGCTCGAACTCGAATAGTAAGGACAATAAACGAACCAACCTTGAACACTTAATACTCGACTCGGCTTAAGCTCATTTACAGCTCTATACTCCAGGGGCAAAGTTAACGAAACCATATAGTTAGGTCAATTAGACACATTAAACATCGGGGAACAATGTTCAAAAATTAAAACTGTAAAGAGAGAAATAAGCTTCCGGGGTCCAAATTGTGATCTAAACCAAAAAGAAATGGAAATATACATATATATATATATATATAGAGAGAGAGAGAGAGAGAGAGAGAGAGAGAGAGAGAAGCTTCACAAACCTTTATTCTTGAAAGATGAATAGCACCAAAGCACATAGGGCAGGGCTCACAAGAGGCATATATCTCACAGTCCGATAGCTCAATTTGGTTAAGCTTTTTACATGCCTGAGACATGTCCCACAATTCAGTGTGAGGAGGAGCAATCAGTAGAAGTGACAAAACAATCAATAAACAAAACTAAGGCAACTTTGGTAATACTCTTCTTAAGTATTTTAAGCTAAAAATCATAAGTTTTTATCATAGTGTACATATAATATCTTAGTATTATCCATATAAATAATTTCTTAATTTAAGATGATCGAAGAAAAGTAGTTGAAGATTCCCTAGCCCGTGCATCCCTTACAATATAAAAATCGAAAAACAAACACAATTATTTTTTCAAAAAAAATACTTAAAATCATGGTTTTTTTATTTTTTAAATTATATTCAGAAGTACTTATGCAAAAGTTAAAAATAAACAATAGTTTTTTGCTTAAAATTTAAGCAAAAAATACTTGAAATAAAACTACCAAACGGTGGTATTTTTACTTGAAAACAAAAACAAAATTGAAGTGTGGTTGATAATGTTGAGACAATATCTTGTTATCTATGTAAAAGAGCTCTTTATGCAAAAGAATTTTGTAGAGGATGGAGAAAATTTGGGTGGAAATATCCTTTGTTTTTCAAATGGAAAAAGTACTTTTTACTCTGTAGATTTTTAGGACTACTTTTTTTAAATTTAAAAAATACAGTAATTTTATTATAAGATTTTTTTTTTTCTAAAAAAGTTTTTTTTTTTTTTTCCTTCTTTAATTTATTTTTTTTGTCACCAAAAAAATGGAATGGTTGTTAACCATTTCTACCTCAATTTCAATGTTAAATTGTACACAAACAAGTAAAGCGATTCAGAAATCAAAATAACATAAGGATCAAATCTAACAAGTCTCAAGTTATTTAAGCTTGTCATGGACAATCGAGCATGAAGAATACGAAACAGGAAAACCACACAAGAATCGGAAACAGTTCGGATAGGGATTAAAGTTGAAGATCTGTCTAAGAAAGAGAACAAGAAAAGCAAACAAAAAGACTACGGGAATACTAGTAACTAATCAAAACCAATTTAATTTACCAAATGGTAACTTTGAGATTTAAAGGAGAAGAAAATTCCCCATCAACGACTCACTGTCAAGGAGCATAGCTAATAACTTGCTTCAATCATGATTTACATAAAGCAGACCAAAACAAGAGCGCGAAAGAAAAAAGCATACCCTTAAAACAAGAAAAAAGGGGTAAGTGAACCCCCTCCCTCCCTCCCTCTCTCTGTGTGTGTGTTGGGGGTTGCGGGTTTCTTATTTGTTATCAACGTATGACTTAAAAGTACACTGAGTACACAATATCCATCAAATTGATTATCAAATTGGAAGAAAAGAACAAGGAAGAGAGTACACTAAGTACACAACATCCATCATATCAATTATCAAATTGGAAGAAAAGAACAAGGTAGAAAGTAGAACACGAGCATATGGTCATATACCTCTCTTATTGCTGTGACCTCTGCGTGTGCAGTTGGATCTGTGTTTTTCAAAACCAAGTTGTGACAACTCACAACTACTTCATCATTACGAACAACAACAGCACCAAATGGACCGCCGTCTCCACATTCTACCCCTTTGTAAGCTTCTTCAACTGCTTTCGTCAAAAACTTGTGGTCTCTATCCTGTACAACTGCTTGAAAACACAAAAAAAAATAAAATGAAAATAACAATCTCTCCATATTTGTTTTTCTTTCTCAAGCCATTTTGGGCTCTCTCCACTATTAAACTGGTTGATCAAATGCCAGATGAACTATAGATAAAAAAAATAAAATAAAATAAAATAAAAAAATAAAAAAATAAAAAAATTACTTTGTTTAAAGAGAATAGCTGAAGTTACCAGTTGAATTTAACATATTTCCACATGGTAATTTAGTATAACTGCTATGCCAAAATGGGTAATGGTGTAGACAAAACCATTCTACTTATTCTGAAACAAGTAAGAAGATATCAAGGAGAGAAGTGAAATTACCAACTTGGTGACCAGCAAATGCAGAAGCAACAGAAATGGTTCCATCTTTAGCTTCAACAACTAAGGAACAATACATAGGCACAAGTGAGTAAAAACAATTTTAAAAACATTTAAACAGCAAGGTATGATTTAACAGATGAAAAAGAGAGACTGCTATTCCTAAATATAGCATTTAAATAGAACTAGCAGTACCAGGACACATAGTAAGGCAAGAAAATCAGATCAAACGAGAAAATGAGTTCACATTTTGATGAATTCCAGGCCAAACAAAGAATTTATGGCCGGTTTGTCTGAGGTATTTGAAGACAGCATTTGATTTCGAAAAGGGACATGCAAAATTTTCTTAAGAAATTTTGTTAAGAAAACTTAACAAATCCCTTCTCAAAAATTACCTTAACTGAACGCATCCTTAAGGAATCCATGAACAACGGAATTGTATCTTGATCGCATCTCCAGCAACCAATGCGATCGCAAAACTAGAAATCCATTTGGCTCAAAATAAAAAAGACGAGATATCGAACCGAGAATTGCGGTAGATAGATCCAAAAGTTGAAGAATCAAGGAAGCGACTAACTATACTATAGAACACATAAACGAATCTGTACAGTACAAATACAATGACAACAGATATTCTGTTTACCAACGCTGCATAAATAAATCAAACATCGCAAATTAGCATAAAGCCATCTAATTAGATCCCAAAAGTGATGAAGGAATCAGGTACCATCAATCTTTCCAAAGATAAATTACGGATCGAAGAGATCAGTGACAATAGACTTACCATTAGCTTCTTCCATGGTGAAATTCAAACGAAATAGATGCAAGAACTAGTGAAATTTATGAAATGGATTGGGGATTTTGTATAAATGGATTTGTTTTTTTTTTGGGGGGGGGGGGGGGGGGGGGGGTTTGGAGGGGAAAGGATGAGATAAATAGAGGGGAAGACGTGGAAGCAAAAGAGGAAAACAGGTCCACGGAATTTTGATTAAAGTAATAATAAAGATGCAATTAAGAAGGGAGAGGAGTAGAACCACTCTTGTTGGGTGAAAAAGGCTAGAGATTGGAGAAGGAACAAGGAATGCGTGAGTAGATGACAAATTGGAATCTGTGTAGTAGATTCCGGCTTCTTTCTTCCGAAAAACGTGTGATTGTGAAAGGTTTCTGAACACACCCTCACCCACCGGAAAATTCTTGGGTAGTGTTTGATTTGCTACATCCATACACCCTCCTCACGTGAATAGACTCCGTTTGGTTATTGTTTCCGTTTTCTCATTAGCTTTTAAAATTTTGAAATTAATACACACAAATATATTTTTGGACTTGACTATTTTACCTTTCTCTCCTCCTACTTCACTCTTGAACTCCATCCTCCAAAATACTTCCTCCCCTATCTGCAAATGGTTATCCATCGCCGCCGCCATTTGTCTTGTTCCGTGCTCGTGTTCATCACCGTGACGATGCTGAAATTGGCGCAGCTCCCCTTCTTGAGATGCTCCGACGCCGTCTGAGATGGGTTAGACGTCGAAAACGAAGTTTCACAGACATTACATCAGTATTTCACCGCCTTGGGGAGGTTCGTATTAGAGTTTCTAATCAAGATAGGCTCGAAATGTGCCCAGTACCAGCCTCCTTCCCTCTAATAGCCTTCGTCCTAATCGACACGAGCCTTCTCGTACCGCTTATTCACAGCAGCGTCTTCCGCTGAGGATACGCCGATTGGTTTCGAACTAGCATCCGCCATTGATGGCTGGCAAATGGAGAGAGATATCAATGAACTGGCGGTGCCGAAGATCTGGGTTAGTTTTTGAACAAATTAAAGGCTTCTTATTAAGCTTCTTGTTGTGAGTTTGGTTTGGGTTTGGAAACAAGATCGGTGAATCAATGCCATTGGTGGCAAATTGAAGACCTAGGTTTGGGATTGGATTGGTGGTGGTGCTAGGTTTTTTCTACGGGGGCTAATCTAGGGTTTCGGGAGGTGGATGGAAATTGGGTGAATTATAAGGTTTGGGGTGTGTATGTGTGTGGAGAATTGATGATAGTCGTAGGCGGAGAAGTTGAAAATGGGTTCGATTTTGTGTCGATTATTGATTGATTCCATGGTTTGCCTATGTTTGTTTTCTGAATTTGTGTTATTGTTGAACTTCAGTAATTTATTTGTGTGTGTTCTTTAGTTCTTGCTAAATCTGGTTTTGCTGTTTGTGTTCTGAGTTTTCTCATTCTACTGAAATCCCTTAAATTCATAGTTTATAGAACACGATCTTGTGTTACATTCAACACGAGATCATGTTGAATATAACACGATGGCCGGTAGCCCTGAACTCGTCGCCCTAAACAAATATGAGAGAGAGAAAGAGAGAGAGAAGGAACTTGGTCTATGCCTCTAGCGGAATGGAGCTTATGTTGGATATATTGTATGGTTGTGTTTGGATGGGTGGTAGAGCAATCGGGGGCGGTTTGGTAGAATTTAAACGGCGGTAAAAGTGAAATATAACACGAGATCGTGTTATATTCCAATGTGCGAAGGGATAAAATTGTCACAAAAATACAAAATGACTATTTTGTAACATGTATTTAAAAAAGATGTATTTAATAGTTTTGTCCTCTTATGAAGACTCTTTGGTAACTGCCCTATTTTTATTCCAGACTAGCTTATTACCCATGCAAAACAGGTTCCAAAGATGCTAAATAAAATAATTTTATTATGTTTTTATATGTTGAAATAAGGAATTTAATATATATATATATATATATATATATATATATATATATATATATATATATATATATATATATATATATATATATGGGGGGGGGAGGGGAAGTTATTGTTTAATTAAGTTTTATACTTCTCAGAAAAACTATAAAAAAAACTCCTAAACAAACACCCTCCCTATTTATTCTTATTTACAAAATGTGTCATTTTGACAACTTCGTGAATATTCACTCAATATTTCAGCACATATTTTTAATTCGCTCAATTTCATGTTCGCGCAATTTTCACTTAAATATTTTGCGTAAATATTTACTCAATTCAGAACAGTATTTCAGTTCACCCAAATCCATATTCACTCAATGTTCATTCAATAATCTTAGAACAATAGTTCCGACGTACCCCGGATTTTTTGAAAGCAAAGGAAGTAGAGAATATGAAGAAGAGGAAAGCAAGTTTTCATTCCTCCCTCTCGAAATCCTCAAAATCCGTTCATTTTACAAAATGAGTTTTTAGGGGCTTTTCTAGGCGCTAATTTTGAAAACGTTCTTTGGGTTGGGATTTTGTTTTAAAAAGGAGTCGCATTTAGCATGGGTTAAATGGTGTGCTAGGTCACAATAATTTTAGAAATTCATTTTTTATTTTTGGAATGGCCCAAATTTTAACTCGTAAAGGTCTTATACCAGATATTTCTTTAAGTTTGGGGGTCAGTTATGCTCGATGAAGGTTTTACACACCCCAAGACATCCATCCGAAGATGGTACCTCAATCTAAATAGATGTTCATGTTTAAACAAATTCCAAGTGATTTCCTTTAGGTTTGTTTAACAAAATAATTCCCTTTTTTAAGTTTTTGTCTTTTTTTATGTATTTTGATGTAAGGAAAGCAAGTAAAGGTTAACTATCTATCAGCAACAACAAATAAAAAGCATATGAAATGAAAATATTTTTGTACTTTTTTACAACTAAACCTTGTAAAGGTTGCCGATATATCCTGGTTTTCATGAAGAATCAAGTCGAAACATAGTTTATCTGTTCAACATGAACTGATTTTATTAGATAGGTGTCCTAACTCGTACGTCGGTTGCCTACGTCTCTCTGATCATTGAGAATCAGGTTAACACGTCGTTCATTTATGTAAGATGATTGATTTTATTTTGATATTTATTATGAGACAAGAACATGAATCATACAACAATATGTGAATAATCCCTTTGATTTTGTCAAGAACTCTACGACCGAACTCATTTGTTTAGGCAAGTTTTAGTGTGTTTGTTGAGGTTATTAGTTAAAAAAGGAAAGAAAATATATAGTATATATGACAGTCTTACTTGTAACGAAGAAAAACGGAAACGTTTCTGAAAAAGGTGCACACTTATCCCCAAAAGAATATAGGTCCTCTTTTTATTCTGAATTTTTAGCCACAAGGGTCTCGACTGATGTGCCAATCCACTACTCTGAAGACTTAGTGCTAGGTTATAATCTAGACGATTGCAATAAAGTAAAGTATGTTATCAACGGTTTAATGGTTAATGATTAATAGTTAATGGTTTGATTTGAGTTCTTGAGTTTGGTTTCATGTATTCTTGAGAGAATCGAAGATATTATGCATAACTTATGGTGTGATAGATGTTTTTGTCATGTTTCTCACATGTTCTTAACATATTCTTGAATGTTTTTGATGTTCTTGACATGATCTTGAACAATTTTAACATGGTTTAATGAATTTGACATATTTTTAAAGTTTTTTATTTGATTACTTGTTATATATGCTATATACATGAAACATAAGTCCAAAAACTATATATACATGCTATATACAAGCAACATAACTATATTTAAGACATGATCGAAGGATGTTTAAGAAACATACTTAGCTTAGGGAAGTGGTCTTTCCTTAAGCGTTTACCTTCTTCTCCTTATTTGGATCTTCTCGCTTGTTCTTGATTGTTTTCCGTCAACCTCTTGAGATCTTCCTCCAAGATCCTCAAGAACTCCTTTGGGAAGGTATTTCGACAGAATTTCAAGGTGTTTATCGAATAGAAAGCTTGAAAATCCAAGGGACTCGAGAGTATAATTCGAGCCTAGAGAGAGAAGTTGTGGGTTCAAGCTATTTGATTTCTAAAAATAGGGCCTCCTATTTGTAGGCTGGGCACCCTGCGCATTGGCCAATGCGCAGGGTAACCTAACCTACTCCTTAGGGGTTGTTTGTCTTAGGGTCATCCTCTTATGTCTTGATATTGGATTGTTTTGGACAAATCTTAAAGATTCTGTAATATCTCCGAAGATTTGGTAATGATTACCAAATTTTTAAATATCTAAGTGTAATGATTGACAATCATTGCTCATGATTGGCAATCATTAGTTATGATTAGAAATCATGAGATATGATTGGATTGAACATGGGTAATTTATGGCTTGATGGGACATATTTCAATTTGGTTTGGTGGCTAAGTATCGTGTACTCGCACTATTTTGGTTTGGTTGCCATAAATGCTTTCAAGGTGATTTGAATCTAGTCTTCAAGTGTCATTTGGAAATTAATGCTTGACAATGACACTTGATGTGATGGGCATTGAATGCTCTCAAATGGAATTAATTCGATTCAATTTGCCTTGTAACAGTGTAGTTACATTTCAAGTAGTTCGATTTCCATAAGATATTTTGATCAAAATATCTAGGTAACTTGAATATGGTCTTCATATCTCATCCCAAGCATTTAATGCTTGATGGGATGACCATTTAATGGCTCATTAAATGTATGCCTTGGTGGCGAACCAGATCGGTTAGATTGATAACCGTTAGTTACTTCTTAAGTATTCCTTAGATATTTTGTAGGAAATATCTAGGAAAGATCCAGGAATTTGATGGGCTTGGTAGGGCTCTTTATTTGATGGGCTTTGATGGTTAGTCATGATGACTGCAGTTTGGTTGATTTTGAACCGAGTCGTAAACCTTAGTTACTTTGGGTAACTTGGACTTGTCATGACAATTTCTTATTTTGATTTCTTGATTATATTTGATATAAAATGAAAAAAATAGAAAAGTATTTTTGATGTCAAACAAACGAAACCGATGATAGTAAATGTTTCGAAAGTCAAAGTAGGTAACAGAGATAATTTGGTGAGATGTCCTATAGTTGAAGGGTAATAACTAATTTTTATTCAAATTAAAGGTGATTTGATGAAAATCAATATTTAATAATATCATCTTAGTCCCCCTTAATTTTAATAATTTTGAGGTTGACTAGAAACATTTACTTAACTAAATTCAGTTAAATTGACAGTTTTATGTTTTTTCTTGTTATTTGTTATTTTTCGTAGTATCCAGTGTGATCTTAAGATAAAAATTCATTCCCTTTAAACACCAGTTTAAAGTTTATTTGAACTTATACTTTCGATCTGACACTAACTTAACGGGACAAAATGCGGTGTCTACAAGTTTACTTAACGTTCACTCAATATTTCATTTGACAAAAATAGTTTACACATCTGCGTCAACATTCACGTATCATATTCACTCAAAAAATTTAGAACAATAGTTCACTCAATATTTAATCAACATTTCACGCAACGGAAATAGTTTACACATTTGCGTAAACATTCACATATAAGTGTTTATATGCTTTTAAGAAAACATATTTAAGGGAAGAATGAAATAAATGTATGAATGTTTTATGTAAAAGTTGTTTCCTACAATATTCATGTATTCGTGATTTTTACCTAAACCTAAAAATATTCAATTAATTCAATGGTACTTGAATATTCAAGTATCATAGTTAAACCTAAGAAAATGATATAACAAGTTAACATTCACATAAATTGTGTGTTAACACATGCGTAAATATATTTTTCAAAACAATCAAAAAATCCTAAGATAAACATAAATAATCGTAGTGAACATTCACCAAACCACATTCCTTATGAATATTTCACAAAAAATCAACAAAATTAACATGAAGATTTGGAATTTCAAATATTGAAAATCACGGCGGCGGACGACGATTTGCAGATTTGAATGCCTTGCTTAGGTGGTGAGCCAAATCGGTTTAGTTTTGATAACGGTTAGTTATTTCTTAAATAAATGAGTTATTTTCTTAGATATTTTGTAGAAAATTTCCGAGAAGCTTTTTTTATGCTTTTAATGCTCAATTTTATGACTGATCTGGAAATCTAGATCTGAGAAAAAAAAAGAGAGATAGCACGATGAACTCGACGTACGACGATGCGAACGGAGAAGAACAGCGGAGCGGATCTAGACGACGGGGAAGAACAACAGAGCAAATCGAAAAAATTTGATCTGGAAATTCATATCTGAAGAGTCAAGTCTAGAAATTCCAGATCTGAATACTCAGTTCTAAGGGGAGCAAGAGAGTGTGAGAGAAAAGGTGGCGAACGAAAAAGAACGATAAACCCAACGGAGAAGAACAACAGAGTGGATCTCAACCTTCTCCACACCAAATCTATAAAATGCAAAGTGATGTGAACCTTCAGCCCAACAAATCTCTCTCTTCGAATGGCGATGCGCGAGACGGAGGTGATAGAGGTCTTCAAATGGATGCAGTGGCGGTGGTGAATGGAGGTAAATACAAAATCGAGAGAAAAATAGAAAAAGCGGTAAGGTGAGGACGAAATTGGAAGAGAGAGTGAGTGTGACGGTTCTAGATTTGGAAATTCCGAAAGCAGTACGCGAACGGCAATGACAATTGGTAGGCTTGCGGTGGGCTTCAGATCTGGGCTTGCGGTGGTGATCTCTAAGGCGGTGAGGGGCGGTTGAGGAAGAGAGAGGCAATGGGATGGCTGAGGAAGTATAAAGAGAGATCAGTGAATTTCGATAGAGAGAATGCTAGAGAGAGAAGCAACGACATAAATGAAATTGTCTTGGGGTTTTGTTCCTGGGCATATTTGTCTATGATTCTTTTTTGACTGTCAAGAATTAAAAACTAAGGCCCCGTTTGGTAATCGTTTTCATTTCAGAATTTTTCATTTCATTTCCAAATTTTTGGGAATTCTGTTTGAGAATAGTGTTTTGTAATTTTTGTTTTCGTTTCCATTCCATTCTCATTTGAGAATTGTGCCCATTTTTTTTTTAAGAAATGAGAAACAAAAAAAAATTGTTTCTTATAATTCTCATTCCATTCCCAAAACCAAATTCATTGTTCATCTGCCGGCCGACCACTGTCTGCAGCCGCCGCCGTCGGCCATCTCCGGTAACCGTCGCCGGTCACATCCAGCATCACCGGCCAGTCACCGCCGTCGCCGACCACCTAACAACTTCCGGCGTAGCCTGTCGCAGGTCGTTCACCCGCCGCCGTCCCACCAAAACCAAAAAGAAAAATCTCAAAAAAATAATAATTTGATTTTAGGATAAAATCGTTACCAAACGCGATTCTCTTCCCAAAACAAAAAAAAAAATTATTGTTACCAAACGCGATTCTACTCCAAAGAAGGAAAGAAAATTTATATCCCATTCCCATCCCACTGCTAGAATGAAAACATAAACGGTTACCAAACGCCACCTAAACTACTTGTACGGAAGGGTTCAAAGTTTAAGATAACTCTTCGTGTGGTTTTTTTTTGACACCATCTCTTAAATAATGACTATAAAATAAAAAGCTCTATTTTTATATTCAAAAGAAATGATGATATATAAATTTTTGCAATAATAATCTTACAACTCATATAAACATAAAATTTTCAATTGTTCTTTAGTTTTTTTATTTTTTCTTATTTAATTGTATTCAAAACATACCTAAAAAATAAAAAATTATATCATTGCGAAGAGCTTTTCTTTCAGATTAATTTGAATACATTTTTTTCTACTTGTTTTACATGTGTAGAGGAGAAATTTGCAAGGTTGGATATTTTTGTTGCAAATTGTAGTGGTTAGAAGGGCATTATTCGTAAATACAAGTGAATGTGGTGGGTTATTGTTGGGGATCTTTTGCTATAAACTCTTGGAGGACTATCAACTTAAAGTTTTTGAGTTTAGAATCTTTTTTATAGTTTCTATATCTTTAGAGGACTAAATAATAAATTTTCATTTTGTCATATACTATTAAATAAAAGGCATTAATTTTAAGCTTTTATATGCTCCTTCAACATTAATAGACAACACATCAACATTAATGGCATTAAAAATCAATTTGAAACACTTAAAATTTACTAAACTTAATTAAAATTAGTTGAACGCCCTAGAAACCAAGAAAATAGGAATTCTCTCATTCAATCTAGGTTAAGGCTTCCACTTTTATTTGTTAGATATTAGATATTACATTCATAATTTAGTAAAACAATATTTTCTAATGATTTATTATTATATTAACAATTTTTAATTAATGTTTATTTTTTCGTCTTCCTATCAATTAATGCCCATCAACATTTGATCGTAATACCCTTGTATGATTTCAAGGTAATTAAGTATCCCTCATTCTCTCTATATGATCCTTAATAACCCACAAATTATAGAAATAAACAATTAAAAAATCTTACTTTTAGAACATTTACCGTGTATTAAATTAATGAAAATTATACCATTTTAATTTACATTTCATTCGCTTTATTTTGATATCCGTGTTCATAATATTTTAGTAATAAAAATTACTTAGTGAATGTTCACTTAAATAACATCCTTATTAAGCATTTCGTTTCTTTAGTGACCGTTCACTAAAATAATTATGCAAAAACAACATTTATTATTTAATTTTGTGTGTCTTCACCAAATATATTATCTCAACACATAATGCAACTTAATTTAGTGAATATTTACTAAATAAGCTGCACGTCAAAATCATATTTTTATCTTAGTAATATTTTCTGAAACAATTAATCCAACACATAATTTTATTTAGATTAGTAAATGTTCACTAAAAATAACTACAAAATGTATAAGATTTCAATTAGTGAATATTCACTTAATCAATTACTCCCAACAAAATACGACTTATTCTAGTGAGCATTCACTAAATCAATTCACCAACACAACAAAAATATTACTTAGTAAATATTCATTTAGAAAATTTCATTAGCAAGTATTCATCTATTTAGGAAATAACAATTATAGTTCTAAATTTTGCAAAGAACTCTCAACCAAATGTTAACCATTTTTAGTGAACCTTCTGTCACGACCCGTCCCGGACACCCGTCATCCCGGGATCGACGTGACGACAACACGACATCACCTGAACATTCAATCAACTAATATATTACAATATGCCTACATCACTATACAATAGTCTATTTAGGATATACATAATCTCTCATATGAGGACACACCCGTCCCCAAATATAAGTATAATGGAATATAGATTACCCATGAACCTCTCACTGGTTCACCTCTGACAGCTCATCTCAAAACTCCCGTATGACTTCACCTGGTGCTAGTAGGGGATCGACTCCTAATTGTTCCACCTGCGAGTGTATTACCTTCTTAATAAAAATATTTTAGATAGATCAGGCATAAAATAATATAAACATCACATATCAAGTAAAAAATCACATAATATAGGTATCACATCCCAACTACGCAGTGAAAAATCAATCAAAATATATGAAATCCATCCAAGTCTATCCAGTATAAAAGAATACCAATCACCATATATGACAAAACACCATATGCGACAAAGCACCACACCTCAAACACCACACTACTCTCTGGCTAGCCATAATAATCATTTTAAACTCATGATCGGGAGTTGCAATGGTACCGTACCATCCGTAGGATATGCCTTTCTAGCGAAACTAACTGCGCAGATAATCACCTACCGGACATCTTCGGAGGACATAATATCAATCACCACCTGCCGGACCACCCTCCGGACAGGACATGATATCAATCACCACCTGCCGGACCACCCTCCAGACATGACATAATATCAAACATAATATCAATCATCACCTGCCAGACCACTCTCCGGACATGACATAAAATATGGCATAGTCCAAACAATAACATCGCCAAATCAATAACGTCATCGTCAAACCAATATCATCAACCTCTATTTCCAAAACCGATTTAATCCAAAATCATGTTTTCATTTTATTTTAAAAACCCACTGATTTCAATAAATCATTTCTTTCTACATTTTTCTTTAAAAACCAATGAAATTCACATTTTCAAAACACCCAAATCCACTTTATCTATATAAGTTATAAATTCGCCCAATTTTAAATAAACACATTTTCCATCATATATATATGAAAATAGACTTGACAAGAAGACAGTACACTTACCTGATTATCCGTTCTGAAGACTTTTATCAATTATCCTCTCCAAGTACTCCGGTGCCTGCGAACCTAATAATGACAAGACCTAAATTAACATTTTATGTAAAAATAACCTAATCATGCCATGCAACCCTAAATCCCAAAATTTCCTATTCTCCACCTTTTATTATGAAATATTACTATTCCGCTAATATTGCTCCGTTTAAAGTTCATTATATCGGATTTATTCATACGAGGGGTCTCACTATTTCTTATCGCCGTTTCAACATTTTCAATGCTAGTAATTGAATTAACATTCATAAAATTTAATGAAAAACGTTACCCGTTTCGAAACGATTGTCGATTTCCCTTAGAATTTCTAGGCTGATGATCCTATTCCTACCGGCTAGGCGAACTTCCTTGCTTTTCTTCTGATCTACACACTGCACCCCCATTGCCTAGGCGAATGCCTTTCCGCCTAGGCGAACTCGCAACAGACTAAATTCCCAATTCTCTGTCTTCTCTACGCCGAGGCGAACTTCCTCACCGCCTAGGTGGATGCTCCTCCTCCCTTCTGCTCTGTTTTGTTAATTCCAACCGACCACTCTCTCTCTCCTCACTAACTTCGGCAATCACCACCACCTGAGCGTCCCTACATACACAATACACACAACACACACCCATATGCACACTGCAACACACACACACCCATACCCACATACACTACCGCTTTCACCCAACTCCACCCCTTCACCACCGTCTGCCATCGGACCATACCACTACCACCCAAAACCAACGACATACACACACAAATATTCAGACACACACACTGATCACAGCATACACATAACGCCCACACAACCAACGACAAAGACACACACATACAGAGGCAACACACACATGACAGCACCAAACCTAAACGAAAAACAGGGAACACACACTTATCGGCGACGTTGAACGATCATCCACACTCCATCGACGGACTAACGGCAACGGATCGCACACACACACGCCGAAACTTATCTCTCTCTCTTCGTTACTGTTACTGGTGATTAAAACCCATACAAAACAAACAGAACGGCACACCCACGACGGAACCAGAAAACACACACACATGCAAGCATACACATCGTCACACATACACAGACTCACCAACGACGGTAGACACACACCAACGCCAGAACAACATCGTCACTCCAAACCCATTACCGCTGGCTAAACCTTCATCTCTCTCTCTCTCTTCTGATTTCTCTGATCGCTTCTCGATCCTTCTCCATTATCTCTGTCTTGTGTGTGTATGGGTATATATATATATATATATATATATTTAGTTGTAATTACATAAATCTCCCCCTTTTATTTTGTTAAGATAATAATTAGACCAAATTCTGATTTTAAGGTTTAAATAATTACGAATTAACCCCTAAAATTTTAAATCACACAATTAGTAGCGCCGCCAACCCCGTTATTTTCAAATGTTCTACAATATAACTTAAATTGAGCGTATACCAAAAATCAGGGTCTTACACCTTCACTCTTGAATTTTTTTTTTCACCAAAAAAATCAATATGGATATCAAAATGAAAATGATGAAATGTACATTAAAATGATATAATTTTCATGAATTTAATCCATTATGAACGTTTACAAAGTGAGTTTGTTTTGTTGTTGTTTATTTCTATAATTGGTAAGTTATTAAAAAAGTAATGTTGACTATTTTTAGTGAACGTTTACTAAAAAATTTATTCACTAAAAAATAATCAATATGGATATCAAAACGAATATGATGAAATGTAAATTAAAATGATATAATTTCTATGAATTTAATCCATTGTGAATGTTTACAAAATAGATTTTTCTGTTGGTGTTTATTTTCGGTGGGCCATTAATAACGTTTGATCATATTTTATAGAGAGTGCATTAATTATAAATTAGTTACTATACAGAGGCAGTGGTTTAAGAAAATGTAAGGACTATTTAATGAATGTTCTTAGGACCAAAAACTTATATTGAACCGTTGATGGTTTTTTTTTTTTTTTTTTCTATAGAATTAACTAATTAAGTAATAAAAAAAAAATTATTGAGATTTTTATTAATAATAAAACATTTAAAATAATTAAATAATTAATTTTAATAAAAAAATTGTCTTGTGTATTTAATTAATAATGAAATAAAATATTTATTTAATTTATTAATTAATTTTATTAATTATGATTAAAAATATAGAGCTTTTTACTTTTTTATTTTATAAATAATAAATTTATTATTTACAATTTTTGAGTTGCGAGTCGTTATATGATCCTAGTTATCACTATATGCATCTGTCACTTCTATCAATTGATATATCAATTGAAATTACATTATTATCAATTTATTAGTTACCATTTTAATTTGACTTATTTTTGAGTATTTTATTATTTAACCCTAATTTTGGTAACTCTTTTCTCAATGAGCCTTTAAACAAAAAAGTTATTATTTAATCATTCTTCTAGTATTTAGTTGTTTGGCTGAGTTAAAAAAAATATTAAACAGACGATTATACCTCAGTATAAATATAAGAAATCCTCATTTCTAATCTCTTATAGCCTTTTTCTCTCCCTATCTCTAATCTCTCCTAGTTGATATCTCTCTCTTTCTCTCACTATTTTTAGCAGCTCTATCTCTCACTTTCTATCTATCTCTATTGGTCATGTTGTCTCTTTCTCTCAGATATGTTCGATTGATGGTCGACGATTATGGTGGCTATGACAGATCTGGATGAAAGCGAAGGTGGTGGTGTCGGATATAGTTGGAAACAAATATGGTTAGCGATGGGACTAGATTTGCTTATGATTTGGATGGGAGCTCGTGGAGGGGGTTATAGATTTGGACAACGACATCGTCGGTCTCTCTCTCTCTAGGATCGTCGTGCTAACCGATCATGTGAATGTGCTCTCTCTCTCTCTCTCATAAGGTATAGTTTCAAATTTGTGATCTCTTTGTTGCCGTGCTTGTCACTGTGCTCTCTTTCTCTCTCTGTCGCATCATTCGCTGCCAAATCTACCATTTATCGTTAGCCGTCGTGCTATCTTTGCCTCTTTCTCATTTCTAGATTTGGATTTTTCAAATCTGAAAAATTCTAAATTTGCTCATTGCCTTGCATGTTCACGCAAATGTTCAGATATCTGAATTTTGAGTTAATTTTTTATTCATGTGACTGTTTAAACTGTCGCCACAAATTTTTAGATATATGAATGTTCATGTGAATTTTTGTTGATTTTTGTTTATTCATGTGAATGTCCTTTTAATGATTTTGTGTTTGCTCTTTGTGAATGTTCGTATCGAGGTGTTCTTTTGTACTGTTCATATCGATTGTAGACACAACATTTTGTCCCGCTCGTTTTAGCATTTTGTAAAAATGTCGGGTCTAAAGTGCAAATTTGGACAAATTTTAAACAATGTTTAAAGGGACAAATTTGTGCATTAGATTCATGTATTTAATTTTTATTTAAAGTTTTTTTTTTTTTAAAAAAAGGAAAATAAAAATCACCAATTTGAATGAATTTGGCAAAGAAAAAAAATTTCGGGATAAAATCAAAATTTCTAAAATTTAATTGAGGACTAAATTGATTAATTTTGTTTCCCACCCTTTAATTTTCATAGAATATCACTTTGAATATAGTTAATTTCGTTTCTCACCCTTTAATTTTAAAAAATTTCACCAATTCCAACCACTTTGCATTTTAGCCCATCAATAATATTTTTCGCCCGTTTTATCAAATTGACGACCAAAAAAAATTTATTTTTAGAAATTGAACTTTCAAATATTAATTTGGATAGTTTAGTTTCACTTTTCTCACTTCAATTTCAAGAAAAATAAAAAAATCACATGTAATTTAAAAGAAATGTCCAAATTACAAAAATCACTTAGTGTGCACTTCCCGGGAATAAAATGGAGCATTGGATCCTAAAATTAGAGTGTCCCAAGCACCCTAGGGAGTGCCCAATTTCCCTTAATGGCATGACTTATGGAGGTCAAATCACAAAGTCAACTCTCTATTACCTTAATTAGGGAGCTAAAGTGCGCAATTCACAGAATAGGGGTACCCCCATCAAATGAGCCAACATGGAGCTATTGAAGGACGCCTGCACATGCCTCAGGGCACGCGCCCTAAGGAAGACGTTGATGACCACCCCTATAAATAGGGGTGGCCTCCTTCCATTTTCATTTGCTAACTCACATTCCCTAGCATGCATACTCTTTCTCTACATGGCAAGAGGACTTTCTCTCTCTAGAAATATTTCTCAAAATTAAGCTTTAGTCTCTTACAAGTCTAAGAATATCTACACACAAAAAAAAAAAAAAAAAAAAAAAAAGAAACAACAAACAAACAAAAAAAAAAGACAAAAAAAAAAAAAAAAAAAAAGAAAGGAAAAGAAGAACTATCTTCCATAGAAGCAAGATAAGTTTTCAAAACTCCATAGCTTTTACATTTTTTGTGAAGCAAAAGACAAACAAAAAAAAAGGCGGTCAAAAACTCGATAAAAATACAAGCCGTTCTGCGAGAATGCCCAAAACAAATTTATTTTCTTGCATTTACTTTTTCTATCATTTTTCTTTTTCGCTCTGCAGTATTCCACGCTTTTATTTTTCTGTCATTTACTTTATCGTTCTACGTCTTTCTGTTCTTTAAATTTCTGCATATTTTTTTTTTCTTTTTTTAGTCAAGATCTTGGATTGGCACTAAGTCACAATCCGTGAACTGACATTTTACATATATTACTTTATATACTAAGTCAAGAATTTGGACTGACACTAAGTCGAGTCCTTGGACTGACATTATAGACACACACACACACACACACACACACACGTGGGGGGGGGGGGGAACTTTTAATGAGGGTTAAGGAAAATTCTTCCCCCCAATTGTTTTAGTTAAGGTTGTTATGGCAAAAATATTTATAAAATTTATTTACTTTCATTTTGCTGAAAATTAGAAAAAATAAGTCTTATTGTCTTCTTCCAAACAATGAAACTACAAAAAAAAAAATATTCTTCTTTTCCTTCCCTAAAAGTTCTTTCCACAAAATAAAGATTTTGAAAGAAATGTTTTCATTCATCTTAGAAAACCCCAAAAGATCCTTCTAAAAAAATTTCTTGGAATAAAATTTTAATTGTCTTTCATCTTTAAACTAAAAAATATTTTTCCTAAAAATTGATTTTCTTCTTTGTAAATAAAGTAAGAAATATTTTCTTTCTTTAAAAATGTTTTCTTTCCTTTGAAAATATTTTTTTAATGCTTTCTTTATAAAATTGTGTTTTTTTAATAATTTTTTTTTTTCAAAAATCAAAAGTTCTTAAAAATGTTTTTCCTCCCAAAATTGTCTTCTTCACAAGAAGACCAAAATTTTCTTACAAAAAATGTTATCTTTTCCTTGAAAACTCTTTTCTCCCATTGGTTTTAAAACAAGTTTGTTTTTAAAAAAAAAAATAAATAAATAAAAATTTTCCTCCCTAAAATGTTTTGTTTTGAAATAAAAAAAATTATTTTTAAAGTTTCCTCAAAATCTTTGTTTTTCTTTAAGAATATATATATATATATATATATATATATATATATTGTTTTTTTTGAAAAAAGGTCCAAAATGTTTCTTTAAGATTTTTTTTTCCAAATTATTGTTTATTTTATAATCAATTTTTTTAAAATTCTTTTATCTTGAGAAATATTTTCCAAAACCATTTTTTTTTTAATTTTTGAAAATCATGTTTCTTCACCAATAAAAACAACAAAAATATCTTTATTGGTCTTGAAATCTTTATTTTCTTAAAAAAATAAATAAATCTTTTTTTTTTTTTTTTCCAAAAAACAAAAATGGAAAGTCTTTTTCTTTAATTTTTTTTTTCTTTCTTTTCTTTTGCATAAATTTTGCCATCATAACTTAAACTAAAATCAAAAGAAAAAACCACTTCCCCTTGGACCAAACTTGTCGTTTCTTCCATAATTGATAGGTGGTTGACAAGGGGAATGTTTTTTGTATTTTATTTTACTTATTTGTTTTATTTATTTCTTTCTTCTTATATGTTCATTAGTCTTACTTCATTTTCATATCATAACATAAATGAAAAGATAAGGGAAAAAGATCTTGTTAACCAACCAAATCAAACAAAACTTAGACTTAGTTTAATTTAAAATACTTAAGACACTGGAAATCGTTTTCAAACAGGTGTCTTGGGGTGCCTAACACCTTTCCCGAGTATAACTGACCTCTGAACTTAAAGAATACTCTAGTTAAGACCTTTTGAGTCAAAGGGTTTTCCTTAACCCGCTGTTTTAAGTTTCTCTCAAATTTGGAAAATTGAGAAACATGGTATGGAAAACCCTAGCTTTAAAGCTCTTAGCTTAGGCTGAGTTTTCATTTTTTTTTTTGAGTATTATATATATAAATATGTTGATCCTAATATTTTGATGAACAATTAAATGTTAATATTTTTTGTAGAACTAACGAATTTGTTGAGTGTTTCAGTTTATAAGTTCCATTGAAGATATTATCATGAAAAAGTTGAGATGAATGCTAAATGGATGCTAAAGAGACTGATAAAGATGATGGATATTAAGAAACAGAAGATCTTGAAAAACCTAGAGGAAAATAACTTAGGTTAAATTTTTATTCTTAATGTATCCCGATTAGGATCACATACGACACAAAATGAATTTACAATTATGTGTGTTTTTTAATAGGATCCTAATTAGCTAACATATTTGCTCCGATGTGAAATTGAAGAAGAAATATTATTTTAAGAAAGATTAGAAATTAAAAATTAATTTAAGGAGTTAACTGAGAAAAGAAATCGGTTAAAGGGGCAACAAGGTCGAAGAAATTGAAATTAAAAATGAATTAAGGAAGAAGCATAGCTCGATCGATTGACCTACATAGGAGGTCCGTTCAACCGATGAGAAGGTGAAAGGATTGAGAAGCCTCTGAATCGTTCGGTCGACAGATAGGTCAACCTATGGAGATTAACTGAACTTTCTGAATTGTTCGGTCGACAGCTAAGTCGACCTATGGCCAAAAGAGAAACTCTCTAAATCATTAGGTCGACAGACAAATGAGAGAGGTCGACTTGTGAAACTCATTGAATAGTTAGGTCACTAGACGAATAAGTAGAGGTCGACCTATAGGTGAATAGTTTTTGGCTTGGGTTGCATCCTAAATCGGGAGGTCGACTTATACCTTCTGGTCGGTCAACCGATAGACAGTTTCAGGATTTGAGAATTTTATGGTTTTGATCCAAAAAATAGCCATCTTATGGTTAGGATATGAGAGATATCTCAGGGATCTGTTGGAATTTAAGATATATGGTTGATATGTTGTTATCCCTATAGATATGGTTAATGTAATTTGATTATTTCTTAATTTAGTTCATGTAATTCTTTCTATCTTATCTAATTGAGTTTGAGAAAATGTTTGAGGAACTTAATTAAACATTTTAAGAGTTAGAATCAAGTAAATTATACTAGGATTAAATCATAATGATATAAGGGATCTATTGGAGTAATTAGTGGTCATGATATATGGGAACTACTCGTTAGAGGGTTTGTTCTAATCCCATATAAATAGATTTGCTTTTTTGAGGTTTAAAAGATACCAATCATTCATATCTTAAGATCTATTCAGTTCTTGTGTTTTCTAAGAGTGATAATTCTGGAATCATACTAAGTGTATAGTGAGAATTATTCTTAAGAAGACTTGGTGTGGATTATTGCTACTGCCGACTTGAAGTTTCGTTGCTAATAATTCTTTATTTGGTGGATTTCTGGTGAGATCGTTTCAAGTTTTTGCTATTAAATGTTGTGTGATATTATTATTTAATACATGAAATTTTAATCTTTGAAATCGTTTTCCTGAATTTTAAATTGAAAATTATTTTGAAACGATTTTTTGAGAAAATCTGATTACGTGTTAAATTACTTGCTACCCGTTTTGTTAAAATCAGATTTTGAAATTCTCACTGCATTTCTATCACTAGTATCAGGACATTAATTGAGTTCAAATTAATCTGGGGTGGTAGAAACTCCGAGTGAGAAAAAGACTTATCAATTTTGTAATTGGTAAGTTGTGTGTCGGATTAGATACTATTGGGAATGTCTAATCAAAGGGTAGCTGGTTTCAATCTCTTTCGGTAAAGAGTTTGAGGTTTGATATTTTTCTAGAGTATAAAAAGATTAGGTTACTATTTTCCCATGAAAAGAGATAGGGGTAATTCTTCATAACTAGAATTATTTTGAGTGAATTTGTAACGGTTCAATCCTTACAGGGTAAAAGGATACTTAGAGTGTTTTTTGTGAGGTTTAATTCTTAGCCTAAATATAAAAGAATTAGGTTAATCTTTAACCTGAAAAAAGATAAGATTATTCTTGAGCTTGGGAAAAAGAAAAGGTTATTTCTGAGTTTGGGAAAAGGAAACTGTAAAGGTTGATTTTGAGTCTGTGAAAAGAATCATTGTGTAAATGTTTGGTTCCTATCTATTTAAAGGAATCTTAGTGATTAGTGGGTGAGACTTTCCATGGGGCTCGGGGGACTGGATTAGCCAAGAATAACTTAGTGAACCAGTATAAATTTCTGGTGTGTTACTTTCTTTATATTATTTATATTTTGTTATTTGAATGTACACCTAGTTGATAACACATATCCGCTGTTATAAAGATAATAATTAATTTAGAATACAATTAATTATTTGATTTTTCAAGTATTATAATTTGGATTAAATTTTTAACTACTTAATTCACCTCCCTCTTGGGTAGCTCACTGGGCCAACAATATATATGAGAGAAATTTAAAGAGTGGAAAGATGCAAAATAAGAAACGTAAATGAGATAAATGTAAAGCGTAGAGCAAAAATATAAATGACAGTAAAGTGCGAAATGGCGCAGAGCGAAAAAATAAATAACAGTAAAGTGCGGTAAATGTAAATAACAGTAAATAAGATGCGAAAAATAAACTTGCTTTTAATGTTGCCTTGGAAACGACCTTTTTATGTTATGGTTGGTCTTATTGTCCTCATTTAGATCGATAAAAAGACGGAAAAAAAATCAAATTTAAGGAGGTTAGAGGACGTACCTTGCTACTTGGAAGAGGTTTTTCCATATTTGGAGTTTCTTTCTTCTTTTTATTCTTGTTCTTGTTTTTCTTTGTTTTTCTTTTTGATCACTTTGTAAAGATTTTTCTTCATAATTGAAGACTAATTTTTGTTCGTGTATTTAAGAATGTTTTAAAGAGAGAAAGAGAGCCTTGGTATGCTTATGTGAGCAATGGGCCAAGGAGTGAGAAAATAATCAAGTGAAATGGTGGGGGGGTAGCTTGTATTTATAGGAAAGAGATTTGCGCCCTCACCAGGGGGCGCTTCCTGGTGAGGGCTCGGATCCTCCAGACTTCCTTGGTAGTCGTTCCATGATGGACAACTATCCCCTATTTCGTGTAATTGTGCATTTTAGCTCCCTACTTCGGGAATTGAGTAGTTCACTTTAATTTTCAACTTATTTAAGTCTTGAAATTCAAGGAAATGGCTTGGGAGACTCCCAAGTAACTAAATGCACTCTAATTTGAAATCTCAAGGCTTCATCTTATTCTCGATTGGTGGACATTAACTGAATTTAGTGCTTTGAGCACTTATTATTAATAAAATGTAATTTTATGGTTTTTTCGTGAAATTGAAATACAAAAAATGAAATCCAACAATCCAAATTATGATTGGAATGCTCAATTTTGAAAATTAAGATGCAATTGGTTGTCAAATTGATGAAATTGGCGAAACAATACCGTTTTTGGTTAAAATGAAAAGTAAGTGTAATTGGCAAAATTTCTTACAAAATTAACTATACCAAAAGTGATATTTTATGAAAATTCACTTTCAATTTAATCAATTTTATCCTCAATTAACTTTTAGAAATTTTAGTTTTAACCCGTAACTTTATTTTTTGTTGAATTTAACCAAATTGTGGAATTTTTTTTTGTATTCTTATTAATTAAAACATTATGCAAAAATTAAACATGAGAATCTAATTCATGAATTTGTCTCTTTAAATTTGGTTTAATTTTTTTTTCAATTTCCAATTTATACCCGATACTTTTATTAAATGCAAAAATAGATAGGACAAAATGCAGTGTCTACAACTGTCCTTCTTTGTCATGAAACTTTACTCATGAAGACAAAGATATGAGACATGCACCATTTTGTTCCACTAAGGATGACTAAACAAAGAAAGAATAGGACCTTATTAGGTTAGCTTTTAAAGGGACGAAAAAGAAAATAGAATTATCAAGGGCCTGGGCCCTAGAATTCCCAAGCACATAACGCTTTCTTTGGAAAGTAAAAAGTTCCAATTACGAGCATCTCATGGATACGAAAACAAAATGAAATTTTAAGAAAGTGTGACTGAACAAATCTAATGGTTACCTACGTACCTAAAAAATGCATCGAAGATCAGGTCAAGTGTAGTTCGAACCGGCCTTCGTCACCTACGACGAAAGGATGAAAATATAACTACTAGATACCGCCATGTGAGGCTCTAGGATATTAACTAACAATACTAGATCCTACCCCATGAAGCTCGAAGATCAAATAATTAAAATAACACTAGATCTCGCCATGTGAGGCTCAAAGATCATAAACTAAAATAACACTACATCCTGCCATATGAGGCTCGAATATCAATAACTAAAACAACACTTGATCCCATCATGTGAGGCTCAAAGATAAAAAGCTAAAACAACAGTAGAAAATTTTGAGGAGGTCTACTTGAACCAATCCTATAGAAGATGCGCCGCAGCGTAGGGGTAGAGAATGTTGACCTTTCAATATTTCCTAAGTTTAGACCAAACCCACTCAGGGCTTCCTACATATCTTGGCTATGCCGAGAATCAGGTCAATGTAGTTCTAACCATCCCAACCTTCTACGAGGTGGAAAATAGTAAGAACTTTCAATAACCAGCTGTGGACACTGCATTTTGTCCCGCCCAGTCGGTGTCGAATTGAAAGTATAAGTTCAGATAAATTTTAAACTAAGGCTTAAAAGGAATAAATTTCTACCTTAAGATCACACTGGATACTACGAAAAATAACAAAAACACATGAAAACGTAAAACTGTCAAATTTGATTAAATTTGGTTAAGTAAAAGTTTTGGGTCAACCTTGAAATTTCTAAAGTTAAAAGAGGACTAAGATGGCATTATTAAAGGATGATTTTTATGAAATCACCTTTAATATGAATAAAAATTAGTTACTATCCTTTAATTTAAGGAAATTTCACCAGTTACCCTTGTTACCCGTTTTGACCCCTGAAACATTTACTATCACCGATTTCTTCTATTTGATGCCAAAAATATTTTTCTAAATTGTTGTTTAAAGTACTAATCTCCATAAATCAAGACAAAATAAATTAACCAAGCCAAAGAATTTCCATGATAAGTCTAAGTTACCTAAAGTAACTAAGACTTAAGACTCAGTTCGAAACCAACCAAATTGAATTCATCATGATTAGTAATCAAATCCCATCACATCAAGGGCCCCACCAAGAATTTCATGACAAAGTTAATTGGAAAGTAATTATTGATTATCAATCCAACCAATTCGGTTCGCCACCAAGGTATGCATTTAATGAGCTATCAAATCACCATCCCATCAAGAATTAAATGCTTGGGATGACATAAGAAGACCACATTCAAGGCACCTAGATATTTTGATCAAAATATCTTAAGGAAACAAAATTGCCTGAAATGTAACTACATGGTTACAAAGCAAATTGAACCAAATCAATTCCATTAGAGAGAATTAAATGCCCATCACATCAAGTATTATTATCCATCACACCATGAGTTGTGAATAATATCTTTGATTTTCTCAATAACACATGAAACCGAACTGCAAAACTCAAATCAAACCATTAACTACTAATCACTAACCACTAATTGTTAATAACTCTCTTTACATTTCTGCAATAGTCTAGATCATGGCCTGACACTAAGTCTTCAGGCTTGTAGACTAGCACCATATATATATATACTTTGTTGAGACCCTTATGGCTAAAAATTTGGAATAAAGAGAAGACATCTATTCATTCGGGGATATGTGTGCACCTTCTTCATATTTCCGTCTTTCTTAGTTACGAGTAGGAGTGATATATACATAAACACTATCTTTTTGAACTAATATCCCAAACATAAACATTAAACTTGCCTAAGCAAGTGAGTTCGTTTAGAGTGTTCTTGACAAAATTAAAGGTATTATCCACATATTGTTGTATGATTAATGTCATTGTCTTAAACTAAATCAAAACAAATCAGTATCATCTTGCAAAAATGAACTACGCGCTGACCTGATTCTCAACTACTTGAGATACGTAGGCAACCCACGTACGGGTTCTGTCACCTGTCTAAATAAAATCAATTCATCTTTAATAAATAAACTATGTGCTGACATAATTCTCAACTACCTGAGATACAACCCACGTACAGGTTCGATCACCTGTCTAAATAAAATCAGTTCATCTTGAACAAATAAACTACGTGCTGACCTAATTCTCAGCTGCACGAGATATGTAGGCAACCCACGTACATGTTCGGTCACCTGTCTAAATAAAACCAGTTCATCTTGAACAGATGAACTACATTTCGACCTGATTGACCATGATAACCGGGATAAGTAGGCAACCTTTACAAGGTTTGGTGTTCCAAAAATACAAAAAAACATTTTCATTTCATATGATTTATTTGTTATTGCTAATAAATAGTAATATTATTCAAATTTCCGCCTTATAGTGAAGAACGGGATAAAACACGTAAATTAAATTCAAATTCCTGTCTTATAGTGAAGAATGGGACCTTAAATCTAGAATTTCATAATGCACCCTAACTATTGGCTAAAGATGTAGAAGACGATTCTCGTGGAAATCGAATCATGAATCGTCGCCTTGGCTCAAGCCTGAAGATGAACCCTAATGATGATGAAAAGTACCCTTAACTTAATGTTGGGGAGGGTCAACCATGATGACATATGAAATGTGCCCCAGTCCATAACTAGGGTGGTGAAGTGCATGTTTATAATGATTAAATGCTTTGAAATGTACCCCAGCCCAAGGCTGGGGATGATATTGATGAAATCTCTCCATTCTCTGGCTAGGTTATTATCATGAATAAATGATGAAATATGCCCTACCCCAAGGCTGGGGATAGTGCTAATGAATTTTTCCTAGTTATTAGCTGGGTAATAATTAAATGGGATAAAATATGCCTTAGTCCAAGGGTGGGGATGGGGGTGATGACGATTCTCGTGATAAATATGACCAAGTTGAACTCCAGGGATAGAGGACATAAGATTCATATTGGGAAGACATAATTTTACAAAGTATGCACCAGTTTATGATCGGGGATAATGAAAAATAAAGATCGACCTCCCTTGTAAAAGTTGAATCTTGATGAAATCGACCCTAGTTTGTGAACAGGGTGATGAATAATGAAGATTAACCACCATTGGGAAATTTAAATCTTGATAAAGTAGATCCCGATTTGTGAACGAGGTGATAAAAATGAAGATTGACTTCTGTTGGGAAAGTCTAATCTTAATGAAGTATGTCCCAGTTTGTGAACGGGGGTGATGAAAAATAAATATTGACTCTCGTTGGGATGTCTAATCATAATGAAGTATGCCCTACTTTGTGAACGGGGGTGATAAAAAATAAAGATTGGGTCTCGATGGAAAAGTCTAGTCTTAATGAAATATTCCCCGATTTGTGACCGGGAGTGCTTACAATGAATTTGGGATATAAAACCCTGATAATGCTCTAGGTAGTGAAAAAGGGTTCGTTATCTCCATTTTTGGGCTTAATGTTTAATTAATTAATGCGCCCTTCAGATGCCCCATGCTGCGGGAATCATGATTGCTTTCCTGTGTTCACACAAAAGTAAAAATGAATTAGGTAGAAAGAACTCCCATCCTTCCTCTCTTGCCGTCGTTTGGCGCCTGGCTGATTTGCTTCATACTGCCTTAGAAATGCTATTCACCTTATTTCTTATCTTCCAAAACTTGTGTACTTTTGCACTTCTTTCAGTCTGACTGGGTACTTCTTACCCTGAAAATGGTGTCATGATGTATGCACTCTTCTGAGATCAACTTTAAGGCTAAACGTCTAAGGTCGTCTTGATGAGTCATGGATTTTCCAGTAATTTGCTTCCATATTGAAACTTGATCACGACTTCTTGGCTATATTGTGACTGGATCTTTCTTTTTCTTAGTAGTCTGGGATGGCATCCTTATGTCCAATTTTTTAATTGAGCAACTAAACGATTGGCATTGTTATTGTCCTGGGGTGATGCCAAAATTTTCAGGTGGCAAGATACTTTACCTCTAGAACTATGATCACTTTCTCCTTACCTTATTTCCTTGGCTCTTGCCATTTGTTCTTCATCTTATCTGTATATAAGTATTAGTTATATGGAAAAATAGTATATGAACAATCAGAAATGGTAGTTACACAAATGGATGCTTCAAGTATCAAACATATGTTTCCATTTTTTGAACTTGTTTTTCCCGAGAAGTACAATCTTTAACTTGGTCACTTATCGGAAACTTATACATTTCTAGCAGATTTTGATCTATCCCCTTTCAAAGATCGAAGTGCCCCAGATTATCAGCTGAATTCTTCGTTTCCTAACCTTTCCCATAATTGATGACTTCTTTGGTGAAACAAAACTTCTTGGATGATGCCAACCTGACCAAATTTCTACCTTTTTTTTCCTTTTATGCCTTTTTTACCCTTAGCTCCCTTTTGGGTTTTTACCAAGACCGACTTTTATGTTTTTTCACCTTAGTGCCCTTTTGGATTTTTACTTGGTGAATGGTTTTATATCTTGCTATGACCCCTACTTTCTTGCTCGTAGTGCCCTTTTAGGTTTTCTCCATGACCTCGGGTCGTACATTTTAAAAAAAAAACTTTTTACCCTCACTACTTTTCGATCATGAGTTTGGGTTTATTTTTATTTTTTTTGGGGTAGTACGTCTTAACCGTATCGGAATTTATGGGTTCCGAGAACGTTTCTCCATCAATTTCCTAGAGTATTAGGGTCCCATGATCCAAAACTTTCTTGACAACACAAGACCCTTCTTAATTTGGCGCGAACTTCCCTTTGACTTCCTCTTGGAATGGAAAAATATTCTTCAATACTAGCTCACTCACACTATAAATGCGTGGGCGAACTTTCTTGTTGTAGGCCCTAGCCATTCTTTGACAATAACACTGCCTACGATAAATAGCAGTAAGTTTTTTCTCGTCTATCAGACACAGTTAATCAAACCTTTTTGTACCCATTCAGTTTCATCCATATCTACTTCCATTAAGATTCTCAAGGATGGAATTTCTGCTTTTGCCGGGATCACGGCCTATGTCCCTTATACGAGAGAATACGAAGTGGCTCCGGTTGATGTTTGATATACCATTAATGTGAATGGAAGCATCTTATCCCATTTCTTGTTATTCTAAATCATCTTCCTTAAGATCTTCTTGATGTTTTAATTAGCGGCTTCCACTATTTTATTCATCTTAGGATGATAGGATGCAGAGTTCTTGTGCTCGACTTTGAATTGAGCACAAAGAGTCTTCAACACTTCTCCTTTGAGATTTTGGGCATCGTTTGTTATCAAAACCTATGACACTCCATAGCACAGTAGAATATTCTCCTTGAAGAATCGGGTTTCAGTTTTTTGAGTAACATAAGTGAGTGAAACAACCTCCACCCATATGGTGAGGTAGTCGATGGCCACCACGATGAACCGATGCTCACTTGGTGATACTGGCATAATTGGACCAATGACATCTATTCTCCACATTGAAAAGGGCCACAGAGCTACCAGAAAGAGCAGTTCTATTGGCGATAAGTGGATCAGATCCCTGTGCACTTGACATTTGTGACATTTCCACACAAGATCTATGCAATCAATTTTCATTGTTAGCCAGAAGTGACCAGTTTGGAGGACTTTCTTGGCTAGCATTAAGCCACTCTTGTGCGGTCCACAGAATCCATTGTGCACTTCTTTCATCAGTTGTATTGTTTCTCGGGCACCCATATTAGGCGATCTTTTATACAACATGTTGCCACTTAGGAAGAATTGACAAGCCAATCTTCCGAATGTTTTTCGACTTAAGTTATTGACTTTTTTAGGGTATTCTCGATCCTTCTAAAACCTTTGAATATCACTGTACCAAGGTTCTATTTCTTGCTCTACTTTGAGTTTATTGCAATCAGCTGACTGGTGTTGTACTCTGATTGTTATGGTGATTTCTTTGTCATCTTTCTTGATTACAGATATCATGGATGCTATTGTTGCGAGAGCGTAAGCAAAATCATTCTTCAACCTCAGTACATGCTCAAACTTGATCTTTGAAAACTTTTCACATAGGTCAATTAGGTGGTTATTGTATTGTACCAACTCGGCATCCTTGGTCGAATACTTGTTCGTGATCTGGTTTATGACCAACTCGGAGTCTCCATATACAATTAGTTTTTTTTTATCTTCAATCTGATACCCATTTCAAGTCCCAAAATGCAAGCTTTGTACTTGGTGTTGTTGTTTATGTTAGCAAACTTTAACTCGATGGCGATCAAGAAGTGCCAATCAGTCGAAAAAATCAGGACATCCCCATTCCATTTGCTTTCGAGTTGGTAACTCCATCGAATTACATTTCCCATGTCTTTCCCTTTTCATCAATGGCTAAAAGAGCTACAAGTATGTCGGGAAATTCAATCTCTAGTGACTCATTGTTAGTCATCCTATTATTAGCAAGATGATCAACGATTACTTATCTTTTGACTGCCTTCTAAGTTACGTATACGATGTCGAATTCGGTGAGCAGCATCTACCATTTGAAGATTCTTGTTGGCCCAGTGATCTACACAGGGGGGTGAATTAGGTAGTAATAAAATTAAATCAAATTATAACACTTGAAAATTAAAATAATTAATTTTATTCTAAATTAATTATTATCTTTATAGCAGCGGATAAGTGTCAAGTAAACTAGGTGCACACCCAAACAACTGAAAATAAATAAAGTAAAATAGTAACACACCAAAATTTATACTCGTTCATCAAGCTACTCTTGGCTAATCCAGTCCTTCGAGCTCCACGGAGAGTTGCACCCACTAATCACTATGATTCCTTTAATCGGGTTGGAACCAAACCCTTACAAATGATTCTTTTCACAGGCTCAGAACCAACCTTTACAATATTCTTTTTCACAGGTTAAGAATGAACCTCTATCTTTTCATAGGCTAAAGATTAACCTAATTTTTTATATTTAGGCTAAAAATCAAACCTCACAAAATACTCCAAGTATCATTTTACTCGGTAAGGATTGACCTGTTACAAATTCACTCAAAATTCATTCTAGTCAGGAAGAATTACGCCTATCATTTTTCACGGGAAAAGAGTAACCTAATCTTTTTATGCACTAGGTAAAGATCAAACATCAATCTCTTTACCAAAAGAAATTGAAACCCAGTTACCCTGATTAGATATTTGCAATAATATCTAACCTGCACACAACTCAGCAATTACACAAATTTATAAGTTTTTCCACTCGGAGCTTCTACCACCTCAGATTAAATTTAAACTCGATTAATGTCCCGTTATATATTAGTGATAGAAATAAAGTGAGAATATCAAAATCTAATTTTAATATAGACGGGTAGCACACAATTTAGCACGTAATTAGATTTTTATAAGAAATCGCTTTAAAATATTTTTAATCAATTTAAAGTTCAGAAAAAAACGATTTCAAAGATCAAAATTTCAAGCAGTAAACAATATTATCAAATAACAATTAAAAACAAAAACTTGGAACGATATCACCAGGATACCTCTAAATGAATGTAAATTGAATTGCAATAAGACTTTAGATCAGTGACTACAACAATTCACAGCAATTTCCTCAAGAACAATTCTCAAGAATAATCTCACAATACTCTCAGTATAATTTCAGAATAATCACTCTCAGAAAGCTCAGGAACTTAATAGCTCTTGAAAATTGATTAATTGGTATTTTTTTAAATCTAAAAAACGTAGGTCTATATATAAGGATTTGAAATAAGCCCTCCAATGGCTAGTTCCCACATATCATGACACTTAATTGCTCTTATAGACCCTTTATATTGATATGACTCAATTCTGGTTCAATTCACTTAATTATAGCTTTTAAATCATTCAATTTAGTTCCTCAAATATTTCTCAAACTCAAATCAATAAGATAGAAAGAATTAAATGTACCAATTTGAGAAATACTGAAAATATATATACCATATATTTGGGGATATCAAAATAACAACCATCTACCTATAATATCATCAAATCCCTAAGATATATCTCATATTTTAACCAAAAAATGGCTAGTAATGGCTACTTTTTGATTAAATTCATGAAATCCTCAAATCTTGAAACAAAGCCATCGGTTGACTGACCAAAGTCCATAAGTCGATTGATCGATTCAGGTTGTAGCCCAAGCAAAAAATACTCCCCCATCGGTCGACCGATACTCCATAGATTGATTGATCAATCGATTCAGGAAGCTTCCCAGGCCATTTCTCGATCAGGGTCTGTCGACCGATTCTTCATGCCCTGTCGACTGATTGATTCAGAAAGTTTCACAGGTCGACCGATCCCTCTTGATCGATCCAGAGACTTCACCATTTTTCAGACTTCACCCATCAATTGACCGATCCTCCCAGGCCAGTCGACCGATCAGTGCTGGAATTACTTCTTCCTTAGTTCATTTTAACTTCAACCTTCAATGTTTTTGCCTCTTTAACCGATTTCTTTTCTCGATTAATTGAATTGACACTATTAATCATTTTAAGCACTAATCTTTCTTAAGTCAATATTTATTTTTCAATTTCACATTGGAGCAAATATATTAACTAATTAGGCTCCTAATAAAAACACACATTAACATAAAATCATTTTTTTGTAGTGTGTGATCCTAATCGGGATATATGAAGAGTAAAAATTACCCTAAGTTGTTTTCACCAAGATTCATTAAAATCTTCGGTCTCTTAATGCTTGTCTCTTTATTAGTCTCTTGCATCCTTAACCATCTTCAACAATTTCTTCATGATTAAATCGTCAATAAAACGTTTATACTGAAACACTCAATAAACTCTTTAGTTCTAAAAAAAATATCAACATTTAATTGTCCATCAAAATCTTAGGATGAGTACTGTCTTTTCCAATATGTACTTCAATGGGTCTATTCAGGCGATCAGGTAGGTAGTGAAGTACAACAAGTAGTAACGCAACCTTTGAGCAATCCGGGTTAGTGAATAATAAGTACTTTCTAGTACTGAGTACTTTTCTTCATATTGAGTGAACCTTTTATTGACGTAGTAGATGCCTTACTCTTTCTTTCCTGAGTTATCATGCTGACCCAACATCGCCCCATAGAAGTTTCGATGACATGGAGATATAACAACAAAGGACGTCCTTGCTAGGGTTGCACCAGGATAAGAGGATTAATTAAGTAGGCTTTGACTTTGTCTAAGGCGACCTGGCATTTCTCATTCTATTTTCTATTGGATTCCTTTCTTAGCAGCTTGAAGATTGGTTCATAGGTTGTTGTTAGCTACAAAATGAAATAGGCTATGGAATTTACCCTCCCAAGGAAACCTTGGATCTTCTTTTTAGTTCTTGGGGCTGGCATTTAAATTATGGTTTTGGTCTTTGCAGGGTCAATTTCGAAACCTCGATGATTCACTATCAAGCCTAACAATTTGTTGGACAACACTCTAAATGCACACTTAGCCGGGTTGAGTTTCAGCTGAATTTTTTTGGAGGAGATAAAACATATTCTTCAAATGTTCCAGGTAATTTTTATCTTATCTAGATTTTATAATTGTATCATCTACATAGAATTCCAATTCCTTATGGATTAGGTCATGGAAAAGTGTTGTTAATTGCTTCTGGTAAGTTTCCTCCGCATTCTTGGGTTTGAAAGGCATGGCTCTGAAACAAAACACACCCCATGGCATAATGAAAGCAGTTTTGTGCTTATCTTCTTTGTCGATCATGATTTGATTGTACCCACAGAATCCGTCTACGAAAGATGAGATTCTATATCTAGCAGTATTGTCCAAGATGATGTGGATGTCAGGCGGTGGAAAGTTATCATTTGGACTTTCCCTATTGAGACCTCGATAATATACATAGACATGGATCTTTCTATCTTTCTTCGATACCGCTACTGTGTTGCTTAGCCACTCACAATAAGTGAAAACCTAGATGAGACGTGCCTCAAACTAATTCATAAATTCTTCCTTGACCTTCAGGCTGATGTTTAGTCTCATTTTCTAGAGTTTTTGGTTGATAAGTTTAATCTCTTATTTAATCGAAAGTTTGTGTGTCACAACGTCAGTTGCCAGTCCTACCATATCATCATAAGACCAGGTGAACACATCGTGATATTCTTTCAACAATGATATCAAGTCTTCTCTTTCTCGGTTACTCTAAGACTTACAAATCTTGGTTTTCCTCGAATTTTTTGGGTACCCTAGATTTACTATTTCTGTTTTGTCTTGGCTAGAAAAGGGTCGATTCTCGACTCATTCTAAGGCTCTCAATACTTCTTCGGTATTCTCAGGAATGATATCGTCTTCTGGTTTTATTTTCATTGATTCCCAACTTATTTTCTTGTCAAGATTGTACTTCTTGGGTAGGATATTTCTTTATTATATGGATTATATTTTCATGTACTTGGGCACCTGAAAAGTAAATATGAATTCTGATTTTAAATATAATATTTTCCTTAATAACTGTACTTTACATAGGAAAACATATCACAAATGACAAAAGGCCTAAGATAGGAGAGTCTCGACTGTCTATTGGCTAGTTAGACAAGCTAAGAGGTTACAACTTCCTGAATTACCATAACTCTTAGCACACCGGGATCGATCGAGCATCCTAATTACCAAGGTTCTTTAGTGACTCCATCTTTCAGATGATTTTCTCTTCGTCCTCAACCTCCCCAAGGATTCTGCAGACTAACCTTTCTCGTGATACCGTTGGATGTCTAATTTTGATGCACTTTGGAATTAATACAAACTTAGGCTCTTCTTTATTTTTTTTCCTTATCTAATGGGACTATACTTACAATGAAGGAGAATGTGATCCTGATATGATGGATTTTTCTAGGTCCTTCTTGATGTTCGTATTTTCCTTTTCCTCTCAATACATATTGTTGGCCCAGAGTTTGACTCAAGAGGGGGGTGAATTGGGTCTATTAAAATTTTCCGTATTTATTATAAAATCTCTCCACTAAAATCTCAAATCAAACTTGTTAGTTCTTGTGATTGTGTGTGTGGAGCGGAATAATTAATAAAGTCAAATTAAATAAGGTAAAGAGTAAGGGATAGAGACAAGCAAACCACAAGACGTGAGATTTATAGTAGTTCGACAAAATCCTTTGCCTACTACGTCTACTTTTCCGTGCTTCCGATGGAGAGTTCTAATCCACCAATCTTTAATCTTCTTATGGGTGAAGATCAAACCTTAGACAATCACTTCAGAAATCTGTATGTCAAGATTTTGCACTCTTACTTCATCGGTAGAGGATACACCGTATCTCACTTCCCTCGATAGAGATAAACACCCTCTCACTTCGTAGCAAGAGAACCACCAAATCTCACTCGCCCTGGCAAAGATTAAGCCATTGATCTTCTTTCCTGGCGATATCAATCCGTTGACCTTATTTCGTTAGTAGGATTAAAACACTATTCCACTGATCTTCTTTCGACGAAATCGGTCCATCACATTTCAGCACAACCAAAGGTTTTCCTTTGGTCTTGTTAACTTCTTCAAAACTTGTTGGTTGATGTTGTGGTGATCTTGAGGATCTTCCTTAATTTGATATTACTATGAATTACAATATCTAAATACAACACTCAAAATGGTTTTGTAATCTAACTTATAAAAACCGACCTTAGAGCTCTAAATACTCTCTACAAAGATTACAATGATTTGACTCACTAGTGTTTAGTGTTTCTCACAAATATCACTCAAGAAATAATAAATAAATTTTAACTGCAAGAGTGATCACATAAGAAGTATGAGAATGAGAATCAAAACGATGATTCTAAAGAACATATCCCAATCAAAAACATAATAATATAATATGAGTAATGGCAACAAGTTTAGTTATGAAAAATCGATTTTAAGTTCATGTGAAAAAGCTATGAAAATTGTGTTTGAACTTTTGAAACGATTTTGTGGTATTTTGATCAAATTAAATGTTTGGTATGATCGGTTAGCATCCAAAACACCTTTTTAACATTGTTTAAATGATAGTTGAAGTGTTTTAATATAGACATTATGCAATGTACCTTATGATCACATTGAAACCAAATTTAAGCATATTTAGCACATTTGTGATCAATATATGAAATTTTCATATATGCATGGATTGATGAAATCAATAATTTATATCATGATATAAACACATAATGGACATGTTGAAAACATAATATAAAATATATCATGATGTAAACATATAATGGACTTGTTGAACATATTAAACATATAATGAGCACATTTAGCATGTTGGATCAAGTATTGCATGAAATGTGTGTTGAACACATTCAATCAAGTATATCATGATGTTGTAATAAAATGAACATGTTAAATAAAGTATACCATGATATTATCTTAATATGAGCATGTTGAGGATATTGAATCAAGTAATATATGCAATGTGTCTGTGTATCCTGACGAGCCAAAGTATATAATCTTTTTAAGAGTAACATCCTATAGACTAGCCTTAAACCTAATATAAGTCTTGTTATCTTGATACCAAGATTATACCTTCACTTCACATTCAATATTTCATATTGGTTAGCATACTCAATGTATAATTGAATCTTAACACTTGCACTTAAGATATCGAACTCGTTAGCACACTCAAGGTATAATTCAATCAAAATTCATTGTAACATATAATTTATGTTTCATAATATCAATGTGACATTATCATCATATACTAATATTGACATCATCAAAATCCATATATTGACATCATCAAAACACATATAACAACACATACCCTAATCCAAATGTATCTTACTTTTATTTGTGAAAGGATTTAGGCCAATGTCCCTCTCATTTCGAGACCTTTATTTAGATCAAAACCCATGACATGAAAGTGATTGGCCAACATGGTTGTAGCACCTAATAATCTAGGTATCGGAAGAGAACTTCCCTCACAGACAATCGTTGTGTTAGCAATGTTGAAGGCTTAAAACGAAGGTTCTTGTTCAACTTGTTCTATTAAAATTACTAGAGCGGCCACGGATCTATAGATGGATTGATTATCTTTGGCATGGATGGTTATAATGTTGTCCTCGAATGTGAACTTCATCTTTTGATGCAACGACAATGGTATTGCCCATTCTGAGTATATCCAGGGTCGACCGAAAAGCCAGTTGTAGGTGGTTGGTATGTTTAACATATGCAAGTCTATATGAAATGTCACCAGTCCTATAGTGATCGATAACATTATCTCCCCTATAGATTATCTTTTTTCATCTTTGAAGGCTCGAATGGTGATGGTAGTGGCTCTGATGCGATTTTCTTTAATTCCCATTTTCTTGAGCATACTCAAAGGGCATATGTTTAGCGTTGAACCATTGTCTGCAAAGACTCAAGACATGATAGTCCTTGTATTGTACTGATATATTTAACGGCTTAATATACCCAGTCCCATCAGAGGGCATCTCATCGTCAGTGAAGGCAACGAGGTTGGTGCTGAGAATGTTTTTCACTATGTTGGTGAAATGATCATTTGATATCGATCTTGGCACATGCACTTCATTGAGTACTTTCATCAGTACATTCTGATGGGTCTCTAAATCCATTAGCAAGGATAACATCGAGATCTAGGTGGGCACCTTGCGTAGCTGTTTGATGATTAAGTATTTGGTGTTCTTTACTGCATTTAGAAATTTATGCACTTATTCCTTAGTAATCAGATTCTTAGGGTTTCTCTTGGGTCCTTTATCAGATACCTTCAAGAGGTATGGTGCAACAAAGACTCTTCCGCTCTGGGTAATCCCCCTCGACTTCTCCTACTTTACTTTTTTTCTTTCTTTAAGACCTTGGTTTGGATGGTGGTGGAATAATTCCATGGTACCTCCTTTAGATGTTCGAACGATTCTTGCTTTGGAGTTTCAAACACCAATACCTTTTTTGGCTCAATGGTTATCGTCTTTTGGGTAACTTGCGGTTGTATAGTGAAAATAGAGACTTCAAAACTCCTCACTTTCTCGGGGTACATTTGCGTAAATCCACAATCGACTAATTCGATCCAGTAGTCATTTTCGATTGGCACACTTGGTCTTCTACCAATAATACTAGAGCTAGCTTTGGTCAGGACACAAGCTCTATCTTTCCATAATTAAACTTAGGCTATTTTTGGCTCGTGTATTTAATCAACTAATACTGGGTTATTGAGGTTGATTCTTGTGTTGAACGCTTTCTTGGGTAAGAGCGATAGCGGATAACTCGAGTGTTCATCCTTAGGTGGACAATTTACATTCAACACTTTACCGAACATATCTACTATTTCTATGACTTTCTCTCGCTCAACGTGTTTATCTTTTCCCATATGAGGTTTAACTCTTCACAGTCTTGGCGTATCCTTTCTTTTTCCTTGACTTCTTCCATGTTGACATCGATTATCGGTTCTTTTCTTTTGCTAGACAATGCTCTAGGTATTTCACCTTTGAAATCACTCTCCCATCCAGTTGGCATGATTAGTCGGTCATCTCCTGCCCATGAAAGGGGTGATAAGTCTACCCAGTATGATATTAGGCAGTTTCCAGATTCTACCCAAGTTACCTTCAATGGTTTTGGATTAGTTTTCCAGATTCATCCGATATCATTAGAGTGGTTTTTCCAATCTCGGTGAATCATGTTAACGATCGGAACCGAGTCTTCATGCTTTGGAAAAAGGTTTTGCTCATAATTAGATCGTGTAGTTTCTCCAACTTTCAGGAAGAAAATGGACTTAGCCTGGATAAGGTCTTCTATTTGGTGTTTTAAATTGTAGCAATTAACGGTATGGTGACAAGGAGCTCCGAAGTGGTATGCACATATCTGGTTGGGGTTAAAATACGGGCTTTGAAGATTTTGTTTACCTGGGGAAATTGACTCGAGCATTTTGTTTCTTATACACTTTTGAGGATTTGAAAGATAGGCACTGGTAAAGGGGTAAACTGTCTTACTTATTTGGTAGGACGATTATCCCCTTGGTGGTTCTTATTGGCATTTAAAGAAGTTGGTGGAAGTGATTTTGGGTCTTTGTTGGGAGTACAATATGGATATGAGGTATACAATAGGGCTTGAAATGGAACTAATCGGGGTAACCCTTGATTCTAAATAAGGAATGACTGGTATTTATAAGGATTTGGCTGCTGATGAGTGTATTGGGGCTGGATGTTCTTGGGGGTTCCTTTGATTGTGAACAATCATTGCTTCCTATAGATCTTTTTTTCCGGGGAAAATGGACTTTTTTGTTTTATTGTTAGACGGATTTTGGATTTTGCCAGTTCAGATTCTTTCTTCTACTTTTTCTCCTCGAAGTATTTAATCGAAAAATGGCCCACCCAAAGTATTGAGAAGGGGTCCGTTGTACAGATGAAACTAAGCTTGTACAAACATTTCTACCATTTCTGATTCTCTCATTGGTTGTACTTGTGCAACCTTGTCCCTCCACCAGATGGTAAATTCTCGAAAGCTTTCTCCACTTTTCTTGACTAGAGTGTGAATAAATATCTTGTTGAGTGATATTTTTTGGTTATTGCCATACGGAATCACAAAAACCTTGACAACATCAAGGAAGGTATTTAACTTTTCTTATTCTTGGATTGTATTTTTTACTTATTTTTTGATACTCTCGGGTGCTTTTGGGTCGATAGGGCTCAGGGTTGCAGGCTTTGAAAACATGGTACTCATATTTGGAATTACTAAAGTGACTTGCAGTTCTGATGCATGAAGTAACGATTCTCATACTACCGGGCTAGGTCCTTGAGAACTGGAGGGTTGTTGCAATATTACCGACTTGACTTGCTCGGAGGTTTGAACAAAAGTTATCTGATTCTACAACAAAATACATTTTAAACCCTCTAACTATTGACCTGTTTCTATGCAGTTCAATAAGTTTTTCGTTTCAGTTTAAACCCTATAATTGTACATTCAGTTTTAAATGGTACTTTTGTTACATTTTCCTTCAAATCTAACATAATTGTCATTTTTTGTGGGGTAAAATAGTGTTTTTACTATTTTTTATTTCTCTTATTTATTTTCTTTTTCTTTTTCTTCCTTCTTCACCTCTCCCTCTACCGCTCAACCCTCCCTCACCTCTCTTTCTCTCTTCATCCCTCTCCAAAAAGAATGCCACACCCTCTGTTTTAATAGAGGGTGTGGTGTTCCTTTCGGGGGAGGGAGAAAGAGAGAGGAGAGAGGATGAAGAGAGAAAGAGAGAGAGGTGGATAAGGAAGAAAAGAAAAAAGAAGAAAAATAAAAAATAGTAAAAAGACCATTTTACCCCTAAAAATGAAATTTCTATTAGATTGGACGAAAAATATGACAAAAGGACCATTTAAAACTGAGTGCATACTTAGAGGGTTTAAACTAAACTGAAAAAACTTATTAGACTACATAAAAACGTGTCAATAATTAGAGGGTTTAACTATTGATACGCTCGGATACTTCAGGGACGATAGGGCTCAGGGTTGTAGGCTTTGCAGACATGGTACTCGAATTTGGATTTACTGAAGTGACTTGCGGTTTTGATGCATGAGGTGATGATTCTCATACTAACGGGCTAGGTCCTTGAGAACTATAGGGTTGTTATCATATTATTGGCTTGACTTGCTCGAAGGTTTGAATGAAAGTTACCAGATTCTATTGAGATTGTCGGAACTGATGTAGCAATTTTGTTATATGGCCAACGAATCCTTTTAATGAAACCATGTATTCTTTGAGTTGATCTATCTCATTGGGCCCTTGTGATATTTCCTTGGTGTCTGATGGGGATAGGCTGGCAAGTTTGAGCATGAGTGTGGATCGAAGAACGGAAGACGAAAGTTTTTCTACGAGGGGCAATTTTTCCTTTTATGACCAAATATCATGTTAGTATCATTTATTCACATAAGGCATTTGAGTTTGATCATGACTTGGGAAGATATAAGATTTCCATTTATCTTAAGCTTTTTTAAATTCTAACCATATCAAATTGCTTCCCCCCACAAACAGGGTGTACTTGACGTTTCTTAGGATAAATAGAAATCTCATTTTGATTTTTTTGCCATTATCAACTCCAAACTACATAACTTCCTAAATTTATACAACATGATATCTTTTGACCCAATAAATTATGATATAAACAACGTAGGACTTTCCATTTCATCTTGTGATATGTTTGTGGCCACCTAGATAGAACCCTGACTTTAAACGATATCATAGGGGAAAATAGAAATTCCTAGGTTGGCTATTCTAACTTTTATTGGTCCTAGAGATCTCTATATATAGTTTTAGGTTAAAATAAAGGTTAAAGCAATAGTAAATAAGCATGTTTCTCCAATTTTATGTAGTGTCCTAAGAGAAGGTGTTTTGGTAGTAGTCTATCCTAAGCTTACTATACGAGGTTCATGGATTTTCTTATAGCGCGTCCTAAAAAGCTTCGGCTCCCAGATCTTCAAACCTCTAGCATCCCGAGGGCACATCTATCGTTGGCTGGTGATTCGAGCGAGCCGAGGTTCTAAGATGGATCCTGGTGGATGAACTGTGTGGCCTAGCTTGTACTAACTCTTCTTTCTAATCCTACAGGGTTTCAAAGCTTAAAACTGGCAGGCGAACCACTCGATTTTAGCTCCTACTGTTTAGGTTGTAATGATGTATGTGAATGTTTTTTGGTGCTCGTGCCTTAAAGAGAATTGCTATAGAATATATATACAGAAATGCGCTAAATAAAGCAAGTAAAATACGAAAATTGGAGAACACAAAATAAATACAAGAATTTAAAGCAGGAAATAAACAAGAACAACATACAGAAATTTAAAAGTAGGAAATAAATGTGCTTATGCACTTATGCATGAATATGAAAATAGGACAATTATTATTTATTTTTTTAATAATGCAAAATGCATTATTTTAACCAAACAAACAAAAATGAGAGATTTTCTTGGACTTGGATTTAATTTAAAATGATTTAGACACCACTAGGCTTGGCCCTCTAAAAAGTCCCCAACGAAGTCGCCAGCTGATGCACCCCGGATTTGTCTCTCTGTTAGAAAGTCCCGTTCATTTTGAAAACAAGTATATTTTATATTTAAAAAAAAACTTTTAAAAATTTAGGGGGTTCTCGTAGGCGTTGGTTTTGAATAATTTTTATCGGGCTGAATTTTGTGAAATTTTGGAGTTTCCACCTAACATTGAGTTAAATGGAGTGCTAGATCATTGCAATTTTTAATTTTTAATTTTTAATTTTTTTTTTCCTTTTAAAATGGACCAAGTTTGACTCAAAAAAACTTAAAGGTCTTAACTAGAATATTCTTTTAAGTTCGATGGTTGGTTATGCTCGGGAAAGGTATTCGCACCCCATCCTAAGATACCTGTTTGAAAACAATACTTAATGTCTAAATATTTTAAATTAAATCAAGTCCAAGTGATTTTGTTTGGTTGGTTAGCATAATCTTTTTTCCCTTTCTCCAGTTTTTATTTTTATGCAAATGAATGTGAAACAAGTAAAACAAAATAAGTAAGAAAAGTGCAAGTGTTCCCATTCTAAACCACCTAAGGGTTATAGAAGAATCGATAAGTTTAGTCCTCAGAGAGTATTTTTTTAGCTTAGATTATAATGGAAAAAAGTGATAGAAATTCTAAATGAAAAAATATTTTTATAAAACGTTCTACAAAAGACTTTTCCTTTGTGAAGGAAAAATAAATGAAAACTAAGAAAAACATTTAATAGAAAAGAATTTCTCTTTTTTCTAAAAAAAAATCCAAAAATTTTAAATTCTTTAAAAAACCATTTTTTTTTAAAAAAAAAAAATCATTTAAAAAAAATATTTCAACTTTTTAAAGAAAACATTTTTCTGTCTTTAAAAAACCTTTTGAAAAGCATTTCAATTTTTTTAAAAGAAAAGGTTTTCTATTTTATCATTATTTTTTTAAAGAAACATCTTGGAAAAAAAAAATATTTTATTCATTTTAAAAAAAATGAAGAACATTAACAAAAGAAGAAACCAAATATTTTTTTGTAGAAAAAATATTTGAAAGAAAAAAAAATCATTTTTGGTTTCTTTTTGTTTCTTTTTTAGTTAAACTAAGCATAATGTTTTAGTTGTGTTGATATACTGGATTTGGAGTGATCCTTTGAAGACAATTCGTTGTATGATGATTGTCTATCAGGATTTCTGTCACACTCATGTTGATAGTGACCAGGTCTAGTTTAGTGACAAAGCTTGCAGACTCTGGTGGGGGTAATGGAGAAGAGTATGTCCATGTTGATGACAGTACGTGACTTTTTTTGTGGGCCAAAAACCCTTACAAAAAATCACTTGGGGGAAGATTTTTCCTTAACCTGTCGTTTTAATTTTCTTTCAAATTTGGAAAACTGAGAAACAGGGTATGGAAAACCCTCTCTTTAAAGCTTGTAGCTTAGGCCAAGTTTTTTTTTTTTTTTTGTCCTTTTTTTTTTTAGTATAATAAATATATATATAAGTATATCTATACCTCTCGGTCTACCGTTCACGTGGAAAAATCCATTTTTCCATTTTAAAACACTTTCTTGATCGAGTTTATAGGTAAAATCACTTGCACAGATGAATTTATCACTTCTGACCATTTTTTAAAAAAATATTTCAATATTTCAAATTATTTGTAAGTGTCGTGTGTGATCTTGATCCGGTTGTCTAGCAAAATGGGATGTACATATAGAATGTCCCATTTTAGTACTTTTTGTAATCATAGAGGTTATTTTGACAATAAAGTACTTTTAAGTAAAACTAAAACAAAAAAAATGTGTTGATAGTGTAGATATGATTTCTTAGTTAATTAAAAAATTAATAAAAAATGATTGAACGAAAGTAAATAAAGAAATCTTAGTCCATCGATGTCTATGAATCCCTTATCCCTCATAATATAAACTTTTAAAAAAGAAAAGCAATTATTTTCATTTTTAAAAAAAATACATAAAATCAATTTTTAACTTTTAATTTTTAAAAGTCTAATACAACTCTTTAAAAGCTGGAAGGAGAGAGAAAGATTTAACCATATTGTAGAACAACTTGCATTAGGCTTCTAGTACGTTCTCCTAATTATGCTTTTCCTCTCTCTCCTTCACCTCCTCTATGTTGGGCTTTTCATCTTCCTTCACATCTTCTATGTTGTACCTCTCCAATTAATCAAGGTCGTCGTCTCTTCCTATTCCAATTCCTCCAACTCTTGCACATTTTATTCTTCCAATTTATTTTACCTTTATAGGTTCTTCAATAAATATGAAGAAAATAGAGTTCGGGTTCCTCAATTACACAACCCACACTATTCCACTCCTACTTCAAAATTCTACTGCAATCCTATCTGTTTGTTGGCTTTGTCTCCTTCAATTGTAAGTCTGTGTATATATAACTGTTGAAATCTAAAATGTCACTTTGTCCCTTTCTTTTATTTCAATTCATTTTTCTCATAATTGTTTGGTCTTTTCCCTTTACTAGGTAGAACAACTAGATGTCAACCACGTGTTGTGTGATTCAAGCTATCTTTTTTCTCGCTACCACTTGGGTTCTACAACATTTATACCTCTACAATTTTCAAAAGAAAAAGAATCAAGTGCGACGCTTCCTCATCATTTGTAATTGATTGTTTGTGTCTTTTTCTAAGCTTTTGCTATGTTTTCTTGTGTGGAAAAAAAAGATTAATGAAAAAATGAAGAAAAAAAATATGATTAAAAAATTGTTCATTATGGAGAAAAATAAGAGGAAAAGGAAAATTAGTTCGAAAAGATACTAAAATTCATTTCCTAAATTGTTAGCACCCACCCTCCCTCTCTCTCTAATCTCTCTCTCAGATTTTACACCCATTATGGTAAAAACTATTAATTATTTACCACCTAATTAATTAATAGGAGTGATGATGTAAATTAATTGTTTTAAATACATAACATTTTACAAGTTAATCTCTTTACCAAAATTATGAAGTTTTTTAGGAGATAAAAAATGTCTTCAACCTTTTATTTTCTTTAAAAAAAAAAAAAACACTAATCTCCCTTTTTAAATAAATAATTGTTTACAAAATAATACAAAATATTAGGAGTAAAAGATATTTTATTTTTAAAATAGGGGTGTTAAATGTAAAAAAGGTTAAGAATAAAAATATAATAAAAAAGAATCGATGGATATTTATGTATTTTAAGTTTAATTATTTTTAAATTGTTAATGGTAGAATTGTCATCATAATGTACTTTTAAGGAAGAAAAGTAAAAAGGTTAAGGATGAAAAAATATTAAAAAAACGTTCGATGGATATTTATGTATTTTAAATTAAATTGTTTTTAAATTGTTAACGGTAAAATTGTCATTAGAATTTACTTTTAAGTAAGAAATGAAATCCTAGGCCAAAATAAGCAAATCAATTATTTTAGATCCAATTCAATTTGGACATCATTTTTTTAGGTTGTTAAACAAATAACTCTTCATCCCCTATTTATTAAAAAAAAAAAATACAAAAAAATTTAAGGAGTAAAAAAAATATTTTTAAAATAGGGATGTCAAATGTAAAAAGGTAAAGGGTGAAAATATATATAAAAAACAAATTGAGCGATATTTATGTACTTTAATAAATTTCAAATTGTTAGCAGTATAATTGTCATTACAACTATGCAAAGTATTCTCAATAGAAAATTGATCCCAAGGATATACTGAATATAATGCGGCCTACAATAGGTAAATCTTACGTATTTTACATTCGTATTGAGGATTACAACCTAAAGGATGATGGGTGGGAGAATTATATAGTTTTGTGCACAATACCATCAATGGAAAACATTTCATTACCATACCAATACCATCTCAAAATGAAAGACGAAATCCAGAAGGAAAGTGAAGACAATTCTACATAATCCTCAAACATCCATGTATATTTTACTTATTTACCAAAATATTAATTGTTAAATAAAACCTTCACAATTTACTTAATCATAACATATTTCCTTCTACTACATGACCCTCTGGATTCACAATCTTCAGAAGATTTCAATGTCAACACACATAATCAAAGAATTTCAATAAAAAAGAAGAAAATTGTCTCCATTTATTGCATCAAGTCAAGAGGAGAAAGACAAAGGAAAGTCACTCATAAATGTTGAAGACCAAAACAATGAAGGTCCAAATACAGAGGAATGCAACACAAATGATAATCACACAATTAAGAGACTTACTTTTGATCAAATCGACTCTCCTTTACTGTCTACTTCACTCATATACAACCAACAAATAATATATGATTTCTTTTATTCCCACACATTATAAAAAAATTTTAATTCCTCAAATTTATAGTAAACTTTTGAAATTTTATTGTTTAAGAATAATAAGCATTTAACTCTTTCAATATTGTTGATCCTAGATATTTTGATGAATCAATTAACGTTGATATTTTGAGAAACTAATGCGTTTATTTATTTCAGATTATAGTTCTGTTAAGCACATGAGAAAAAGATTGTTGTTCAAGAATATATCTAAGAATAATCGAGACGGTTGCAATGAATGCATTGAAGATTTTTTTGAGCAAGATTTTTTTTTTTTTTTTTTTCGTATTTCTAGGTAAAACAACTCATTTTTTTCTTATGCTCTTAATGCAACTTGATTAGAATCACGCACGATACTTAAAAATAATTTGAAATATTTGCAATGTGGTCAGAAGTGATAAAATTAAGTGTCCAAATGATTTTCCTAAAAGTTCGATCAAGATAATGCTTGAAAAAGTCAGAAAATTTGTATTTTCGACTTGAATGGTCGACCGAAAATAGGAAGCATCAACCGCCAGATTCAGGATTGTAATTTTTGGGTTTTTGGCTGAACAGTCGACCACCTAAATGAACGAAGAATTCAAGCTCTAAATGATTGAGGAACTAGTCGACCAACCTAGGGTTCAACGGCTGGAAAACTAACTGTTTGAGGTCAAACGATTGTCCTTTGATGGAACCGGTTGACCAATGGGGTAAATGCCAAATCTTTGACCAAAATATTTTTAAGAGATCTTCAACCCATTTTTCTTGGATTTTAACGTTAATTTATTATATTTTAATGGATTTTGACTATATTTCAAAGAAATATTATATATTTTGAAGATCTTTATATTTAGGCCATATATTCTTTGATTTTGTGATTATTATCGGTCAAACTTTTTTCTATCATTTGGGGTTTTAAATCAAAATCTTTTAGGGACTAAATTGAGCTTTTTAAAAGTGTTATTCTTGAAGTATGTTGATTCAAACCCATGGTGTCCAAGGCGAATGAACTAATAGGTCAGCTCAATAAGATCGGCTCCCTTACACTTAAGGAGATGGGCCAGATTGACTGTAACGGCCCATAATTAATGGGGACTGTTACAGAGATCTCTCTTGAGATCATAGGAATATTGGTTATCTTCCAAGCCATTAGGAGCGTATAAAGGGATTGGTGACCTCTCCAAAGTAACGACAACATATCTCAGAGCCTATAAAAAGGGTAGATATCACTGGTAATTGACACAATTCAATCTGTGTACAACTTTCTCCATATACCAAATTAACTTATTCTCACGCCGAAGGTTTTTTAGCCGACACCACACTGGTGTCTCCTATTAGAACTCACGATTTTGCAAGTAACAGGAGGAAGGTGAAAATGTTTATGGCACGTACATCGCAGTTGCATGTATTGGATATTTTTTGGCAACATCATTTGGCACCGTCTATGGAAAACGCTAACATAAAAGCTTTCTATCACGGCTTTGAGCCAGCGATGAGTCAAAGCAATGACTTGCCGCCACTGTCCGATGCAGAAACTCCAGTGGAACAATATGGGGAGGTTCAGACTGATCCTTCACCAACCATGCTAAAAACTAATGCAAAGATTGATACTCTTACTGCAAAGATAGCTGAGATGGTCGAGATGATCAAATACATAGCGAGGATAATTGCTTGCAGTAGGTCGCAATCCTCAGCAAATAACTATGAAGTTGGAGAAGAAGTAGGGTCTCTTGGGTATGCTAATCCTCAGTCTTATGAGAAGCGACCTGCTCAAGGAGATGTAAGCCATCAGCAAGAGAGAAGAATCTACAACCAAACTAAGACTGTTGATTCACATCAACATATCAGAAGTAAAGTAGAAAGAGGTCAGCCTTCGGATGAGCTAGACACGCTGTTGAAAGGCAACTGATATGCCTTTCTCGTTAGATATCCTAGCTGTCCCGTTTTTCGAAAAGTTTGATCCCACAAAGTTCGAGAAGTACGATAGGAGAGCAGATCTTGAGGACCATATCCGTCAATTCAAGCATGTAATGAATCTTAACGATTCAAGCGACTCCACACTCTGCAGAGCTTTCGCTACCATGTTGAAGGGTTCAACTCTTGAATGGTTGCATACGCTCTCTCCAAACTCCATCATGTCGTTCAAAGAGTTTGGGAAGATTTTTATCAACCATTTCATAACCTATCAAAGGTTAATGAAGGGTCTTGATTTTCTGCTCGCTTTGTGTCAAGAGAAAGGAGAAATTTTGCGTCAGTGTATGAGTTGATTCATTGAGGAATTGACGTGCATTGAGGGTTGCAATACCAACCTCATCATTAATGCGTTCACCTTAGGGTTATGTCCTGACCGCTTTCAAGACTCCTTAACCAAAAAGAGTCCCCAGAGTATGTCAGAGTTGATGGAAAAAGCCAAACCCTACATGAAACTGGAGGACGTTAAGCTCACAAGGGAAGGCAGAGGTCTTTCAAAGATCACCCCATATAGAGCAAGAAGGATGGAAGAAAGACGAAAGCCAGCACCGCGGACATGCGTAAAAATCTATCTAGGAGTTCGAATTCTAGATCGGAAGTTCGTCAAGAGACAAACCTACCTAGTCTGCGAATGCTGATCTCTAGAATCTTGCAGGAGATACGTGTTTCTGAACTAATTCAGTGGCCTCTCAGGCATACTGCCAAATCCAACAAGAAGAACAAGTTTAAGTATTGTGATTTCCAAAGGGATCATGGTCACGATACGGATGACTGTTGAGAGCTTAAAAAGGAGATCAAGCGTTTAGTTGATATAGGTCAGCTGTGCAATTATCTACAAGAACGCCCAAGGAATAAGAAAAAACCTAGAAATGAGGGCTGTCACGAAGAACATCGCGAAAAAGAACGGAAAGAGGGGCATCCCAGAGAGAATCGTGAAGTAATCTTCATGATAAGTTCTGCTGGACCAACCACTGGAGAGTCCAATCGAGAACGAAAAAAGAAGGTCCGCGAAGCAGCATTGGAGCGATGCTTCAGAGAAGCAACGGCGATGGCAACGAATCCAGGACCAATCATTACTTTTTCGGAGAAGGATTGCAAAGTGATTGTTCACCCACATGAGGATACCTTGGTCATTATTCTGTAGATCTCTAGCTTTCAGGTAAGACGGATCCTAATCGATAACGATAGTTCTGCTAATATTATTTTTGTCAGTACTCTGAAGCAGATGGGAATACCAAGTTCAGACGCCAGTTCTATGCAAACTATTATGGTGGGATTCAATGGCGATCTCACATCGCTATATAGAAAGATCACTTTGTCCATTTCCTCCAACAAAGAGGAACAGAAATACACGAACGCCACAGAGTTCATGGTGGTAGACTCAGTGTCACCCTACGATGCAATACTTGGGCGTCCATGGTTACATGCAATGAGGGTTGTTGCGTCAACATACCACCAGTGTGTCAAGTACATAAGAGATAGTTCTATAGCAGTGATAAGAGGTAACCAAATGGCCTCAAGACAATGTTTTATCGTAGCAATTAAGGGCAGGGGTACGCCCTTATAGCAATATAAAAAGGTCCAGAGAGCAGTTCTGCCAATAAGCTCGGTAGGAGAAATTTACAATTTCAGGTTACACGTAAGTGTGATCCAACCCGCCGAGCAAGTGAAACAGATTGCCTTCAATGAAGGGGCTCAGAAGCTTATAATTGGAGTATCATTAAGCCAGACTAAAGCTAAAGAAATCAGCGAGCTACTCCAAAAGAACCTGGACATTTTCGCCTAGGATCTTGAAGATATGAAGAGAATCAGTCCATACATTGTGATACATCGCCTAAATATTTCTAGGTCTTACCCTCCAGTCCATTAGAAAATGTTGACCTTCAGTCTTGAGAAAGAACAAGTGATTAAAGCTGAAGTAAAGAGACTACTCTCAATTGGCCACATAAAGGAAGTGATATACCCAAGATGGTTAGCCAATCCAGTTCTAGTTAAAAAGAAAAATGGGAAGTGGAGAATGTGTGTGGACTTCACTGATTTTAACCAAGCATGCCCAAAAGACTGCTTTCCGATGCCGATGATAGACCAGATGATAGATGTTGTAGCAGGGCACCAATGCTTGACTACGATGGATGCTTATATAAGCTACAATCAAATCCGTATGGATTAGCAGGACAAGGAAGGGACATCATTCATCACACCAAAAGGTACTTACTGTTATAAGGTAATTCCATTTGGTTTGAGAAATGCAGGACCTACTTACCAGCGGTTGGTGAAACGCATTTTCCAAGATCAAATTGGGGCGACCATGGAGGTCTATATTAACGATATGCTCGTCAAAAGCTCTAGGCAGGAGGATTACCTCATCCATGTGGCCGAGGCTTTTGCTGTTCTAAGAAAATATAACATGAAATTGAACCCTAAAAAGTGTGTTTTTGGGGTCACATCTGGCAAGTTTCTGGGTTTTGTGGTTAACCAGTCTAGCATCATGGTGGATTCTGGACAGATAGAGCGGTCAAAAATTTAAAATCTCCTACAACCATAAGAGAAGTCCAAGTGTTGACTGGTAGATTAGCAGCATTGAACAGATTCATCTCAAAATTTACTAATAGGTGTGCCCATTTCTTTAAGATATTAAAGGGAAATAAAACTTTTCAGTGGAATGATAACTGTGAGCGTGCCTTTCAATCCATTAAAGATTACTTGGGCTCAGTGAAGATGTTGGCCAAAGTAAGCCCAAGAGAAGAGCTAAACCTCTATTTGGTCGTGACACTTGTAGCAATGAGTGCTATGCTGGTCCAAGAACTCGCAAGAAGGCAAAGACCGGTGTACTACATCAGCAAATCGTTAGTTCCAGTAGAAACTCATTATACGGAGTTGGAAAACCTGGCCTTGGTTTTGGTAACTGCAGCACGAAAACTCAAACCATATTTTCAGGTGCATGTAATCAACGTGCTAACCTCGTACCCGCTCTGGGCGGTAATGCACAGGCCAGAAGCTTCTAGTTGCCTTATGAAGTAGGCTTTGGAACTTGGCGAGTTCTTCATCAAATACAAGCCTAGGGCAGCAATCAAAGGGCAAGCTATGGCTGACTTCATTGTTGAGCTGACCCCTCCATTGACTGAGGAAGCGACTTCTCTACCTATTGCTCCATGGAAGATGTGGGTTGATGGTGCTTCAAACATGAAGGGGTGTGGTATAGGAATAGTCTTGCAAATGCCTGAAGAAGATCAAATTGAAAAGGCAGTACAACTTTGCTTTCAAACCTCCAACAACAAAGCTGAGTACGAAGTTGTAATTATTGGGTTAACTCTCGCAAGAGAGATGGGTGCCCAACATTTGGAGGTAAAATTAGACTCCCAATTGGTGGTCAATCAAATTAATGGATTGTTCATCATTAATGGCGAGAGGTTGCCACTTTACGTTGAAAAAGTGAAAGAGCTGATCTCCCTATTTCAGAGCTGCAACTTTAAAGCCATCCCAAGAGTCAACACCAAGGCAAATGCTTCGTTTGTGTTAGCCTCTACTTTGGGGGCAGATCAGAGATCTACACTGGTGGAGTTCCTTGATCAACTGTCTGTTGTCGCCCCAATTAGCCAATGTACATACATAGGCCAGCTGGATTAAGAAGAAGACAGGAGAACTCATTTAGTTCAATACTTGAAGGAGGGAGTTCTACCAGAAGACAAGGACACCGTCAGGAATGTTCTATACAAGTCGTCAAGGTACGTGTTAACCAATGATAAATTGTATCAACAATCATTTTCTCAACCGTTGTTGCTCTGTTTAGGACCAAAAGAAGCAAATTATGTCCTACAAGAGATACATAAAGGAGTTTGTGGGAACCACCAAGGGGGAAGAATCTTGGTACACAAAATGCTGAGAGTAGGGTATTACTGGCCAACCATGCGCACTGATGCACAAGAATACATCAAAAAGTATGACAAATGTCAACGATTCTCCAACGACATTAAAGTTCCGGCTCAACAACAAACTCCAATAATCAGCCAATGACTATTTTCTCAGTGGGGGATGGATGTGTTGGGGTCGTTTGAACCAGCACCTAGAAACAAAAAGTACCTATTGGTGGTAATTGATTATTTCACCAAGTGGGTCGAGGCGGAAGCATTCGCAATAGTAGGAGAGAACAAAGTAAATAATTTTCTTTGGAAAAACATCATCTGTCATTTTAGCATACCTGCAGTTCTCATTTCTGACAATAGGACACCTTTTACCGGAGGTAAAGTAGCTTGGATGTACAACGAGCTAAAGATTCAACATCGGACATCCAGTTCAGCATATCCACAAGCCAATGGGTAAGCAGAGGTGACAAACTGTTCCATCAAAGAGGTGCTCAAGAAACAACTAGATGATGCCAAAGGAAAGTAGGTGGAAGAACTCTCTAGTGTACTATGGGCTTATCGTACTACCCCAACGTCTACAACTGGAGAAACACCATTCTCCCTAACTTATGGAACTGAAGTTGTTGTTCTAGTGGAGATAGGAATGCCATCTGGAAGAGACGATACAGTCAACTTGGTGGAAAATGAAGAACTCACACGAGAAGAAATGGACCAGTTGGAAGAAAAGCGAGACAAGGCACTAATGCGGACGACAAACAAGTTAAGGATGGCACGAATGTTCAATCATGCAGTCTGTCCACGATACTTCACCGTTGGAGACCTGGTACTTCGGAGGGTAATGCCTCATCTCCTAGAAGCTCGCTTAGGAAAGCTGGCTCTAAACTGGGAAGGCCCTTACCGTGTAACCAAAGTAAACAGACCAGGAACTTGTTGGATTGAAGATCTTGATGGAATAGCAATCCCCAGACCCTGGAACATCTCCTATCTGTGCAAGTATTTTGTATGAATTCTTGATCATTTTTTCTGAATTTCTATTTTTAATTCAGTATCTTACAATTATTCTCTTTTATTTTGAGAAAACACTTTGAATAAAGAAAATGAATTTTTTCTCCTTCAAATTTGCGACCATTTATCATTGCATTATTATGCTTCCGCATTTTCTAAACACTTAACACTCAAAATAAGTATGCTACAGATAGTTCAACATGTGAGCTCAGTAATTAACTGGGCACCTCAGCCCAACAAATAACTGAGTTCTCTAACTCAGAATTTAACTGAGTATGTAAGCTCAACAATTAACTGGGCACCTCAGCCCAACAAACAACTGAGTTCTCTAACTCAAAGTTTAACTGAGCATATAAGCTTAACAATTTGGGCACCTCAGCCCAACAAAGACTGAGATCTTTAACTCAGAGTTCAATTGAGCATGTAAGCTTAGCAATTAACTAGATATCTCAGCCCAACAAACAACTAAGTTCTCTAACTCAGAGTTTAACTGAGCATGTAAGCTTAGCAATTAACTGGGCACCTCAGCCCAGCAAACAACTGAGAACTCAGAGTTTAACTGAGCATGTAAACTCAGTAATTAACTGGGCACCTTAGCCCAGCAACAATTGAGTTCTCAAACTCAGAGTTTACCTGAGCATGTAAGCTCAACAATTAACTGGGCACCTTAGCCCAACAAACAACTGAGGTCTCTAACTCAGAGTTTAACTAAGCATGTGAGCTAAGAAATTAACTGGGCACCTCAAACCAGTAATGATTGAGTTCTCCAACTCAAAGTTTAACAGAGCATGTAAGCTCAGACATTAACTGGGCACCTCAGCCCAGCAACAATTGATTTCTATAACTCAGAAACTTACTGAGTGCGACGGCTCAGGTCCGAACTGAGACTGAGCACGTCATCAGAAAACTAAACTAAGACACCTTATCCCAGCATCAACTGATTCCTTGCAATCAAATTTAATTGAACACTTCAGTTCGCAACTCAAGCTCAGCTCTGGTTTATTGGTGAGATTGAGACTAGTTATCTTATGGAATTTTTCTTGCAACTAAGGAATTTTATCGATTCGACGTACTATCATAAGCCTAATAGATAATTCATAACTAGTTTAACTTTTCTTAACCTAGTTATGAAGGAGGGCAGACATGGGTGCAACTCGAATAGTTAAATAGACAATACGAGATCAAGAAATCAAGAATGTATCAAGATTAAGAAATCAAGAATGTATTAAGAACCTCATGTATTTTCATTCATACAAAAATGGGGTCACGAGTACAAAAAAAAAAAAAAAAAAAACAGAAAAGACTGTTCTCAAGAACAGAAACAAGACTGTTCTTTCAAAAAAAAAAAAAACAAGACAAGCAAACAAAAAGAATATTTTCTTCTTTATCTTTAACCGGGGCTGAGAGGTGAGCTTCATTCCGACTCTAGAGAAGCAGGCAAGCCCAGATCCTCTGAATCTGAGTTGGAGAAGTAGAAGTAGAAGGCATGCTCCTTGTACTTGTTGAGTTTGTTGATTAATTCATGGATCTTGGCCCTTTTCTACTCATTTTTCTCCAGGAGTTTGTCTTGCTTTGCCTTCATAGTATCGAAAAAGAGCTTCTGGTAGTTGAAATCAGTGGCTAGGTCTGATTTGCTCCTATGAACTTCTTTCAGTTCATCTCTGAGTTCGAAAAGAGGGAGATGGCTTGAAAGTGTGCTGCTTCCATAGTGGCAAAGACTGCAAAAGCCTTCTCGAGGGCATGTAAACGCAGATGATCTTCCTTAGTAGTTTTTGCTACTAGCATCAAGGAACGGAAGTGTTACCCCAATTCAACCTCGTTGCATCTTTCGGATTGGATTCTTGCAAAGGTAGAAGGGTTAATCCATGAGGTAGATCCCATAGTTGTCGGTGGTAAAAAGGAAAAAAGTTCTTGAAAAACCAAGTTTGATGCAAAAGGTAAATTTTTCGAAGCGAGAAGAATTATCAACAACACTCGGTTTAGCTTTAAGCCAAATTAATGAAGAGAGAGAATAAAATGAAGCGTAAAAAAATATGCATTAAATGTGCGAATGCCTTGTAATGATAAATCTGTACTATAATTATCACAAATTCTCGGAACTTAAAACGACGGTTACTATTCAGAAGAAGGTCATGATGATAAAGTATTATCATTACTAAAAATTTATTACAAATGTGCGAAAAGGAAAGTTGAAAAGACAAAAATATAGTTCAAAGAGTAGTGCTTTGATCTGTGACGTTTGGTTGATCTGACATCAGCACGGCAGTAACGTCAGCCGATGAGGTTTGGTTCAAGGCCAGCACTGAACTCTCCATTGGTACCCCAGCTGCCGATGTGGGTAATTCTTCTTCATCTTCAGCAATCACATCATCGTCTCCATCAACATTTTCTCCTACCGGCTCATCTTCAAGCTCTACTGCCAAAAAAGAAAGGTCTAAGTCAAGAAATTCCTCTGATACTCGCCTTTGGCAGTAGCAGAAACTGACTTTCTGAAGATTCTTTGACTCTCCCTTGAAGTGAAGCCAGAGGTTTTCGATGTCCTGTTGGGATTTCTTGGTCACAGCTGATAGCTCGGCCATTAGGCTATATTTCTCGGATTGCAGTTGCTAAAGGGCGGTCTTTTTCTCTTGGAGTAAATCATCTTTGGTCTGGAGGGAAGCATCATTGTCTTTAAGATCAACATCTTTTTGATCGATTATTAGGCGAGCTAAGATAAGATCTTCAGATAAGGTGCGAGTATCATCCCTTAAAGACGAACACTCTCATCTAACGGCAGTAATCTCTGTTGTGAGCTCTTCATTCTCTGAGCAGAAGAGCGAATTGCTTTTTTGAAGGGCTTCTCTTTGTTCATTAGCAGAGTGCAACTCTATTTTATACTGCTCTCGAGAAGATCTAGCCAATGCAAGATTTGTAGCTAGGCTCAGTTTCTCATTCTCTAAGGATTGGTTTCTTTCCTCCAGTTTGTTTAACTCAGTCATCTAGCGCATCAGTGGGGCGTCTAGATCATTTTTAATCTCAGCAAGTTGATCAGGGCAGAGGACATATGTATACACTACGATATTAAAACCATTAACAGAGTAGTCGACCAAGCAATTTGACAAAATTGGAAAAAGAAATAAGAGTTGTATAATTACTTGAAGAAGAGCGCAGATCACCATTCGGAATATCTCAGGCCTATTCCGGACCTCAGTCCTTTTCTTGCCTTTGTCCCAGGATTGCTCGTACAAAAACTTGATGGCGTTATCAAAAATGGTATGGTGACCTCGGACAGAAAGCCCAACCTCATCAATGAGTTAACACATTTGTTGCTTCGACATACCCCGCCCGTTGGAAGTCCTCTGCTTGGAAATAGGGGCTGGGGAGGTATGATGACTGATGGAAGGAGGATCGACAATAGGCATGTTGGCTGATCTTGAAGCAAATTCTGGTCCGTCATGTGCTTGCAAGCTGGGGGCTGTCGGGGGCAAAACTATAACCAAAATTATTCTCCGGCTACATACGGTCAGAGGTTGAGAATCATCATCTAACACAACAGCTTCTGGTTCAACTTGATGGACTTTTGGAATAGCAAGAGTCTTAGAAGAATTAGGGATCGCTGGACTAGCGGCAGTAGTGGATGCAGGTTGGGATGATGACTGTCCAGTCTTCTTAGCGAGCTTCTTAGCTGGCCTCTTCTTCTTCTCTGTGCCTAGTTGAAGCTCAGACAATTCGTTGAAGGGGGACAGATCCATTTTAGGCTTGTTAAATGGGCGATGGGTTAATTTTTTGTAAGAACGCTCTGCTGGGACTAGCAATTTTCCTAATTCTTCTTTAATTTTGGATGTGAGGCCGAGACTTTGACAAGCACTATCACCTGCATTTGAAATCCCAAAAAGGAGATTAATATCACTTAAGCAGAATTTCAAATAAGAAACAAACTGTTAAGTGAATAATAGGAAATTACTTGGGGTATTGAAGCGCCACGGCACAATTGAGGGCTGCCCCACATCTTCAAGAAGGAATTCCCAGTCACCAGAGAAGAAGATATGCTATGGTTGCCAATCCCTTACTTTAGCTGGAAGATCGGTGAAAAACGAAAAGTTTTTGGGAGGTGAAAGGTAATACTTTTTGGTATTGGTGTGAAATTTAAGGTGTTCTATACTCCTAATTGTATCAACAATGAGGGGTGCCTGATTTAATCTAGAAAGGGTTATGGCTCCCATAATTTGGTGAAAACTATTCGGAGTTAATTGGGCAGGAGTAATCTCCATTTGACGAAAATGATTACGAAAGAATGGGGAAAAAAGTAGAGTGAGTCCGTACTCAAACATCCATAGATAAAAGCATATTTTGTCTTCCTTGGCGTCATGAGGGCGTTCGTCCTCAAACGAAACCCTAATCGACATCGATGAAGGAATGCAATATTGTTCCCTAAATGGTTAAAGCCATTCCTGTTGAAATTTGTTTGCACCATGATCCTCTTTGTTCTCTGAAGGATTAGAGGACTAAGCAATCTAAGCCATCGTCGTCTGTTCCATTATAGGATTTGACGACGAACCAGTTTCGGCAGGACTATTCGATTAACTCAATAACATTTTGCGATACGGAAACAGTAATCAAAATACAAAAGAAATATGAAGAATAGAAGTGTTATTGAAGGATTAAGAAAAGAACTTACGCGAGATAGAAGTGATCTTTCGTCTCTCTTCTCTTGAATCGTCGCGAAAGTCAAGAGGGCAAATGATATTGGAAAACTCCCACTCATAACTGACATAGGCATTTAGTCTTAAATGGGTCAGATCGGGTATGAAACTTGATCCGGAACAGACAGACCCAATGGGTTATCTAGGCCAAAGCATGACAGACCCACTTGGGTGTTAACTTCAACGGTCTTCTGAGCAAGACTCACGGTCCCATAAGGAGGCCCATATTTGGGTATACTCAAACCTACGGTGTCCAAGGCTAAGGAACTAATGGTCAGCTCAACAAAAACGACTCCCCTACACTTGAGTAGATGGGTCAGATTGACTGTAACGGCCCATAATTAATGGGGACCGTTTTAGAGATCTCCCCTGAGATCATGGGGATATTGGTTATCTTCCAAGCCGTTAGGAGCGTATCAAAGGATTAGCGACCTCTCCAAAGTAATGTCAACATATTTAAGAGCCTATAAAAATGGTAGATATCACTGGTAATTGACACAATTCAATCTGCGTACAACTTTCTCCATATACCAGATTAAATTATTCTCACGCCGAAGGTTCTTTGACCGACACCACACTGGTGTCTCCCATTAGAACTCACGATTTTGCAGGTAACAGGAGGAAAGTGAAAATGTTTCTGGCACGTGCAGAGCAGTTGCATATATTGGAGATATTTTGGCAACATCACAAGGATAAAGCAAAGAGTTTCCAGTTGATGCAAATAAGTTTAGGGAAGGTGCAAGTGGGTGGACATTATGTGCATATTTTGACTTTAGATGACTATACTGTTGTACTAGTAAGGTTGAGATTTATAAAAAACTTTGATAACTGGAAAGATTTGGGTTGCTTTATGCTTATTTGGTTATGGGCTTAGTAATGTGCTTATGTTGGCATGGTAGTTAATCCATCAATCTGGGTAGTGGTAATGAGGAATATCTAATTAGTAGAGAAAAGCATTGAGATAATTATAGATCAAACCAAAGGCTTACAACAAAAAAACAAAAAAAAATGGCTCTAGAAAACAAGGCCAATTTAGGAACTACTCCAACGTTCATCATTCTAATTTGCAATCGTTTGTTGCACACGCATAGCATGTGCAAAGAAGTTAGAAGGGGGAGGAGAGACCATGTGACGCAAAAGGCCATATTCTTAATATATAGTAATAGATTATCAACGGAATGAAGGTTAGTGAGAGACTAACTTTGCTCGCTTGAGAGATTATATTTGTATAGATCGTTAGTTTTAACTTCTGTTCTATGATAGAATCATTCATTCCAAACTTTGAAGGACATATTAAATTAAACAGTTACATCTGATGACATGGAAAGAGTTACCTAAAGAAATGCAATGTCTAGATAGTGAGAAGTGCTAATACAATTTGTTTCATTGCTATGTGAACAATGAGGGACTATTCTCTTTCTCATAGATGTGCTAATTTCAGATCTTCATCATTTTTTGTGTAATTTTAGTATCTTTAATTATTTTAATTTTAATTTTAGTATGCATCTGTTGGTATGGTTCAATGTGGAATTTGTTGTTGAAGAATGTAATTTTTTTGCACCTTTGGAGATTTGAACCCCCCCTCCTCCTTTATATATATATATATAGCTTATTTTTAGGAAATTTCATCAATGGGAAAAAGTAGGCTTTCGAATAGTAGGTGATACTTGTGACTTTCCAATTAAACGGTTGTCTCTAGTACTTATATCTTTGTTTGGTCATGGATGGAACTCACAAAAACATATTTTGGATAGAGTACCATGGATATGTTTTTTGTGGATGATATGGCTAGTTAATAAAAGTAGAAGTTGTTAACACTAAATTGAAATTATGGAGAAGTGTTCATTACGTGGGATACATGACTGATTAAAAACCATGACTCTTGGATTGGTGTGCACAATGGTGTGTTCATTTAGATCGGTGGTAGATGGTTTCGAGTTGCTTTGCAAGTGTGTATGGGTCTGTGGATGATCGGCTCTGCCTCAATTTATGAGAGGAACTGAAATTTGTTCACGAGAGATGGAGCAACCATTTATGTTGTTGCAGTACTTCTAATGTCATTCATTTCCCAGCGGATATGAATACTGGCCATATAATTTCCACGGCCATGGAGTTATATGCATAGTTTATTGAGGAGATGGAGCTTGTTGCTTGGCTTCTGTCTCAATTTTTTTTATTTGGTCTAACGGGATAGAGGCCATGCTTGTACAAGATTTGATTGCTTTCTATTTTTGACGACACACTAGGCCTTGATTTGATCATTCACCTATAATGTTGGACTTCAGAGGCCTCAACGGAGGGCGCACGTATTTCAGATTTGAAAATATGTGGCTGAAAGTAGAGGGCTTCTTAGAACTCGTGACTAACTGTAGTTATTCAGTCGCAGGGGACCCCGAGCTCTAACCTTGCCAGGAAATTGTTCCTTCTCAAGGGAGATATGGAACAAAGAGAATATTGTCAAGTTGGAAGTTACAAAAGCTTTACTTTTAGAAGGGATTTTGAAAAGGGATGACTTAGAGAAAATCAAGTCCTTGATTGCTGATGAAGCAGCTGAAGCCTAAAGGAGATGAGCAAAAAAGGGGAACTAAGTGAAATCATTTTACTTGAGGAGGTCTGTTGGATTTAGAAGGAGCTTGGAACACAAAAAAATCGATATTTCCATTGTATGTCGGTGGGTATAGGAGGAATAATTACATCTTAGTGTTTTGTACGAACAATGTATGGTACATGGGAAGAAGAGGTAAAATGAAGATTTTAATCCAGTGTTAGTGTCTTCACAGAGATGATCGTAGTCGCCAAACTTTGGAGGGCCTTTCTTTTTGTAGCATCTTGTGGTTGGATAAAAGCATTTGAGGAGAATTTTTCCAAAGAGTAGATCATGTCAGTGTAGAAGACTTGTGAAGGGGATAAGTAGCCAGACCTAGGTGTCGTCTCTTCGTGTTTTTATTCCACTATTGGTAGGTGTTTAAGCCCGAGGTGTTAGAGCTTTTTTAGAGACTTCCATTGGAGTGCTAGATCTGAGAGGAGTGTAATCGCAACATTTCTCTCTTATCCCGATGAAGGAAGGTGTGGTGGTGTTGAATTATTTTGCCCTATTAGCCTAGTTGCTATCTACGGTCTTAGCTATTCTGCTAAGGAATGTGATGAATAATTCCACATCGGATGCTCACAATTCTTTTATGGGATGTGAGATTTTGGATGGTGTTGCCAATGAAGCGAAAGACACATTGCTCCATGGAGGTATTGCAAGTATTCTTCGTAAGCTGGATATTGAGAAGGCCTTCGACCTTGTGAACTGTTTTTTTTTTTTTCGGTTTCTGTTAAGAAGATGGGCCTTGAAGAGAAATCCACAAGGTTGATATTGGTGATTGGTGCTTTTCTTTAACTCAGTTCTTTGCCCTCATCAATTGTGTATTGACAAGTTCATTTTCGAGTTTGAGAGGTTGAGACAAGGGGGACTTCTTTCACCTTATTTCTTTTTCATTGCAATGAAGGGGCTCAATGCTTTGTTAGCTAAAGCCTTACAGTTGCACTTGTTTGAGGGTTTTTCGGTTGACAGGTTTTTCGGTTGACATGTTTTCCAAGATGTTATTGAAGATGTGTTCTTCTTTTGGTAGCTGCCGTTATCGTAGATGAGTTGTATCAGATGTACTCTTTTATGTTTTGAGACGGTCTCCGACTTTAGGGTAAACTTCAATAATTGAGCCTCTTACTGGTCAGGGATGGTGTGGATTTTGATGTTATGGTAGAGGGGTGCTCATTTATGCAGTGGGAATATTTTCGTGTACTTATCTTGGCTTACTGTTTGGAGTAAAGTACAAATCTACTGAGATTTGGATATGGTGATTGAGAAACTAAAAAAGAGGCTAGCCGAGTGGAAAGCAAAGTATTTGGCAAATGGAGAAGATTGGGTAGGATTTCCTGTGGGGTGTGATGATCTCGAAATCATGTTCGGTGGATCATAGCAAAGTGGTTGAATTTCATCGGGTTGACTTTGTTGACCTGTCCCTGCACAATGAGGCTTATAAACCGGAGTTTGGGTTCCCGGTCAAGTCCCTTCGGTGTGAGAAAAAGTCAACGTTGTTTAGAGAAAATATATGTTTCAGGGAATTTAGAAGAGAATTTGTACTGAGATAGAGAGTTCACTACCCTATAGTATTTAGGTTGAGAATTTAGAGAGAACCTAGTTGAAAATGGTAGGCTTGAAGATTGGCTTGTCTGTTTCTCTCTTAAGCAAAGTTTGTCTTGAACTAGAGAATAGAATGAGAGACTTGTCTTTTGGGGGCTAATTTGCCACGTGCCTTCAATGGTGTCGCTTTGTCTTTACTATTTTTGGATTTTTTTTATTTTTTATTTTTGTTTTTGGTGGTAAGGCCACTCTCCCGCAGGGAGTTATTATTTCCTAGAATTAATAGGCGAACTTAAAAATCCCTGGCCTGTACCTTGTTGAGAAATAAATGTTTGTTTTGAGAGTTTGACGGCGGTGATGATAGTAATAGTGACCATTATGATAATTGTGAATGGTAATGGAAACATATGTTTGCAATACGTACGAACTGATTACAATCTTTTATTCACATTAGCCTAGTTGAAAAAATGTTTAAATGGTTATCCAATAAACTTGAATCCTTTTAATTTAGAGCAAGTACCCAATCTACTTTTTAGTGGGCAAATAAGGGTGGGTTGATGGATAGCAAATAAGTATTACCGCCTTTAATTTTGGTAACTGTCCTTAAATGCAATGTATCCTATAATATTTCAGTTAGGCATCACACTGGCAACCACCTTTGGTGAAGTCCGAGGCACAAGGAGTAGGGTGTTCATGGCCAGGCTAGGTTGGGTTCGAGGTGGGCCAACCTAATGAATTACTAGAATTTGTGGGGGCTGAGCCTGGCTCGAACATCGGGCCCTATTTCGCTGCCATAACTTGCCCATTGTAAAATGCGTAGAGCCCAAGCCCGACCCTATATTTTTTAAATGATTAATAATTATATTTAAATAAATTATATAAATTTTAAGTAAAATATAATCTATACAACTATTTTAAGTGAGAGAGAAGCCTTCAGCACTAAATTCTCAATTTGAAAGCTCTTTAGAAAACCACTAGGCTAGTAGCCTTTAAGCCTGTATACGAATCGAGCTGTTCATGAACAGCTCGAGTTTAGTTCGAAAAAAGTTCATTTGAACTCGTTTATTAAAATAAACGAGCCAAGCTTGAGCTCAAGAAATGTTCGTTTAATAAACGTTGAGGCAAACAGAGGTCAAGTTATGGGAACTGACATAAACAAACAATAAAGAATGAAACTCATAGCTGATGAATCTTAAGCAAAGCAATCCAAGCTTCAAAAGAAGCATCAAAAGAACCACAAAAAAACAGATAAAAAGTAACAACTAAGAAGTTCAAATTCAAAAGAACAAAATCAACATAATTCAGTAGCTGAAGTCTCCTCCAATATCCAGAGCCAAAAACATAATTCAATATCTGAATTCACCTCCAATATCCAGAGCCAAAAACACTAAAAAAATAAAACACAGTGAGAACAAAGAGGCAAACTGTATCATTGCCATATCAAATATTTGTGCTTAAAATCAACCAAATGGAAATGAGAAAATTTTGCAACCAGATCTCAAAAAATTATTGGACAAAACTCAATAATTGAACAATATCTTTCAGATTGAAATAGGTGAAGAAAGAAATTGGAAACGAAGCTCACTTGGTTGTCGCGAACTGTGAATGAATCGGTTGATGAAGAGAACCTGTAATCAACGCCTCCACCCGTCCACTGCGTAGTCTTCTTCCTTATCTGTCGCCATGTCCAAGGATTACAAACAGAGCGGATCTGAAAAAAGAGAGATGGGATCAACCTACCTGGATATGGGTGAATGATTTCGTGGGCAAATCACGCAAGATCAATGGCGATGGATGGTGGTGTGGCGACGTGTAAGCCTCCACGGCGATGGATGGAGGCCTGGATACATCGTGGATGATGAGAGTGTTGATCTGGAAGGTGGGAGACTGAGAGTGAGAGCTCGGACCTCGATCTGGTTGTTCAGTGGTGGACGACAATGATTTTCAGACGAAGGGTTGCGGCGGCGAGTGATCGACGATAGCAAGTGGACGACAACGGGAGCGAGGGAAAGAAGAAGAGGGACGGCGATGGCGGCGGTAAAGGACGGCGAGTGGATTTGTTTGGTGGATGGGTGTGGATGGTCATGGACCGGGTCGGGTTTAGATTAATGTGTTACAAAAAAATGTGTTACAAAAAAACGTTGGGTCTTAGCCCGGCCAGGCCTGATGATCGGGCCTTAATCCTATGCCCAAGCCCGGCTCAATAAAAAAAATCTAAGCTCAAAGCCCGGTCCACGGGCCCCTGACCTATTTTTTTGAAAAAATATTCAAAAATAAATACAAAAAATTCAACATCAAACCAACAAGAAATATTAAAATTACAATTTCTAAAGGCAAATTAATATTCCAAACAAACCAAACCAACAAGAAATATTAAAATTACAATTTGTAAAGGCAAATCAATATTCCAAACAAACCAAACTAACAAGAAATATTAAAATTACAATTTGTAAAGGCAAATCAATATTCCAAACACACCAAACCAATAAGAAATATTAAAATTACAATTTCTAAAGAAAACCAATATTCCAAATACTAGAGTTGTATTGTAATGTGTGTATATATATATATATATATATATTATTTAAATATCCTTCGGCCGTGCCAAGTCAGCCTTAAATTTTTTGGATCTTACCCAAGCCCGGCCCTAATTTTTATCGGGCCCTAATACCTAGGCCCAAGCCCTACTTGTGGGCTCAAACCCTAAGCTCAAGCCCTAAAAAAATAGGGTTGGGCCGTTCGGGCTGGGCGGGCCCCCAGGCCCATGACCATCCCTAGGTGTGAGTGGCAATAGAGGATTGAAGGGAGTGAGACGATAGCAAAACCCCCGGTAAACAAGAGGATAACTCGGTAATGGTACTTAGAATTCTTTTAATTGTATAATATCTAATAAAAAGCAAGGGGTAAAATGGTATTTTCACACAAAAATATTGATCAATGGAGTTAATTGGTATTTGTCAAATGATAGAAAAAATTTCTGGTATAAGACTAAAAGATAGGGGAGGTCGTTGGTATAAATCCTTAAATATATATATACACATATTTATTTAGGTACCATTTATTATATTAAATATATATATAAAAAGTCTAGTTGTCTCCCACTTCTCAGTTCTTACTTCACGTTTCCCTAATCCCAAATATCTCAACCTCCATTCTTGCATCTGCTACTGCTTGTCGAACACGTTCCACACATGCCAAAAATCTTCCCACTGATGAACAAATTTGCCTTCGCCGATAACGTCTTTGCCTTCACCGATAGCGTCTCTGCCTACACACTTCTCTGCTTCTCAAACTCTCGCAGATATGGTATTATTGAAGCTCGAGCTCGTTTTGATTTAACGAGCTATCGAGCTCGAGCTTGAACTTAGCTTTTTTTTGTACGAGCCGAGTTTAAACAATCTCTTCTGAGCTCGGCTCAAACTCAAGCTTGGCTCCTTTAACTTTTTACTTAAATAAATGAGCTCATACATTTACTACTTAGCGCGGCGCGTTTTTGTGTGTGTTATACATTATAATTTATTTATCATGTATAGGTTTTTTTTTTTTTAAATAATTGGATGGGCGGGCCGGGTTGACCCTAAATATAATTGGCTAGGCCCTAACCCGATCCTAAATATGACTGGACCTAATTTTTGAGGACTTGGCCCTATCTATGGGCTTAAATTTCATGTTCAATCCCTAAAAAATAGCCAATGGGTTGGACGGGCTCCATATTCATTAATACCCCTAACGAGGAGATGATATTCTACATAATGTTTGCTCTACCTAAACTTCTTTATTGATGACTTTCTGATAAAATTTTAGAGCATTTTATCATTTTTGAATTTGATGAATTAAGGTTACGTTTGGTAAAGGATTTGTGAAATGAAGGGATTTCAAAACTCTAGATTTTGAAAACCTTTTTTATTTCACAAATCATTTATTTGGATAATTGTTTAAATTGAAATATTTGAATAATTTTTTTTTTTTGTTCTATTTTTTATCGCACTTCGGAAAACAAATAAACAAACCAGAAACAGACGATAAAACGATGAACAAATGCAAGAACAAATTCGAAGAATCCAACAAGAACATATTTGAACAAATCGAGATCGAAAACAAAAATAAGATTTCAAAATCGATTTCGATTTCATTGTCATTGTTTGAAAACGAAATCAATTTTGTTGTCGTTCGATTTCGATTTCGAAAACGAAATTGAGATTTTGAAATCGAACCCTATTTCGGTGACGACGAACGAAGCAACGAATATGGAGATGGAGCGACAGATGAACGACGACCGGTGAAGCGACAGATGAAGACGACAGACAACAAACGAACGAAAACGACGACGAAAGAATGAAACGACGAAGATGGAGATGAAGAACGAACGAAAAAGCGACGTGAAGAAGAAATGATTTGGCAAATGCAACCTCTTCCAAAAGGATTTCAAAATCGTTCATTTTACTTCTAAAAGGATTTGACAAATCTCCCTTTCTTCAAACCCAAATAAACGATTTGTTAAAAAAAAATTTCAAAATCTTTTAATCAAATGAAATTTCTCCTAGAAATACTATGCCCAAACACAACCAAATGAAAGGTATTGTAGGCCATTGGCACTTAAATGAATAAAAACGAACAAGAAAGCCTCTGATCTTGTGCCCTTCTGATTTTGTATTAGTCATCTTAATGTTATTCGGACCTCTAAAACCATATTTTTTCTTTCGACAGAACAGATAAGCCGGACCTTGAGTTTCCTATGATATTTTTCTTAAACCCCAATGTGAAGAAAGTGAAGATCAAATCAAGCTGATTCGGTCTCATTACTTAATTTATGGCTGTGCTCTCAGTAGCCCTTCAGTATTATATACAATCTCGATTGAACCACAACCCTGGCTGGCGGTTTATGAAGGTTTGATTAAGAGTCCTAGATCTCCATGTCCATTTGAGATCGGGCGATTTCTTCATGTGGAGTAATTCTATCTTGTTCTTTTCCCATATACTTTTGGATTTCAGGATTCTTTCTCTCTCTTAATTTATTTATGGGCCTGCATACGGTGACTATTTGAAGGTTATTCCTTCTGATTCCAATGTTCCCGGTGAGGGAGAGCACACGATCATGTCCTGCATCCGATTACAAGGCAACCTTCCTGGTTTCAACACAAACATGCATCACTGTCTTTATTGTCTGGTTAGTACATAAACGGTTGTTCTGATTCACGTCTCTGCGGTGGTTCTTCCCCTCCATTGATTTTGATATCTATTGCATGATCTTATATTTTTTGGGTCCTAAATGAATCCTTGGTCATATCGCAACTAGGATGCGGATCTTATTATGCTGGCTCTAGCTACGCTCGAGGTTCACTTTTCGATATTAAGGGAGGTCAGTAGTTTGAATTCGTGAACACTGTTTGAACTTGCGTCGTTTATGATTAAATTAGCTGCCTGAGTGTTGTGGTGGCAAACCAGCCGAAAATGAGAATGGGAAGGTTGTAAATAACATTCCAATTCACCAGGTTGGATAGCTATTGCATGGTTTTCTGATGCTTCCGTTTTCCCCAATTTTTCTTGTACTTATGGTGCCATCATTTCTGAAATTTGTCTGTTCCTTGGGCAGTTTATAAATGTCTGGGTATTGCGAGAATATTTGCAATATGATTTGGAGATACCCAATCCTCCATTTGAGATCAACTTTGAAAGATTGGTGGATGATTTTGTGTTCCTATGTTTCTTTGTTAGCAATGACTTTCTTCCGAATATGCCCACTTTGGAAATCCGAGAGGTATGTGGCAACAGTCGTCGTGATATATTTTGAAATTTGATAACAATAAAAGGAATTCACCATTAAAGTATACCTCTGCATCTTGATGCAGGGTGCAATAAATCTTCTGATGTATGTGTATATAGAAGGGAATTTGCCACTATGGGTGGCTATCTTACAGACGCTGGTGAGGTAATTTTCAATTGTTTTTAACGGTGTCGCTAACTTTGGTTGATTATTATTTTTTTAATTATGATTTTTTGGAGTGTGCTCATATGTTTTAGTTAAACTAATCTGCTGCCTATATGGTTGGCTTGTTAACGTACCTTTATCAGATTTTCTATTGTGAGCTATTTTATATTTCATCTAATGATGTGATCGTAGAAGTGATTCAAGAGTTTAGTTAGTCATGCACATAATTTGTGTGGGGTTTCCGAAATCTTTTTGTCAAATTGCGGTTTTTACTGTCGCCTATCTTATTAATCGCACCTCGAGTCGTGTCCTAACAAGCAAAGTCCCCCTTTATATATTGTAACCCACTAGCACCTTTTTTCCTATTTATACTTCGTGTCTTTGGTTGTATGTGTTTTGTCCAGAATCGAAGGCCTACTTGAACTGGGTTAGATGATAAATTTATCCAGTGTGTCTTTCTCAGCTATTCCTCCATGCCCAAAGAATATAAGTGTTATGATCCGATTACTTGTCATATTTATCACTCTCTCGATGTTACCTTCCTCAAAATTGTCCCCTATTTTTCAGTAGTACCTTCTCCACCTATCGAGGTAACCACCACCGAGGATGATATCTACTTGTGTGCCCTATTCCTGTCTTTGATATATCTTCACCGCCCACACCATACTTACCACCTGACCCCTCACCCGCACATTTACGGGTTTGCTCTCGTATTCCACGTGTTTTACATCTTCTGCTGACATCTTCTATGGAATCAGGAATATCTTCATCTCCCATAATTTTGGGCTCCTTTCCCTCCTGTTACCCTACTTGAGAACATCGTTCACCCTTACACTACCTCCTTTCCTGTTATACTAATCATCCGATTTTCATGTAGTTGTCTTTTCAGGATCTCTCGGATCAATACAAATTCTTCATTGGCCAAATTGATTTAGTTGTCATTCCTCGCTCAATACATGAGGCCGTCCAGAATCCATAGTGGGTAGCCACTATGCAAGCGGAGATGGATGCTCTACAGTGGAATCAAACATGAGACTTGGTTGCCTTGCATCCTGATGGACAGTTAGTTGCTTGTTTTATTTAGAAATATAAAAAATCTTCATACTAAAAAACTTTTTGCTCCGAAAATCTTCAGTATCTTCATCCAACCATCTCAATCTTTATCATTCTCATTATGAAAACCATCCTTTTTCTTATGGATCTTTTTATAATTGAAGCACTAGAACTAAAATCGGATATATTCGATAAACGCATTAGTTTCTCAAAACATTAACGTTAATTGATTCATCAAAACATCTAGGGTTAAGACAACCATTATCCCAACTTCAAAGGTCGACCACAATCATTGTCCTGACCTCAAAAAACTGGACACAATCGTACTGACCTCAAAAGGTCGTTTACCGTCTGAATAACTTACAGAGGAATCGTTTAAAACTACATTTCGACTTGATTCTTGGCAAATCCAGGATATGTAAGAAAACCAGGAGGGCCCGGTAAAATCAAAAGAGATGTCGACTTCATGACATTTTCCCAGCACTGGGCTGAGGCGTATTCCTCTGGGAATGGTCCCTTGACCTTACTAAGAAATTGTTTCCACTCTCTTTGCTATTTAAATAGCAGGATACACTGGCATCGGAACTATTTTTGACCTGATCTTTGGCGACATGTCAAGATACGCAAGCAACCTATTGAGGTATGGTTATCTAACTGTAAATACCCCCAACCATGGGGTGGGGCACATTTTATAGTTTTTATCTTCATACATGGGTTCACCATACATGTTTTTCACGCATGAATTACGTTTTGACCTGATTTCCGACCCAAGGTTTAGGATACGCGGGCAACGCCTCCAGGTGTCCTGACAACACCATTTTGTTTTCTTTCTTCTGTCCCAAGTGATAAAGACTGTTTTGAACTACGTTGATTTGATCCTTGGTATCCACTAGGTATGTAGGTAATCCACTCAGGTTCGGTCACACTTTTCCATTTCTTATTACGATGCGCATTTTATGCAGCGGATCAAAATGACGTGTCTTCAATCTTTGTCATTCCGAGTAAACTTGCATGATAAAGAAGAGTAATTGTAGACATCGTATTTTGTTCCCCCCAAGTGCAAGGAGCGATTGTAAATAAAATGAGAAATTTTAAAAGAATAAAAATTAATAATAACAAGTGGAAAAACGAAAATGAAAACATGAAAAAAGAGGAGTGACATATAATAAAAAGGTCCGATTTTTTTTTTAAAAAAAAACAAAGACCGATTCGAGGATTCCTAGAATTATTGCAATTTGGAAAACTTAAGGGACTAATTTGAAAATTGGAAAAAATAAATTAAAATCTCAGAAGTTTAAATTAAGGCTTCACAAGTCCAATTAAGTCAAAATGTTTTTTCAATTAAAGTTTTGGAGTCACAATTGGCACCACACCATTGAAAAGTTTTGAGACTAAATTGAAAAAAAAATTGAAAGATTAATATCAAGGCTCAAAGTTCAAAATCAACCTTCGGAAAAATTGGTTTCAAAACAAGTTTAATAAAAATCTAATAGTTGGGAGGAAGAGATTTTGTACACTAGATTTTCTATTAAAGAGACATACTAGATAATCACTAAGTTCTCACTAATTGTCTTTACAAACCTCAATTTTGAGGCATTCTTGCGCCTTAATAGATAATGCTATAAATATTTCTCATCTCCACTTAATTGCTGTCGATATTATTTTTAAGAATTTCGATGCACATCAAAATCAAGTACAAAGAAAGTGCTAACAATCAATTTTGCAAATTACAAACACTACACGAAAACCTTAGAAAATACCATGTCAAGCTGAATGAAATCATAAATAAGTAAGAAATTTTTCCAAGGAAATATGGACGGTTTCGCAATTACGCAATTAGAGATGTGGTCAAAGTGATTGTAGCTTATTTCCTCTCTTAGAGATGTGGTCAAGTGATTGTAGCTTATTTCCTCTCTCAGGCAGAACACACAGAGAAATAGGGATTAATAGATGGGGAATTTAGCCTTTGTATTTTCAAACACTTCCTCTGCAATTATTGCCCCATTTCCATCAGCTCTTTTGATCTCCAGATGAGCCTTCTGATAAAACCCGGTACCCCTCAATGCATCTGCTATGAAATCATCGAACCCGATTGCGATTGCCGCTTCGGCATTGGCTCCATAAAGCAACCTCTGCAGCCAAACAAAGCAAAAATTATATACAAAAGAGAGAGGCTAAAACTAACTTTGCACCCCTGAAATTCCAAATATTGCACATACCACTAGAAGGTTTATTTTTCTTGTCTTATTAGCCCTATTGGCCTGTTTTGCCTCAAGAGTTGGTATTGTGAGTTTCACATGAAGGGAAAATAATACTGACGCAGTTCATAAAATAATGTCTGATGTGACTTTCCACAAAGATTTAGGTAATAGTTCAATTTTTATTTTATTTTATATTGCCATTATTAAAATATGTAATAAAGTGTCCAAATTTGTAGAATTTTGAATTAGTAGTTGAGAAGAGGGTTATTAAGCAATGTTTTAAAAATCGGAACAGACATCAAACCGAAAAAGTCACGGGTCACCGGTTCAATTGGTAGACGAACCGCGGTTGAACTGTGATGTCATAATTACGTCATTAATATATATATATATATATATATATATATATATATATATATATATATATTTGAAAATAAAATAAACATAAAAAATAACAATCATAAAATTCTATTAAGTTAAAGACCCAAACTCAAATTATAGAGAGACATTTTTTAATGAAAAAAATACTGCGTCAAACAATTTAAGAGTTCAAAATAAAGTGCACCACATCCTCAAAACAATTCAAGAGTCAAAATTATTCATAATACACAATATGAATCTTGTTAATGAAAATTAACAATTTTACTTCTTCTAACAATTATATAAATAAAAACTAAAGAACAAAACTTTAAATACAATAAAAAACAATTAAAAACTCAAGAACAAAATCATCCCTAAACATATTAATTTAAACAAATTAAATAAATAACAATCAAGAATTCAAGAACAGAACCCTAAAAACATTAACAATTTATAAATATTAAACAAAGAAACTATAACCTTCACAAAAAAAAAAAAAAAAAAAACCCTTATTGAAGTGCCGTCTTCCGTCTTCTGTGAGTCGTCTGCCGTTTGTCGTCGGTAGTCGATCGTCACCTTACTGCAGTGTCGTCTGCCATGAGTCGTTTGTCGTCGGTCATCGCCTTGGTTGACGCTGATTTTCGTTGATCGTCGCCTTCGATTGCACAAGCAAGGAATAGTTCGTCCTTCGTCGTTTGTCATTGCCTACTGGTTGCCGATTGGTCTAAGATCGGACAAAACAACTAGGGAAGGAATGAGATCGATAGTGGAAATGGCCCAAATCAGAAGTGATTTGGGAATTTAGGGTTGAAATCAGAAGAGAGACAGAAAGGCAGTGATTTGGTTTGGAAGGAATTTAGGGTTTTTCTGGGGAAAGAATGCATATAAATGGAATATTTCAAAAACTCGGCCAGTTTGCTCTAGACCGTTTCGGTTTGGCGGTTTGGCGGTTGAACCGGTTCGAACTGGCCGATTGGGCGATTTACATACCAAACCCATACCCAAAATCAAAATTGCTAGTTTTTTAGAAAACGATTTAAAATTGAACCGTTTAATTTTATACAAAACCAAATCTACGAAACAATAAAACCGTTTAGGTTTTTTCATTTTATATAAAACCAAAATCAAAACCAAAAGTATGAAACCTGAAACTATTGTTTTTTTATATATAAGCAAAAACATAACCAAAATATCGAAAAACAAATTATGAAAACCCCCAAATTAACTCAATTAACCCTATAACATACATACATACACACACACATATATATATACACACACACGGGATCAAAATGTAAATAAATAAAAGAATTGAGGAAAATATATATAATAAAATACTGGTTATGCAGTTCAGTTTCACGGTTACCATCCCAAAATCAAAACCAAAATTGCTTCAGTTTTTAATTCCGAAACAAAAACTATTTAATCGGTTTCAAAACTGAACCGTTTGATTTGGTTTGGTTACCTATCAATTTGAGTTGAATTGTGATCCCTATTTAGTAGTGTGATAAAACATGCTTTTGAAAAAAAATGGTCAATTATTTTGGAACTTCCTAAAAGACAAAGCAGGAATATTATTTTGGAACCGAGCGAGAGATACAAAAGAAGTGTTGCTTACATTTTGTAATGTTGAAGTTAGAGCATAGTTACACTTTGGTCCCTAATACTCCATGGGCAAAGTTAACGAAACTATATAATTGGGTCAACTAGACACATTAAACTTTGGGGAACAATGTTCAAAAATTAAAACTGTGAAGAGAGAGTAATAAGCTTCCGGGGTCCAAATTGTGATCTAAACCAAAAAGAAATGGAAATATATATAGAGAGAGAAAAGGTTCATAAACCTTTATTCTTGAAAGATGAATAGCACCAAAGCACATAGGGCAGGGCTCACAAGAGGCATATATCTCGCAGTCCGATAGCTCAATTTGGTTAAGCTTTTAACATGCATGAGACATGTCCCACAATTGAGTGTGAAGAGCAATCAGTAGAGGTGACAAAACAATCAAGAAACAAAACCCAAGGCAAAAAATCAAAAGTATATAAATGATTTCTTAATTGTAGAAAATTCATAGACAATCGAAAAAAGTGGTTAAAAATGTCCAAGCCCATGCATCTCTTACAATATAAAAATCGAAAAACAATCACAACTATTTTATGCTTTTCAAAAAAAGTACTTAATCGAAAGTAGTTTTCCAAAAGTACGAAATAAACAATAGTTTCTAAATCAAGTACATTTTTGCTTAAAAGTAAAAATATATACTTGAAATAAAACTATACTAGGAGTATAATTCATCAGGCGGGTCGGGGGGTGGGACATTTTTTGGCCTACCCGATTGGATTTGTGGGTGGAGTGCACCGACTGGCGCAACCTCCGCTAATCCGAATTGTTTTCGGGTTTCAGGGCATCGGGTTATGGGCGGGTACGGTCGGGTTTCGGGTTTGAGATTTTTCTTCTTTCTACAGTGTTTGTCAAGTGTTCCAAAATTTTCAAGTGTTCCAATGCAGTGTTTTTCACCAGTGGTCCAGTGCATTGTTAAATTACAAATTACAGTACAGACCACTCCTAAGTGCAGTGTTCAATTTAAAAAACATATCTTAACAAACACAAGATAACAAATTAAAGAGAAAGAAAGAAAAAAAGAAAAAAAAAAAAAACAATACCAATTACCACCCAAAGCAAAAATAACAAATTCTAAACTTCAACAACCGAAACAACAATACCAATAACCAAACCAAAGTAAAAATAACAAATTCTAAAGTTCAACCACCGGTTCATCAATGTTGCCATCATCCGTAATCCCTACAACATAAATTGAGAGGATTATTAATAATTAGATAAACGAAAAATAAATGAAAAATAAATAGAAATTAAAATAATTTAAAAATACCCAAAGTAAGATTCTCAAATACTTCAACATCATCCATTGCTTCCTAAGGCTAATTTCCTTTGCCGAAGAACGAAGCCAATCTTGAGCACAAATAAGAGCCTCTACCGTTTTTGGTGATAGAGAACTCCGGAAAGGATCTAGTATGCGACCCCCTGTGCTAAATGCCGATTCTGAGGCGAAGGTAGACACCAGAATTGCAAGAACATGCCGTACAATAATAGAAAGAATACAATATCTAGAGGCATTCAATTTCCATCAAACTAATACATCAAAACTTTCTGCATTTTCTTCCACCCACTCCACAAGATACCGGTCTACCTCACTTTGGTTTTCTTGTGTGCCTACCTTCTCCAAGTGTTGCTCATTTACAACCGTTCAACCAACAATGCATAAACACAGAATAACAAAATAAATTTGATAAGAAAATAACAAAAACGATTAACAATGATAGAATAAAAAAGTTAACAAGCTAAGAAAATGAAACTTACCTAAAAAATGGAGCTCACACTGAAATTAAAAAGGAAAAATACTCATTTACAAGCAAACAAATTAAACAAACAATGCATAAACAAAATCAGACACAAAATCAAACAAACAATGCATAAACCGTTCAACCAACAATGCATAAACACAGAATCAAACAAACAAAAAATTAAATCAGACCTATACTAGATGGAGAACAGAGAATGGAGTCTTGGCAAAAAATTAAACTAGACCTAAACAAAAAATTAAATCAGAACAAAATCAAACTTAGACGGAGAACAAAATCAGACCTAAACTAACAGTTCTAAAGAATCAAACAAACGAAAAATTAAAAATCCTAACTAGAAACTTACAGAATTGGAGCAAAGATTGAAGCGATCTTCTCAATTGAGGTCCTGAGGAAGCGATCTTGGCCGTGGCAAAAGAGATTGAGGGAGAAAACAGAGAATGGAGTCTTGGCCGCGGGGAGAATCGGAGCAAAGATTTAAGTCTTAGCCGTTGAGGGAGTGAGTGAACGAGAGAACAGAGAAAATAAAGATCGAGAGGGGGGGGCGATTGAGGGAGTGAGTGATCAGATTAGGGTTAGGGGTGTATATATATATATATAGGGGGGATATTTTGGTAATTTACAAGGCATTCGGTCGGGTTCAGGCTATCGGGCAGGTATAAGAAAGAATCCGATCGGATTACCTCATTTTTTCGGGTCGGGTCTGAAGCAAAAAAAATGTAGAGTAATTCCACCCGAAACCGATCAGGTCAGGGTGGGTCGGTCGGTTGAGTTGGCAACGGCGGTTTTTTATTCCAACCCTAAACTATACCAAATGGTGCCTTACTGGTGCAAATGAGTATTTTTACTTGATAACAAAAACAAAATTAAGTGTGGATGATAACGTCGAGACAATATCTTGTTATCTATGTAAAAGAGCTCTTCATGCAAAAGAATTTTGTAGAGGATAGAGAAAATTTGGGTGGAGATTATCCTACTCTATTAATCTCTTAAAATATAAATCTGAATAAATGAAAAACATCTATTTTTGTTTTCCAAAACAACAACATATACATGAAATAAAACGTTAACAAATGGTGCCTTACTTGAAAAAAATATATTTTTCCTTAAAAACAAAGGCAAAAATTAAGCATGGTTGATAACATCGAGACAATATCTTGTTATCCATGTAAAAGAGCTCTTTATCCAAAAGAATTTTGTTGAAAAAATTTGGGTGGAGACATCCAACTCCACCGAAAAATTTGGGTGGAGACATCCAAAATTTGATTGAAGTAATAATAAAGATGTAATTAAGAAGGGAGAGGTGTAGAGCCACTTGTTGGTAGAATAAGGCAAGAGATCGGTAAAGGAACAAGGAAAGAGTGAGTAGATGACAAATTGGAATTTCCGGCTTCTTTCTTCCGAAAAACGTGTGATTGTTAAAGTTCCCTAAACACACCCTCACCTACAGGAAAATTCTTGGGTGCTGTTTGATTTGCTGCATCCATACGCCGTCTCAACTAATTTTTTATTGAGATTTTTATTCCATGCAAGCTTATTACCCACGCCTACAGAAAAATTCTTGGTACTGTTTGATTTGCTGCTCCATTGCCCGTCCGAAGTAATTTTCTGGAATTTTTGAATTTTCTGCAATTTTTTTTCTAAGGGCCCTAAAAATCTAAAAAATAACTTTATAAAAATTATTAAAATTAAACTTATTCAAAAGTATCAACACATTTCTCTCTCATTTTTATGCACAAATTCTACTTAATTTTTAGAATTCCACTGAAATTTTATTTTTAATAAAAAAAATTAATTAATTTTATTTTTTATTAAAAGTTTACACATTTTTTTGTAAAATTCCACTGAAATTTTATTTTTTAATCAAGCAATTTAATTAAATTTTTTATTATTATTAAAAATTTACACTTTCCTTTAAAATGTCATAAATACCTTTATTTAATTTATTTTTTTGTAATATCTACTGAATTTTATTCTCAAATAAAAATTCTACTGAATTTTATTTTTTATTCAGAATATATATATTTTTAAAAAATGCCCTAAATACCTCTAAAAATCACTTACATAAATACACTTAATAATTAAGTAGAAATTCACTAGACAATCAATCAAGTGGAAATCTACTAAAAAAATTCAAGTGAAATTCTCCTAAAAATTATAGAACCCAACAATTTAGGTTCTCAACCTAAAAATTCCAAAATGGAACCATTATTGACCAAGTTATCACCTTACTACATTCTCATGAATAAGAACCCAAATCCATTGAATTCAAAAATATTTTTTTACTGAATATTATTTTTCAGTTATATTCTACTGAAATTTTTTCGAAAATCCACTTAAAACCTTAAGTGGAAATTCAATAAAAAAAAAAAAAAAAAAACACGTGGAAATCCACTTAAAAAATCAAAGTAAAAATTCACCAAACACTAACTCTGAATTTGCTCTCTATTATCTCTCTCTCTCTCTCTCACAAACGTGTTGATGGTAGTCGGACCTCAACGAAGAACCATAGCACCATTCACTGTCGTTCAACTCCACCAGGTCGTCTCCCATTGCCACCCCTTCAAACAACATCACAAACATCTCTCTCTCTCTCTCTCTCTAATTCGCTCGATCTATATCTCTTGCTTGATCGCTCAATCTGTCTCTCTTTATCGTCACTGTTGTCAGCTATATCTGGTCGGCGAAGACCAAGATTTGGTCAGTGATGGTCCTGATCTGGCTGCGACGACCAGATCTTGGTATTTGTTGGCGATTTGGCCGTCACTGCTAGATCCGTTCAAGATTTGGTTGCGACGGCCAAATCTTGGTTTTTGTTGGCCAGACAATAAGAGACAGCCATGGCAGCGAAGAATGGGCTATGGCAGTGGTGCAGCGGCGACAACAAACGGACTAATGCAGAGATTTGAGAGAGAGCGTGAGAGTTTGAGAGATGAGCGATTTGAGAGGAAGAGAGAGCGTTAGAGATAGGAAGAATGGGTATTTAGGGTTTATTAAGGGTAGTTTAGTCATTAATTTTATTTTATTTTTAAAATAAGAATAATTATTTCTTAAAATAGTACTTATGAACAAATTTTTATTTATGTAGGTTTTAGAAAGTTGTTCCATTCTAAAATAGGTGTTTTGGAAGAAAATGCATAATTTTTTATTGAGATTCTTTTTCCATACTAGCATATTACCCACGCAATACTAGCATATTACCCACGCAAAACGGGTTTCAAAGATGTTAAATAAAATAATTTTATTATGTTTTTATATATGTTGAAATAAGGAATTTAATTTATGTGTGTGTATATATATATATATATATTTGAAAGAAATGATATATAATTTTTTGCAATAAAATAGAACATGATGAATAGTATTTGCTTGTTAGATTGATAGATAAAGAAAATAATATTTTTTAATTTTTTCCACGTGCATTAATTTGAAATTCAAGGTTTGATATGAAGCATTTGGTAAAATTTGACTCACACAATTTCATGGACGGAAAAAATGAACAATGAAAAGAGGATACATATTAAAACTAAATTAAATGGGGAAAAAACTCTAAGTAGAATCATTCAATAAACTAAATACGAACATTGACCGCATTAAGACAGTAGTGCTTGTTTTAAACATGAGTATCAAGTTGGCATGGGGTTCTAAAACAGGAGAAGTTTTAAATTCAACTGCTCTTCATATGTTGCACTGCTATTAAGGTGGAACATACTCATACACCCACTATTTTATAAATTCAGGAATAAATTTTAGAAAATGGTATTGGAGCTCTCTCCTTCAATCCGGGTTGAGACTTCCACTTTTATTGATTAGATTAGATATTAGATTCATAATTTAGTAAACTAATAATTTCTAATGATTTATTATTATATTAACGTTTTCTAATTAATGCTTGTTTTTTTGTTTTCCTATCAATTAATGCCCATTAGTGTGACTTGAACGTAATTAAGTGTCCTTCCTTCTCTCAATGATCCTTAATAACCTACCAATTATAGAAATAAACACTACTAAAAAAAACTATTTTGGGAGCATTCACCATGAATTAAATTCTTGAAAATTATATCATTTTAATTTATATTTTATTCTCATTTTGATATCCATATTTATTATTTTTTAGTAAAACAAATTACGTAGTGAATGTTCACTTAAACAACATCATTATTAAACATTTTGTTTGTTTAGTGAATGTTCATTAAAATAATTATGCATAAACAATATTTATTATACGTTCACCACATATATTACCTCAAAAAAGAAATAACACTACAATTTTTAGCATGAAAAATCTTCCTCAACAAAGGTAAAAAACCACGGAACCCGTTGGCCACTTAAAATCTTCTATTATAACAAATAATGGAATTACAAACCTCACACTTTGGTGAATCACTAAAACAATACATAAAAATATATATCTTCAATTTGTGGGTAAAATCTAATGCAGGAGAAATTCCCAAAGTATAACTTCCCGCTAAATTAGGGTGTACTTCCCGCTAAATTAGGGTGTAACTCCCCATATAAATGGGGTTGTAACTCCCCATTTAATAACAATATAAATGGGGGAGGAGTATTCCCCAAGTCACCTAGTTAACTTTCCTGGTTGCATGTTTCCATGTGAGTATCCCATTAAATCAATTATGATCGCTAGTAATTGCATATGTATTTTCCATATATATGTGTATTGTACATTGTATATATGTTGATCCTCATCAAAGGAAAAGACACGACCTTTTACACTACAACTCTCAATATTACACTCGATATACTTTCTAAAGCTTTTATTCCCTAAAAGTGCAATCTAATCTTATTCTCACACCGGAGGTTTTTTTGGCCAACACCACATCGGTGTTCCCCCATAGAACTAACTGGTTTTGCAGGTCGGATTATAGAGATTTCCAGCACGTGAAGAGCTGTAACACGTACCAAAATTTTTTTGACAACATCATTTGACGCCGTCTATGGGAAACCAAGCAAAAAGACATGATTGCCAGTGCTGCGACAACCATGGACCAGCAGCGAGTTCTAACTCTATATTTCTTTAAAAAAAACTTTTAAAACGTAATTTATCACTTCTAGCCATATAATCAATCACACATAGTGTTGACTCTAATACATTATTTGATGTTTTGATGAAACAATTAACTTAGATGTTTTATAGAATTGATGGTTTTATTGAGAATTATTTATATAACTTAGTTCCTGTATTTAAATGCGAAGAAATGAGAAAGTATATTTGAAGATCAAATTGGTTGCAATGGAAGTTGTTGAATATTTTTCAAGAAAGAACAACTTTTGTATTCATAGGTAAAAACCACTCAACTTCTTTTTAAACTCTTAATGTATCCTGACTAGGATCACACACTACACTTAAATGTATTTAATAGGTTTATATGCGTTTATGATATTGGTAAAAAAAAATGATGAAATATAATCCAAAAAGAGTTTTCTAAATAAATGATCAACTAAGATTTTGAAAATGGGTCAAAATATTGAGAAAAGTCTATTTCAGTCAATTGACGGAATATCGGTCGACTGCCAAATATAGGTCTGAGAAAATTTGGTTTTTGAGCCAATTAGATCGACTTGTAGACTGAATGATAGATATAGAAATGGAATCAATCGACTAACCAAGAAAAACAATCGACCAAATCATCTTTCAAACGGCTAATTTTTCAAACGTTAAAGTTAAACGATCAGGTGACATACATTTCGGTTGACCGATCCTCTTCGAATTATTTATTTGACTAGAATGTTTTCCAAGATCGTCCAACCATATTTTTAGTATTTAAATATAATAAAATCATATTTTATTGGTTGAAAATAGTTTTTCAAATATTTTGAACATCTTATTATTTAGTCCCTTTATTTTTAGATTTTGTGTTTTTTTGGGAAAAAATTCTTTTTGTCCTTTTTGGTTTAGATAAAATTATTTTTGAGAGTGCATTGAATGTTTTAAAAACTCTTCTTTTTGGTCAAATATAGTTGTTTTGAAATCAGATTTATTAAAATGGGTCTATATGTTCAATTTTTGGCTATATCTTTTGAAAATTAGCCGTTATAGGCTATCTTTAAAAATACTTTAGACTTTCAAATTTTCGAAATTAATAATAAATAATCATAAAGAGATATCAAATTTTGAAGAGAAGAAAGTTATTTTTCTAAAAAAATAATTTTTAGGCTACGTTTTTAGAGATTTCTTGATTGTGAAAAGCTGCTCTAAAATACCGAGAAGATTGTGCTTTTGTCTATATTTTTCCAAAAAAAATATCGATAACATCTTTATGATTATCCTTAATTGGTCGAAATATTGTGTTTTACTTGATATATATATATATCTGAGCTTGCTATATTTGTTATAAAAATTGTTGTTGCTAAAATCACTGAATATCATTAAAATGATTGTTTCTAAAATCTAGTTTCAACTGTTTCTGTGCTTGTCTTGAATATTCCAGATTAATTAATTTCTCACACTTTGTAAAAGCATTCTTATCTCTAAATCGGGTAATTAATTGAGTTTATCTTGAATTGAGTTAGTAGAAATTTTTGTGAGAACATACAATAATCTTTTGTATTTGTGAGTTGTAACTTAAACCTAAAGGTAACTAGTCTAAATGAGAGTGTTGATTAGGTATAAAGGGAATTTACTTAATCAGGGTGTAACAACGTAATTCTCACTTGGGAAAAAATTAGTGCGAAATTTTGATTTTTACCCAAAAAAAGAAAAAGAAAAAGAAACATAATTTGTCAGTGGATTCGAATTCCCTGTAAGAGTTTAGGGGAGTACATATAAGCAAGAGTAGTTTGCCTAACTACTATAAATTTTATGTATCAATTTCTCTATCTCTACTCTTTGTTAGTGGTCCATTTAGTTAATCGTGTTTCTATATATTAAGAAGATAAAATTTGATTAGGAAATTTTAATTGGATCTTAATTTTTTAACTATCCAATTCATCCCCTCTTGAGTAGATCTTTGCACCAGTAATTGATACCAAAGCTAAGTTAGTTGATTAGGCTTAACATCCTAACTAATCGATCACTGTGGCACACAAACCATGTGATGATATTTTATATGTATATGATCTTAAATGTGACATATCTTTATGTGATAATTTAGATAATGATTCTTGTATTACCAATGCAAGTGATGATGATGATGAGGAGGATGAGGGGGTCCACATTGCTATAGAAAAATTATTTGTTTTCGCAAATCATTTTGTTAAAGAAAATATTCTTTTAAAAAGAAAATTTTATTCTTTTGGAAACAAAGGAAAGATATTTCAAAAATCTAGAACACAATTGGATATAAAAAATTATTGTGAAACAAATGAGTTTTCATATGTTATGTTGAACCTAATATTTTGATGGACAATTGAACTTTAATATTTTATAGAACTAATGGTTTTACTAAGTGATTTTATATTAGAAGTTCCATATCTTGAAATGAGAAAAAGAATGAATTAAAAAAATTAATCGTTGAAGATTTACAAGACGAAGAATTTATAAAGCGATCATTGAAGAATTACAAAACGAAAAAATTTATGAAACGATTCAAGACAGGTGTAAATTGAAGATTTTTGGAGTATTGAAGACATTGAAGATTTTAGGGAAAAATAACTCATTACGTTTATACTCTTAATGTAACCCGAATTAGAATCACACACGACACTTTAAAATAAAAAATCTTATGTATGTTATAATCAGAAGTGATAAATTTATATAAAGTGTTAAATTCATAAAAATATTTTTGATAACGAGTTGAATGGAGAAAATATTTTTAACACATAAAATAATGAGTTTCTGGTCAATTTAGTCAACCAACGAAACGAGTCGGTCGACTAACGAAAACAATAGCTTAAAGGAGTTAAAATGAGAAACTTAGGCCCCGTTTGGTTAGTGTTCCCAACCAAACCCAACCCAACCCAAAAATTCTGAATTTGATTTTTGAGAACAAGTTTAGCAAATACAAAATTCAACCCAAAAAATAGGAATTGATTCTCAAAATATTAAGGAAATGAGAAACAAAAAAAAAACTTTTTTTTTTTTTTTGCCCAAAAAACTCAACCCAACTCTCTCAACTCTGGCTACCGTCTGACGACCACCTGCCGCCGCCTTCCGGCGACCGTCGCTGCCACTCCGGCCACCACCGCCATCGCCGGCATCCCACCGTCCGCCCTCTATCCAGGCCACCATCCGCCGTAGCCAAACACAAAAACAAAATCTCAAAAAAAAAAAATTAGTTTTAAGATAAAATCGTTACCAAACACGATTCTGTTCTCAACACAAAACAAAAATTGTCGTTACCAAACGCAATTTTGTTCCCAAAATTCTCAACCCAACCCAATCCAATCCAACCTAACCCATCCCAGTTGGGTTCAGAAAAGTGGGAACACAAACCAAACGCCACCTTACTTACCAATTCGGTCCACTGACAAGAAAGGTCGGTCAACTTAAGGAATCGGTGGCTTAAGTGGTTAACCATCAAGGGGCTAATTGACCGATGACAGGCAGTGCAACGGTCAAGGTTCTTACTGTTGCAATGGCCGGTCGAACAAATTAGGGTCGGTCAACTAAGGTTGACAGGACAATCATTGTTGACTGTTTCAGCTGTATGGAATCTTTTACCAAATCTTATGGTTTTGAATGTTTGAAAAAGAGATATTTTGGGGGTTTGATTATTTTACTATTATATATCATATATTACTAAGATCCTATCAATTTAGTCCATATATTAATTTATTCTATGAATTGAATTAGTAAAACTAATTCCGACCTTTAACTATTTTGAATCTAAAAAAGTTTTTGGGACCAAATCGAGCTTTTCTAAAAGTATTTTTAAATGGAATATACCTATTTTGATAGTATACGATATATGAGGTCTTAAAGTGATATTTTAGGTCTTATCTTTTGAAAACTAGCCGTTATAGATCTAGTTATAATTCTATATATATAGACATGCGTTTTTCATCTTAATTAATCAAGAATAATCACCCTTCGTTATTAAAAGAGAGTGATCTTAGATAAAATATATTCTAAAAGAGTTATTTTAAAGAGTTCTTGATCGAGGCGCAAATTTTTTTTTATTACCTGTCTTTGTTCTATATTGAGCGATCGTAATTGTTTTCAAGAAATCCTGGTGAGATTATTCCAAGTTAATTAAAGTGCTTTATTAGATTATCTATTTAATTACTTGGAATATTTGTTTTAGAAAATTCAATAACCTATTTGAAAATCTTTCATGTCTTAAGAAACGATTTTTACTTGTGAAATCTGCTTAAATATTATTCGTGCTTAAATTGATTAAATCAGATTTATTCCTAGTTCTATCGCATAGTTTTCGGGATATTAATTGAGCATAATTATTTTGAGGTGGTAGAAGTTCCTGTGAGAGGAAAAAGTTATTTTTTGTATTTGTCAGGAAGTGTGGATTAGGCATATTGGGACTGTGTCTAATCAAGGTAGTTAGGGTTTAATCTTTAGCTTGTGAAAAATATTAGGTTTAATTTTTATCCTGTTTAAAAATATTAGATTTTAATTCTTCCTATAATAGAATTAGGTTAGTTTTTAGCCCAAAAAAATATAAGGTTCTTCTTAAGTGTGTAAAAATGAAAAGTGTAATAGTGTAAAGATTTGATTCTAAGCCCGCGAAAAGAATTAGGTTAATTTTAAACATGTGAAAAAGATTGTAAATGTTTAGTTCTTACCTGAGAAATGAATTAGGGGATTAGTGGATTGTGAAAACCCTGTGGAGTTTGGGGGACTGAACGTAAGTAAAAGTAACTTACCGAATCAGGATAAATAGTTATGTGCTATTTTGTTATATTTTTGTTATTTGGGTATGCACGTAATTAAACACATTTTTGCACTTAACAAGATAATAATCAATTAGGAAAATTAATAACTTGTATTAAGGATTTAATTGTTTAAAAAAAAAAAAACTACCCAATTCACTCTCTCGGGTAGAGTTTTGGGCCAACATTTTATTTTGGAAATAATTAATTTTCTTTTTAAAATATATTATTTTAAAATGATTTTTTTAAAAATAATTTAAATATTTTAAAAGAAAATGGAATTTTTAGAATTTTTGAAAAAGAAAATGAGGTGTTCAAAGCAGATCTTGAGATTTCAAAAATTGAATATGAAAAAATAATTTTGAAAATCAAATCGATAAAAAAATTAATATAGTGTTTTAAAAAATGATTTTGATATGCGTTGGCTCACAAATCTACTCAAGATGGGAGTGAATTTGATAGTTACAAAATTTTAACAAATAACTTTAATAATCAACTTCAATTTCCCTAACTAATTATTAACTTGGCGTTAAATGAAAATGTGAATAACTAAATGTACAACCAGACAGATAAATGATTGAAAAATTGACACGCTAATTTATAGTGGCTCAACAAGCTACTCTTGTCTACATCCACTCTTCTGAGCTCTTATAGGGAATTCGCAATCCACTACATTGGATCCTTTCCCAGGTAGGAATAAAAAAATCTTAAACTATCATTTTCCCAAGTTGAGGAGTAACTTAATTCTTTTCTCATGCTCAAGATCAAACTTTTACAACTATTCTTTTCATAAACTCAGGATTAACCTTTATCCCTGATTAGGAAACATCCATTTATGCCCAATCAAACAATCTCACTTAGACCAGCTACATTAAGGTCTAAGCTACAATTTCACAGAAATATATATATATATTTATTTATTTATTTATTTATTTGTTTCTTCTCGCAGGAGCTTCGACCACACCAACTCAAAATAAATTCAATTAATGGCCTGATAAACTAGTGATAGAAATGTGAGAAACTGACGAACCTCGAATTTTTGGAAAGGGAGAGAAGAGGAATACGCAATTTGTTTTCCTCCTGTCAAATTCGTTCATTTTAGAAAAATAGTTTCAGGGATTTTTCTAGGCGCCGGTTTTGAAAACATTTCTTTGGGTCGAAATTTATTTGAAAAATGGAGTCGTCACCTAACATTAAGTTAAACGGTGTGACATGTCACCGGGATTTTAAAAAATAATTTTTCCTTTTGAAAATGACTCAAGTTTTGACTCGAAAATTAAGGTCTTAACGAGAGAATTCTTTAAAGTTTGGGAGTCAGTTATGTTTGGGGAAGGTGTTAAGCATCCCAAGACATCTGTCCGAAGAAGGTAACTAAGTTTAAATGAATCTTTACGTCAAAACAAGTTCAAGTAATTTTCTTCAATTTTTGTTAACACACTAATTCCCATTATGTTATTTTTTAACTTTTTATGTTGATTTTATGAAAAAAGAAAGGAACATGCTTTAAAACAACAAAATAACAACAAATAAAACAAGAATAAATAAAGAACAAATGTCCCTCTTTTAGATTGCCTATCAATTATGGAAGAATCGATAAATTTGGCGCCTTCAGGGTGTGTTCGTAGCAACTTTTGTGCTTTGCGCATTTCTTTGTCTAATTAAAGACTTATCTATTGATTTTATTTTTTTTAAATTATAGGTTTAAAAATGAAATTAAACTATCCAAAATATTTTAGGAACATTCAATTTCGAAAAATAAAATATTTTTTGTCGTCAATTTGATGAAATCGGCAAAAACAGAAGTTTTTTGGGGTCAAAATGTAAAGTAAGTGTATTTGGTAAAATTTCTTCGAATTAAAAGGTGAAGCTGAAATTAAACATATTAAAAGCGATATCCCTAGAAAAATTAGTTTCAATTTAATTTTTTAAAATTTTCAATTTGACTCGAAACTTTTGTTTATGCCGGAATTCGATTCAATTGGCGATTTTTTCGTTTTCCTCTTTTTTTCTCTCTATTTTTTTTTTTCCAATTTGTACCACAATTGTAGTTAATTTAAACTACCATTGTATTTTAAAAATTGATTTCAATTGCATTACAAATTTGGAAGTTGATTTCACCTATACCACATTAATATTCAATTAATTAAAGTTGAAAAAACAACTGAAAGAAATAAAAAAAAAAATTAAGCCAACTTTGAGACCGCAACTTAGTTGAAATCAACGTATTAACTAATCAAACTGTTGAAATCTACAAAATAACTGCAAAAGTAAAAATAAAAGATAAAAAAAAAAAAAAAAAATCTCCTTAAACAGCAAAAGAGGAAAAAATAAACAAAATAATGAAAGGGATAATAAAGAACTTGCAACAAGGCTACAGAACATATTCATCCCCCCATCTTTTCATAGACTAGTAATTACGCACGTGTTGCACGGGAATCATATTGTGTGATATTATATTCAAATGTTATTGATGATAATTAGGTTATGTACCGTTTATTGGTCATAAATAAGTTAGGTATTTCAAAATTTAAAAAGTTAATTTTGTTTAAAAAAAATAAACTTACTTAAAAATAGAAGTAAAAAATAAAAAGTGTATCAAATAGTGTACAAAATAATATCTTAGTAAGTATTATATCTATAAACAATTGATTATTTTTCCCAAAAATAGTAAAAAAAATAAGAGGAGATTATAATTTTGAGAAGACTGGATCATCCCAATGTTATAAAGTTGAAGGGTCTGGTTACTTCAAGAATGTGTTAGAGCTTGTATCTGGTGTTTGAGTACATGGGAGATGATTTAGATGGATTTGTAGTAAGTCTAAATATAAAGTGACGGAATCACTGGTTACCATAAATTGATAATAACTAATTTTCCAAACTGTGCTACTTCTTATCTTATTTTTTAATAATTAGTCACCTTAAAAGGAATTAACTTATTTGAATAATGGAAAAATGTTAGAACTTAAATTAATGAATTTTGTGCAATATGAGAAAAGTATGATGCAAGATTATTTTGAAACATCAATAATTGTAATCAAGGTATAATGGTCCAGAAATTCAAAATGCACCACGATTCCGCTGGCCCACCATCATGACACCGATTAATAAATATGCGTATTAGTTGTTATACATTTAAAGACAAAGAAAAAAACAATGCTGCAACAAATGTCCTTCTTTGTTTCTCTTCTTGTAAATTTAAATGAACAATTTGTAGACAATGGTTGTCAACAATCAACTTTCCATTACCAGAATAGTTTTACAAAGTTAATAGAATTTTCATACCAGTATATTGAAAATAGGAACAGGGAAGCATAAACATTACTCAAATGACAACTTCTTGTTTATGTTTCAATTTTCCAAGAAGAAAAAAAAACAAACTGGAATGATAAATGTCCAATTGGTTTACTTGGGTGGCATAATTTTACAAACTTTTTTTTTTTAATTTTATTATCTTTTAATTTTAAACTTGTTTTTAGAAAGTGTAGATGTAGATTCTTTTGTACTTTAAAAAATTAAAAGCTGGAAGTATTATTTTATTTTAGGAAAGCAAAAACTAATTATTTTTTGGTGTTTTCAAAATTTTGTTGATGTAATTTCATCTTGAGATAGAAATGTTGTTTTATGTCGATTAGTTTCATAGAAAATGTAAAGGATTTTTTCAAGTTTTATTTAGCAATAGCTAATCAAGAAAATTTAAAAGATGAATTTTAGAGTCCCCTTATCAGAAGTCTAAAAATAACCCACATACATCCTAAAAATAACCCTAAACCCGAAAAATAAGCAATTGTTAATTTGAATTTCCATTTTGTTTTAGTTCAATTAAATGATTCCAAATGCCACCTAAGACGCTATATTACTTAAATCAAATTTTGAATATATTTACATATACGCCCCTTATGTCCCCCTTTCCCCTACCCCTCCCAAAGTGGAAAAAAAGGGTATTGCAATTCCATTTCCATTGAAAAGCTACCAAATTAAGCCTAAGATGCTAATAACTTGAAATCAATGTATTCTACTTTTCATTTTTGGGAAAATTATATTTTTGGTCCTCCTATTTGCAGCGTATTTTTAATATGATTTTCTAATTCATTTTTTTTCAATGTGGTCCTTTTTTTTTGTTGCTGATTTTTCTGTAGTCCTTCTGTTTAAAGTGGCATTAAAGTGGATGGTTTTTTAGCATGTGAGATACACATGCCATCCTTTAGGTTGAAAATATAATATTAATTAAATTTTGGGGGTTAAAACGTAATTTTAGGGCTGTAAGTGCAATAAACTAACATGTTCATCTTCTTCTTCCACCTTCTACCTATTTAACTTTATATGTGTTGTGTGAGGCATCCAAACATGAAGGCGAAAACATTACGATGAAGTTTCCCTAACTGTCAAATCATCTGCAACATCACCGCCGCGAAGAACATAGACTCTTTCTCCGCCTACTACAACGACTGTCATACCCCGCAATCCAGAAGAAATCCTTTGCGATAAACAACTTTGACACCGCTACCTTTACCTACGAACACTGCCATCTCCTACCACATCAACACGTCGATCAATAGAGTTCCAAAATCGAACAATCTATAATCACCGTCAGCATGCATAGCAACACCATCGCCTCTGCCATCCACGAAGAAACAATCCTTGTTTTCTTTGATTCTTAGGGGATGATCCAATTGTTCAGTTCTGATTTTTCCCTACTCTCTCTCTCTCTCTCTTTCTCTCATGCAACCAAGAGCTACCGTCGCAATTGGAAGGCCGCCCACCGTAACCCATTGTCGTCCGAAAGTCGGATCGCATCCACGTTCACTGCCTCCAGTGCCAATGTCTCCATAAAGAACAACCCTTTCTTCTCCAATAACAACTACCTCTCGGCTACGGAGGTTACTGCGAAACCCAAAATTGCGAAGCGACTGCACCGTCATTGCTTCTTTCGTTGGAAGCCCTCCTCGTACCCTAGGACGCACTACATTTCCATCGCTCAGATGTAGTGAATAATGAGGAAAATGAGGGAAGGTGGGCTAGGGCATTGCCCAGAAGCGATGCGCCGTGTTTTTGCTTGGATATGGTGTCAAATAAGATAAGGTTGTCGCATTATGGTGGACGGGTGCAGATAAAGAAGTTAGTCCATGAGAATAGGTTTAGGTTGACAACTTGGAATATAGGAACGCTGACAAGTAAGACTCAAGAATTGGTGGATGTAATGAGTAGGAGGAGGATTAATATTCTATACTTACAGAAACGAAGTGGGTTGGAGAGAGGTCTAGAGAAATTGAGAGTTCGGGATATAAATTATGGTATACGGGGAAGGACAAACATAAGAATGGGGTAGGCATCATGGTAGATAGGGATTTAAAGGATAGTATTGTTGATATTAGGAGAATTGGCGATAGGATAATGGTTATGAAACTGGTGATTGGAGAGGGGGTGATTAACGTTATTAGTGTGTATGCTCCCCAAGTTGGACTGCAAAAAAATGTTAGACGAGAATTTTGGGAGAAGATAGATAAAGTTGTTCAAAGTATACCCAACCAAGAAAAAATATTTATAGGGGGAGACTTGAATGGACATGTTAGGAAGGAAAGTGGGACTTTCTAGAAAGTACACGATGACTTTGGATTTGGGGAGAAGAATACAATGGCTGAGATGATTTTAAATTTTGCTATAACGTATGATTTAGTTCTTCTAAATACATGCTTCAGGAAAGGGATGAACACCTTATCATATTTAAGAGTGGTAAGAGGAATAGACAAATAGATTTTGTTCTTACTAGGACAAGTGATCGTTTAACATGTAAGGACTGTAAAGTCATACCCAGAGAGAGTATTGTTACCCAACATAGACTAATGGTAACTGATCCGAAGTTTCAATAGTGGAAACAAGAGTCTAAGATAAGTAGGCATGCAAAGATATGTTGGAGAGATTTAAGAGGTGAAAAAATGGAGTTGTTTAAGAATAAAATTAGCAATGATGAGTTATGGAAGAGACATGAGGATGTGAACAAAATGTAGATTAATATGGAGAGTAGTATAAGAGAGATAGAAAGAAAAATTTTAGGAGTTTGTAGAGGAAAAGGACCACGATATAAAGAAAATTGGTGGTGGAATTAGGAGGTCCAAAAAGTTGTTCGAGACAAGAAAATAACTTATAAAGAATAGAAAAAATATCGAACTCAGGATAGTTTGGAGAAGTATAAACATGCAAAAACGGAGGCAAGAAAAATAATTAAGGAATCAAAATTTAGGGTGTATGATAATTTATATCAAAAGTTAGATACAAAAGAGGGAGAGAGAGATATATTTAAACTTGTTAGGCAACGTGAACGAAAAACTAGAGATATTGGAAGTATCAGATGCATCAAAGACATTAATGAAAAGGTACTGGTGAAAGATGAGGAGATTATGGAACGATGGAAAAGTTATTTTTATAATTTATTTAATGAGAATAATGTTGGGAATTCTAGACTAGAGTTGTCTAGTTTATTTTCAGATAAGATTTATAAGTTTCATAGAAGAATTAGGGTTTCAGAAGTTAGAATAGTACTAAGGAAGATGCGAATTGAAAAAGCAGTAGGGCCAGATGAAATCCTTATAGAGGTGTGAAAAAGTTTGGCAGATATTGGGATAGAGTGGTTGACTAGACTTTTCAATGACATTTTGAGAATTAAGAGAATGTTTGACGACTGGAGGATGAGTATCTTAGTACCCATCTATAAAAATAAATGGGATGTTCAAAGTTACACGAACTATCGGGGCATACAACTTATGAGTCATACTATGAAACTTTGGGAGAGAGTGATAGAATATAGAATAAGACATAAAACGAGCATAGAAAGGAACCAATTTGAATTTATACCCAGTCGATCAACCACTGAAACTATCTATTTACTCAGGAGATTAATAGAAAAATATAGAGAAAATAAAAGAGATTTACATATGATATTTGTGGACCTAGAAAAGGCATATGATAGGGTACCCTGAGAAATTTTGTGGTGGGTGCTAGAAAAGAAATAGGCATCCCATGTGTACATTGAGATAATTAAGGATAATGAAGGTATAGTCACTAATGTTTAAACAGGATGAGACGATACTTGTGCATTTGTTTTTATCAATATAGGCTTATATCAAATATCATCTTTAAGTCCTTACCTCTTTGTTCTAGTTTTGGATGGGCTCACAAAATATATTCAAGATGGAATACCTTGGATATGTTGTTTGCACATGACATCGTACTAGTGGACGAAAGTAGAATAGGTTTTAATACTAAGTTAGAAAGATGGAGATAAGCATTAGAGTCTACAGGTTTAAAGGTTAGCAGAAATAAAACGGAATACATGCATTACAATTTTAGTGATACCCGAAGAGGCAGTGGTGCGGTCAAAATTGGAGACGAGAAGGTGTCGAAGGTTGAACATTTTAGATATTCAAGTTCAATGATGCAGAGTAATAGCAAAATCGAGGAGGATATTACGCATAGAATCGAGACAGGTTCGTTAAAGTAGAGAAGTGCAGTTGGGGTAATTTGTGATCGTAGGATTCCATTGAAACTTTAAAAAAAAATTCTACAAAACTGCTATAAGACCAGTGTTTCTTTATGATTTAGAATGTTGGACAGTAAAAACAAATCATGTCTAGAAAATTGGGGTGACAGAAATGAGGATGTTGCAATAAATGAGTAAGAAAACGAGAATGAATAAAATTAATAATAAAATTATTAGAGATAATTTAGGAATAACACCTATCGAAGAGAAAATTGGAGAAAATCGTTTACGATGGTTTAGGCACATGCACAAAAGATCCATAAAAGCACCAGTGAGAAAATGTGATTTAGTTCAAGTGCAGGAGACTACTAGAGGGAGAGGTAGATCTAAGAAGACGATAGACGAAACTTTTAGAAATGATTCGGCGACATTAAACCTAACGGAGGGAATAACCCTTGATCAATTTCTACAGCGTAAATGGATTCATGTAGTTGACCCTACATAAGTGAGACAAAGACTTAGTTGTTGTTGTCAATTGGGCAGAAATCAACTTAGACGACTGGTTCGCCATTCAATTCCAGAAATTCAGTTCAATAGCAAATTCTGTGTTTTGCCGATGAACCGTCAGCACAGGTGGGTATTGTAGACTTGTAGCCCATGACGGTGTCGCTATAGTAGGCGGAGAAGGAGACGCAACACCGTGTCTCTGTTTTTGGCAATGGCAGTGATGATGCAGTCGATTTACCAGTTGGGGATAAATTATTCCAAGAGACATTTTGGGCAATTGTGTTTGGTGACTTCGGGTGATTTTGTGTATGTGATTTGTGAGTCGTTCCTGTTGATTTGGAGGGTTATTGAAGGCCACGTTTGGTTAGGTTAGAAGAGAGATGTTTGCTTGCATATGTTAAAGGACATAACGGTAGAACAAAATGTTCCAACAGACATTAATTTTGGTTGGAAGAGGGGTGTCTGTTTGCATCGAAGGGCATAATGGGTAGAAAGAAATGTTCCAAAACACCACCCTTTTTTATAATTGAAGCAGATTGATGATAATCATGAATCTAGTTATTGATAACAGAGTTAACATATATCAATAAGTTGAAAAAATAAAAAGTGAACATATATTTCTAAATGGAAAAATGGGTAATTATTTTAGAACATCTGAAAAGGAAAACAAGCCTAGTATTTTGGAAGAGTAAATGTTTAAGGATCAATTAGTTTAGAAAGACAGAATAACTGAGACCAACCCAAAATGTATATATGCACACAACCACACACACACAAAACGAAACGAAACAAACAGTAGTCTCAAGCATATAATTAAGTCCTCGATCCCTTTTAATCGAATATGAAATTTGTAGCAACATCAAAACATATGAAGCAGACAATAACATTTCAATGTATTTGTTTTTGTTAGCTTGCCTAATGATATCGTAGTTCAAATAAACATGTATCTGCCACTTCTCCTCTTCCTCTAATCAACTATACATAATACAACTAATACAAGACAATGTCTTAAGTTACAATCTGCTTCTGCAATCGAACAAACAACAAATGCAGACGAGACTAAAAGTAACAGAATCTTCTATCCCGATTTTCAGGAACAAAACAAAACAAAAAACCAAAAACAAAATGGGTAAAAGGAAAACATCCATTCCCTCGAGTACAACCTGATTTTTCCAGGACAATCTGGCCAATATCCACAATCCGGGACCTTTATTCGAAACCCTTTCACATATTTCAATCTACACATTTCAATTTCAATTTGAACTCTGAAATTGCTAAAGTTTGTTGCTACAAAACTTATTTCTGATTGAGTCCATTGATTGGACCAGAGATTCTTTACAATTTCATTCAGCAGGAGTGGAGCAGCTTATATTGAAAAGACATGCTCCAATGGAAGAGGACAGCGATATTGACAATCCCTCACTCAAATAAGAAACAAGCAGTATACAACAAGGAACACATCATTGCTGCAACCCAGATTCAGGAAGATTTTGGGGCACCCGATTCTTCACCTGATAAACCTTCTTCACCTGCTTCTCATTGGTATTTCCAGATACAGGTTTACTGATCCACTTGGTAGGTGGTGATGGAGGTGGACCCATGTTCATGTTTTGGATGTTTGGCATCCTCTGGGAAACAGCACCTTGTGATCTGTTTCTACCACCACCGCCGCCGCCACCAATTGTTATAGCAGACATGCTATTACTTATGTTATGATACTGTTCTTGATACGAATGTCTATCTTGTGCCTTCCCTTGCCTATTTCCTTGATGTTCATATCTAGGGCTTCCCATTATGCCTCCTCGGGTGTCATATTGTCCATATAAGTTATTGGTATCCTCCCAATAGCCCTTCTCATAGCCAGATGGCCCCGCAGGTCTAGGCCTGTGACTTACATGGGGTCTTCGGGAGTTTTGATACGACGGTTGCTCCAAAAAACGGGAAGACATTTGATTTGGTTTGATATTCAGCGTGTTGTTAAGCAGGCGATGGGCAGCTTCTCCCAGCATAGGGCCAGATATTGCACCAGGTACATGCAATCTGAAAAAAGATGATGCAACATAAAAAGGTGGTGTTTGGTTCACTACCGGAGTAGCGTTTTCACTTTTCAGTTTTTAATTTTACTCAAAATACTAATATTTCTCTTTTAACAACACAATGCAAAAACACTTTTACAAAACAATTTTCATAATGCTCATATCACATCAAATACTTTTAATGATATACTTTTATTATTTTATGAATTTAATTTTATCTTTTGTTTCTATATCTTTATTTTTTATTTCTATACAAGTTTTCTCTACCACACATTCACCCAACAAACATCATTATCATTAAAAAAAATTCAACATCACATCTAAGTCAATTACATTACCTTTACTTTTCAATTTTTTTAAAAATATTGATAAAGATTCATGTTTTTTAAAACTAAACCAAAGAGTTTTACAATTTTTAAAAACTGTTTTTGAAATTTTCAAAAATTGTCTTCGAAAAAATAAACAGACAAGCTCAAAAGAACTACAGATATTTCAGGACAAACTGTTACTAGTAGAACCACCACGTCGTTGATTTGAGGACAATTTATATCAAACCAATTAGTATAGGGTTTAACCTAAATAATAGAGTTTGGTTTGAGTTCCATTTATTTCACCTTTCCTTTCCTATTGAAAATGTACATTCTAAAAGCACTATCGTATCAAAAGATAATAGTAGTTAAGGGTGAGTGAACTGACCTTTCTCTGCCTAGCTGCCGCCTGCCTCCATTGTCTTCATGCCAGAGTAGAGGAAAGGGTTTAATGTCACTATGTCTCAATACCTATGCAGGAAAATAAGACCATTTTTTTAATTTCTCATCAGGAAAAATCATAAATAAGGCATGAAACATGCATAAAGGTTCTTCATTGGCTATTAAATGACAAGGAAACTCTTGCAAGAATATCATGTAAATGCAATACATGGAAAAACAAGTAGATTTGGGCATTCATAGACAGAATTCTACCAAGTCAATTTTCTGCCTTGAAGTGGTGGGATGAAGTACTTCAAGAAAAATGGCTTCCGCATGAAATTTTGTATGACCACATACATCTTTCCAACACATGAGAGGCTAAGTAAAGACACATACCTTTTTAGGCACAGCAACTCCATTTGGTGGCTCTGGAATGTGCTTGTGTGGAAGTGGATTCAGATACGTAATGTTTCTGCAAAACAAAAGGACAATCTATTGGAAAAAATTATAAAAGGGATCAAGAAAGAACTCAAAGAAAATCTAAAGATGAATTGATAAATGAAGAAATGGAAATCAAAATGGGAGAATCAATTCCTTATATCTGATACTACATAAAAAGAAACTTGAAGTTCTCAATGAAACATAAGAAAAGAACAAAGAAGAGGAAAAATCTTCATAAATCTTCAATGGCGGAAGGGTAACATACAAAACGAGGTTATCCATGATGTCTTGCGTTCCACTAACTGGGGAAGGAACTACTTTTCTCATTCCATTACGCTCGCATAGCCAAATGTATCCATTCATTCCACCACTGGAAAAATTGTTGAAAGACATGTTGTAAAATCAGCCTATAAAATTCTGGGAACCATGGAAGCTTAAATAGACAAAATAAATCAACTAACCAACCTAGCATTTGTGTCAATTAGCCAGGCCACTTTTTGGTCAGGGTACATCTGATAATAATTGTAGTACGCAAAAATTTGCATAGATAAAGCATGAAATGGATGTACGTATAGCAAATCAAACATGACATTGTTTCTAACTTGCTCTTCTTCCTGCATCACCAAATCAAACATTAATGGCCCCAAGCATCTAACATAAAAGACGTTTCAAAATGCTTTGGACCATCACTTGCAAAGTGCAACCATGCGAATAATGGAAAAGTTCAACATTTTCTAGTAGTTGGGTGGTAAATGCATGCCAAAGCATAAAAAGAAACACAAAAAAGACAATAAGAATGCATTGATTCAAAGGCACATCACAAGCAAAGTATGCATTCCCAAATAAAGCATTTAAACTATTTTGAACTTGCTCTTCCTTGTCTTCCTCTTGCATCACAAAATCAAACATTAATATTGTAGGAAAATCACAAATATATTTGACAGTAATTACCAAGATTGAATAGCTGTAAATTAGCGGTAAATTAGGAAGAAGAAATTGGTCAATGATTATAAATTAGGAATATATCTTTATTAGGTTAATGTATCTTTATTAGGTAAACTAATTAGTTATTCTTTTCCTAGTTTAGATTTCTTGTAATTCCTATGAGTAGGAATCCGTGTAAATCAGAAAATATACCAAATTATTCTCTCTGTTTATAAATACCAACAAAAATCCGTGTAAATCAGAAAATATACCAAATTATTCTCTGTTTATAAATACCAACAAGCATCTAACTCTGAAATATTCACTTGCAGGGTGCAGCCCTATAAATTATTGAAATTTTTAACGTTTTCTATTCAAAGGGATAAAAAGAAACACAGGAAAGACACCAAGAAAGACATCAATATGTCGGTAGAGGAGAAATCAGAGAGAAAAGTAGGTGCAACTGTGTAAGCAAATGGCAAGATTATTTGTGCAGAGGGGGTGATCTGTTGGCACGAAAGCTCCCACTAGTGTATGATCTGGGAGGGTCAGATATATGCAACCCAACCCCTCTATGCAAAGAGGTTGCTTTTGAGATTTGAACCCTGAGGTTAGGTTGTGTACAACTGACCCTCCCCAAACCTACAATGGTGGGAGACTTTGTGCACTTGGTACCCTTAGACTGTCAACAGATCCTCAACCTCCTGCCCCCCGCCCACCAATTCTTTCACAGTGCCTATCTTGATTCTTAAACAACCTCTCCCGTCTGGCAGGCTCTCTCCAGCAGCAGGTCAATTTAAGCGAAAGCTGGTTCTATGCCTAGCTTTATCCACTGATTTAGAACTATTTAAACACTACCTTTCCTGGAGAGTCTCGCTTTGAAAAGGAAAGAAGGTTCCAATGAACCTCAACAGATTATGCGTCAGCGCATAACTCAAAGACAACAACACCACCACCACCACCGGTGAGGAACAGCAATTCAGACAGAATGAGCAAACAAAGGTGAAGGGCTTGCATTGAAAGTTCATATTTAATATTCCTAATCAAGAATAACAATTTGCTGCATGCAAGAGGTAACATAAGCAAATGCCTCCTAAAATCCTAATAAACGAAGAGAATGTTCCAAAACCTGATTTTTCCACTTTTGATCTTTTGAGACTGGTAGAAATTCATTAATTTTTTATTTTATTTTTTGACTTAAATGATAATGATTTCAAATAATAAGATGCACGGTGTGTCAAGCCAAGTACAACGCAACTAGGGAGACCCCAAATCCAAAACAAACTCAAGGATCAAAATGAAATCAATCACCGCAATTAGCAAATGCGTAACTTTCAGTTGGAAAAAAAAAAAAAAAACAAGATGGCATAACTAACCCCAAGTTTGCTAAAAGAGAAGTTATTCACATCAATAGAATATCCATTTTCTAAAAGACAATTGTTCAGAGAATACAAATGTATGAAACTGAAAGTTGTTTCACGGGATCGAAATAATTGATCTCGGAAAGACTAAACTTTAAGATAGACAAAAATAAGCACTTGTTTACACATGCCTATACTGGAAGTTTCAAAATGATTTTCAAAAGATAAAAGCAACAAAACAAAACAGGGGAAATGAGAAAAGGTTTAAAATCTTCCAATTCAAAGCCAGACATCTGTTTTGCGGCATCGTTCAATGTCCTCTAAGCCTCTAAGGAAAACCTGATAAGTGAGGTAATGGTAGGCACAATCCAGCACCTCTAGGAGGACCCTAGGAAGGACTAAAGGGGAGCTATAATGGACTGATGGACCGTTAGGGACGTAAACGCACACGCATACACGAAAGAAAAAAAGGGAAAGCCTAGCCAGCAATTTAAACAAAATACACCTTCAGCATTTAATTTATGTATGTTCAAGGTCCACGCTTCTCTATGTATAATTGAAACTCAACTATTATAGCCATAAATCAAAATGCTTTATCCAACTTCTACCTTATTGAGTAGTACAATTAACAAAAGGATACGTTAATAGTTAATACCCGAACCTAATTTTTTCGATTTCATGTTTCAATTTGAAATTTACAAAAAAAACAAAAAAAAAAAAAAAAGGGAGGAAAGAGACAAATAATGTACATTTCTTGGCTTTATTGTTGACCAGGGTCTACGATTCACTATATCATTTAAAGTCAACAATTATAACCAATTAACCATAAACCCCTAATAGTCTATCCTACCTTGAAAAACAGTGTCTTCAGCTAAACTTGTGCATTAAAAGTTGATAAACGCTCTTAATGATAATCATAAGGATATCATCTTAAACAACAAATTAATAGGCCAAAGCAATAGAATACGCCTCACATTATTTTGTCATCTTATCTACTTTGAACTTGCAAATGAAAACCGAGAGCCATCTATCTTATGCTTCTTGAAACAAGTCAAAAGAAACAAAATTTAATATTAAATACAAAAACTGCAACAATGAAATTCGAGGAAGGGTATATATAGTAAAATTTGGAGGTTTTAGGTTGAATAGGAACCGTGCAAGAATAAGGTAAGCCAGTTAAAGGATTTGTTTGGTTTGCAACTCTAAAAACTGTTTCACTTTTCCAGCCAGAAAACTATATCCCAACATTTTCACTTTTCAGATTGGCAGAAAATAGTTTCCAGAATGCAAACTGAAGATACCCCTTAATATTTTTCACAAATTCATAGGACTCTCATCCATTACATAAAAAATAGAATGAACATCTTCAGAAATTAAGGGGGATACTGCACAGTCCACTATCCTCCTATAGCTTTTCTTGAAAGAATTATCATTTTATGCATTTTGGTTAATAAGACCAAGGATCTATTTGCAGGAGGGAGCAAATGATAGTACTCTTCTCCTGTTGCCTTTTTTTCCCAAGGATGCCGAGAAGGCATCAAAATGGAATGTAAGAGAAACCAGACATCTGTCCCTGCTGATGGAAAAAGGAAAGGGCAAAGGAGGGAAGAAAATTGCAATTACCCTTCCATTATCAACGAAAAGCAAGTTAGGTTAACAAAAATTTGCTAATTGTACAGAAGAGGTCATAAATATCTCCTAAAAATATTTTGCATACTCCACAACAAAATATTTAAGCAGCATATTCGGGGGCAAGTATGAAAACATGCATAGAACATTGTGTCTTTTCGACAAAGAAAATATATACGCCATTCAAAACCAGATAGACCACTTTAAGCCGACTCTCTTTTTTATAAGAAACGCAAGATAATGCAGCCCAATTTGACAGACATCAAATCGAAGGGAGTAAAAAAATGCTACAAGTACAGATGACGTATTTCAGAAAGAAAAGATAGAAGTTTATTTAACATCCCAGAACTTCTACTATGTAAAAGTGTTGCAAAATGTGTTTTCTAGGAAAGTCCCAGGCGAGCCTTGGGGAGGGGGGGAGTAGTAGAAATGACACTGGATTATGTGTGGGGCAACATGCTCATTGGGCATATGCTCCAGGATTCTAGGAGGAGGCTTAGGCGTAAAAATTGGGCAAAGCCTAGGGCTTGGGGCATGAGCCCAATGGTCTTTTTCATTTCTTTTTTTATTCAATTGAATTAAATGATAATTAAAATTAATTCTTTAAGTTTCTAAGTAAGGTTAGCATTTAAAATAACTCAAGTTACTATTAGAAAATAGGCCTAAACTATGGTGAAACATCTTGATATTCGCTCCTCTTCCCAATGAGTGATTACATAAATATATGTAGAGAGAAGTGAACTCGCATCTTTACTTACGTACACTCCATTACCCTATAAACATTTCCATTGTTTTACCGGTAACTTAGCATAAATGTTTTATAGATGTCCAATTGTTTCCCCCCATCTTATATTTTTTTCCTACTATTCTTTTTTGTATTATTTGTAGATATATTTCATGGTGCTTATGCCACACACTACAGGACGTAATCCTACCGACTAGGTAGCCACGTCTCGCCCCCGCGCCTTTTACAATGCTGCAGTGTAATAAAACTAATTCAAGCTAGACCTGTTTGACCTGAAACCAGCGGGATAAGATCCTATCATGACTATTCTCTTCTACTAAACTGCATGGATTTAGGCATATAACCGCTTGCTCCTGTAAGTCATTGTCTATTGTGGGTTGTAAAGTGCTCCCCCACATCTCCCATGCCAAACGACTCCCAAACCTCAGTTTTCTTCTACGTTCTAGTGTTCCAACTCTGTATACATGCACACATGGCATGAAATGCATGAGCAGGGAAAGAAAAGAAAGTAAGATACAAGCCCATGTTACAAACCGTTAGCGTGACTTCAAGCTTCCTTGTTTCAGCGAGCAATCTCTTTTCATCAATAAATGGCAATTTGGCAACACCCTGAGTTTTACAATAAGAGAATCCAAAGGTCATTTCCCAGAATTAAGTCGAATAGCAAACATTATCCATTGAAGAACAATCACAGTAAAAGAGTGCACCTGCCATGCGAAACGCTTGCCATTCATGTCAATTTCAAAATCTATCCATATAAAGAAGCAGAATCAACTTTAAGGAAGAAAGGCAGTAAAAAATAAAAATTGGACTACAGCAAGGAAGTTTAAGCGTCAACTTCTATTACCAGAAGGATAAAAATCAAAAATAGGTGACAATGGATCGGTCATCAATCTCCTATATTTATCAGGTAGAGCACTTGAACTGAAGCATGGAAAGAACAAATATCATAATCAGCACATGCGGGGAAACCCAAAAGGAAAAAGAAAAGGAGGAGCATAATAATAGACCTTGCAGCTGGCAGGGTACCCATGAGCTGATCAAAGGGTTTAAATGGTTCCCCCAAGAAGAATGTTATTTCTAGGTCAGCTAGATCTTTAAGATCCGAAGCAAATGGAGCATAATGATATGGATAATACCTGAAACCAATAGCAGCGAAATTAAGTTTGTAACAGTAACCACATCGCCAATCTGAAATATTTATTTTTCTCCTTCTAGTAGAGCCTATCTCTTGAATCTAAAATCAACAATTTATATTTAAAAGGACGGAGAGACTTCAAATGTTAGACAACAACATCCAGACCTTACTTCTCATGGACATCCGCAAATTGAACACATATGGTTGGACTTGGACAAGCTCCATTTTTAGTAGCTCACCGTTGCCAAAACTCATCATTCACACACACACACACAGGGATCCAGGAGTGCAAGAGAAATAAAAACATGTATTTTAAGTCATAATGAAATGAAGCCCACCATAACCAAGAGCAGACACCTTGGTAGTAGTACCGGCAAACCCAACATAAACCTTCCACATACTTCAATACCTGCAAACCAAAAAAAAAATAAAAAGGAAAACATGTAAGGAAACCCCGCATGGCAATAATATTTGCACAACTCCATGAAACTATGGTGGTTCAAATGTAAGGAGCACATAAAGACGATCGGAGTCATAAAGGACAAATTGCACAAGCTTGATCCGCAACAGAACTAATTTCTCTATCCTTAACAGCTTGGTTTCAGGTGACAATTGGTCTAGTGGTAAAAAACATTAGCCCATTAACCTTGAAGTTCTGGTTTCCATCCTTGAGAGGATACTAGGACTAGGGATTCCACAGTGTAGATTTGGAGATTCCAATATTTCTGAAAATTAAAACATACTTACATATAAACATATACACGAATTCAGCCGAAGCCAATAGCAATCAACATTCCGGCCATGGTTTTAGAGGCAATGGGAAAAATGGTTCCAGAGAGGTTGCCAAGGTATAAATGATTGTGTAAGAAAAATTAAAATTAATTCACATTATAATTAAAACAACATATCAACGATCTTATAAGAACATTTGAGTTTAAATCTCAAACATTTTTAACTTCTCATACAGAGGAAACATTCATATGTGTGAAATTATGAATGTTTCACAAGTTAGTCTTTATTACCAATCTATTCCATTCTCCATTTCACAATCTCCCTAGAATCCCGATATCCGTGTCTTTACCGTGGGCCAACTCTCTGAGGGGAACACAAGAGACGCCAAGCAAGTCCCGGAAAACTTCCAACGCCGGCGCATGGTGCTGGTGGAGATGCCAAGCAGTTCCGAAAAACTTCCAGTGTTGTCGCTGGCACCACCAGCAGCGGCAGCATGCAGTGCAGGGGGGCGGGGGGGTGTGGCAAACTTCCGGCGTCGGCAAGATTGCGGGCACACGGCGCCGGCAGCAGTGACATCACCGGCATGAACGGCCGTTGTCGGGGTTGCCGGCAGCCCAGTGCATCTGGTGGCAGCGGTGGCAACAGCTGTGTTGTGGTCATGTGGTGCCTACCAAGGTGCAGTTGGCAGTGCTTTTAAATAAGGCATTGAGTATTGAGTATACGAATTACCTTTTTGGTCACTTCCTTAATTCATTACCTTCCACACCTTTCAATAGTTTTTGTTGTGATTAGACAATGAAAGAAATTATTGAAAAACAAATTAGTTGATTATTAATTTTTTTGTGGTTATAAGGAGTTTCATGCTGGGATCATATTTTGAACACGAGCAAGAGTCATGTTGAATGTTGATTTATTGGTACACCTATCCTACTGGTGAACTTTAACGTCAGTTTTGCATAACGTAATGATATTTTTGTTTACATTATTTTTTAATATCTAATTTGTTTCTGAAGTGTATGAGGATGGGAGATATTGTTGAAATCAGACGCTTTAAACTCAAGACTGTTATCAATAATTGCTCTAATTGTAGTTATAAATTGTCTCATCTTAAAGTTTGTTTTCCAGTGTATGGATTTTGGATATCCCCATTCATTGTAATATACTTGGGGAAGTCTTCTAAGCGTTATGATTGTGGAGTGGTAGGAGTATTTTTTGTAAATGATTCCTTGTATTGCATGTTTAGTAGCTGTTTTACAAAATTATCTTCTTTGGGTAAGTGATATCTGTGCTTAGAATTTTTCTTTGTTGAAATATTTAAATAGCAAGTATTTTTATGAAGTAAGCACAGGTTAGCGCAATTATTCTACGGAAAAATTGCAATTTTGACATAGTTTCGAATTCAACACATTTAACCCTAAGTTTTGGGTGAGTATCAAATAGGTCCAATAATTAACGTCATGTTAAAAACTGGACAGAAATCATCATGTGCCGCACAAGTGACCTTAACGTTAGGGGCATTCTTGTATTTTAATCTAATTAATTTATGAGGAGCTATCTAAATACTTATTCAAACTTTATGGGTAAAAAGTGCAGTTTCCTTTTTTCTTTTTCCTAATTTGTTCTCTCTCAAAACTCCCGTCAACGGCCATCCATACCGCCCTCTAAAAACTTTTCGACAGCCGTCTTCACTGCTCATTATTTCCTCACCACCTTCCTCAACCCTCAAACTCTTAGCCCTACCAATCGATAACCCCCTGCTCTCTCCCGTCCTCGTACCCAAGTGACCAAACCATTCCCAACCCCAATTCCTCTGCCAAAACCTTCCACGCCTGCTTCCACTTGAACGAATTGCCATTGTTGCGATTCAGCTCCTGATTCTTCACCGCCAGACCCACCACCACCCAAATTTGGTGCTTGGCCAGCAGATAAGCTTCCACTGCGTTGGCCTAGCAATGCCACGATGCCTTCGTCCCGATGTACAACATTTGTTGTTCTCATGTCTAGAATTGTCAGCATAGATGCAGAGAGTGTGAACGATGTTAATCAGGCTACAAGGTGAGAACCTGAAAATCAGAGTGGGTTGGTGGACGACCACGTCAAGGAATTTTTTATCAGATTCTTCGTAGAGAATATCTTCGGGATTGCAGCAGAAATTGGGTTTGTTATATCTGTGTAAATCATCGGTTAATGGAGGGGTTTGGACTTGCCATTGATTTTGAACAATCAAAAGTAGTTTTTGATACCGGTTTGGAGGCAAATGTGCTGGAGATTTGGGGAAATGGGGATCACCAATGTGCCACAGATGTGCTCAAGGAAGAAGATGTTTGAGGTTATGGGGTGAGAAGAAGCTTGTGCTTTGTGAAGGCTAACAGTTTTTGAGGGTTGATGATGGCTGTGAGCCGTGAACATGGCTATGTGGATCTGCCAATGGGAGTTCAGGAGAAAGAACACACAAGAATAAAGAAATGCATAAAATTGCACTATTTACCTTAAAGTTTATCTGAGCATTTAGATAACAATCAGTCAACTAAAATGAAATGCCAAAAATGCCCCAAAAATTAAGATCACATGCCTCGCAAGTGATGGTTTCCGTTCAGTTTTTAACTTAATGTTAATTATTGGACCTATTAGACACCCACCCAAAACATTATGGGTCAAAAGTGCAATTTTCCCTCATTCTACCAAACTCAAAATGTTAACACAAGTAGTAACAACTCCATGTTACAGAGCTACTTGTAAGACCTGATAGAACTTACCATATCTTTTCTTACTTCCTCAATCTTGTCAAGGTCTGACAGACCAAATTTCTCAGAATAATACCTTTCCTTGTATCCGGGCTCCCCCAACTTAACCTGGTAACATTTTTTCAAGGAAATTTTAAAAAATAAAAAAAATGAAAATAAAAGCAATGAAAAGAAATACCAAGTCAGAATACTTAAGTGTAAACGAAGCAAATAAATCACTATAATCAGCCTCCAGGGACTAAAACAATGAATGCCTAATTCCAAAGGGTAAAGCAACAATTACAAGTCCATTTAAAATGACAGCGATAAAAAGAAATAGCAAGTTAGAATACTTTAGGTGTTAATGAAGCAAACAAATCACCACAATTAGCCTCCAAGCACCAAGTCAAAGAATGCCTACTTCAAAAGGGTAAAGCAACAATCAAAGTCCAGATAAAAGATTACACATTTTCAGAAAGTAAAGCAAATTCCTACATTCTAAAAATGATCTTTATGCTAGTTGTCTATAAACAAATTTGCTAATCTTAACCCAAAAAAGTAGTTGGAATTAAACAAAAAGGTGAACATGGTCAAATATAAACATAAACACACACACGTACACACACACAACTTGTATTCTGAACCAACCTAACATGACAGTCGACGTAAACAAGTTAAATGCAGTATTAAACGTGAAGAATAAGGGAAAAGAAGACCAACAACTAAAAACCACTGCAAACATCAGACTATTAGACTCAATCAATCCAATAAAATTGTGAAGGTGATATTTTGGACACGTCCAAGTGGATTTGATCATCCAGCATGTTAAGCGTCAGAATGTTAACACTCAATGCATGAACACAAAGCTACTATACATTCCAATTTAACGAGTGTTAATATTGAGATTCGAGAAAAGACAGAAATATGGAACAGCATTAACAACTCTTGAATCCAACATTGTATTTGTGAGGCTTCCCAAGCTAGTCAATCAAAAACTTCTATGAGGCTTCCCTAGCTAGTCTATTCCACCTATAGCCAAATACGTTTAGGTTGGAGCCTCAGAAGATTCTATCAGAGCTAGGTTTCTGAGATTCCCCAGTTTGCCTCCTAAAAAAGTGGCCATCTCTAGACTCTCTCGTGGTCTCTCAGTTGTTGTAAGCACAAACCACGGTAGCAGGTGACAGTGGGCGTCGAATCCCATGCAGCATCTATGAGGCTCCCCAAACTAGTTCATGAATTGAAGATGCTACTCCACTTATAACCATATGGTTTTAGGTTAGAACCTCCTAAGATGGAATCATGTTGAATTCAATATTGCAATTGAAGGCTTCATTATCTATTCTATAAATTGAAGGGTTACCCCACCCACAACCATATAGTTTTAGCCTTTTAGGTTAAAACCTCCTAAAATTGTATCGTATCTAGAGTTTCGAAAGCCTTCCTTGTCTATCCCCCCAAGTTTACTTTGCCATCTTTACACTTCTCTGTCAATCGCTCCTTGTCCAAGCTGCATTGCATAAGAGGACGATTACTAAATTTCACATTGCATCACAGAAACTTTCTAAACTAGCATATTAGTCAAAAGTGCAACTCTTAAGTTGAAGATAGCACCGTGCCAGAGTTTGAAAAGTATTCCTTTCTATTCTCCAAATCATTTGGCTATCACTTACATCTCTTTTGGTCATTCTCTCGTCTCTGTCAATTGAAACACGTGCAAGTCGGGATTGCACGTGGGGGTGGGAGTTGAATCCGATATCGGTTAATAAGACCTCCCAAAGTAGCATATTCGTCAAATGAACGACTAACAATCATATAGCTTTAGGTTGTAACCTCCTATACCAAAAACGAAAAGCCAAATTTACTAGGGAACAGAATTTGGAAAACAGAAACAGTAGCGCCGTCGGATTTTTCATTCAAATTTCACTACCAATTCAAGTGGAAGTTCAAGATTAACCCTACCCCATTGCATAATAGGGTCGAGGAACTGACCATGTCAAATCTTATGTAAGGGAAACAAATCATGTGGTTTTGGTGTCCCCGTGTTGGATTTTTATACAGCATAGAATCGCTTTTTAATTGGAATTTGATGTTGACGAGTATTTTGGAGTGCCGTATCAGGGAATGAATGGAAGACCTATGAGAAAGTACATGGTGGTAAGGAATTTGTGTATGATTTATTAATTTCGAATGCATGTTCAAAAAGATGGATGGGCACCTTATTCCATTTGAGAGTAGACCTATGAGTAGTCTATTTTATTCCATTTGAGAGTAGACCTATATATAGCCAAATAGACTTTGTTCTTACTAGAACAATAGATTGTTTAGTTTGCAAAATTGGAAAATTAAGCCCAATGCGAGTATACACAACATAGTTATAACAAATTTAAAGATTAAGGGGCGCAAGTGGGAGCTTCGGGTGAATAGGAATCCAAGGATTCAGTTAAAAGATCTTAACCAAGAAAAGATAAAAAGTTGATTAAGAACGCAATTAGAAAGAAGGGGCGATGGAGGAGACAACCAAGTCAACAGAGTATGAAATGATACGGCAACTTGTACTATAGAGATAAGCTTAGTGTATCTAGAGCAGGTGGACCACAATTAAAGGAAAGTTAGTGATGGAATAAAGAAGTCCAAAAGCAATGTTGGAAGAAATCTATATTAAAAGTTAGAAACGAGAGATAGATATAAACAAACTTGTCCAAAGACTTGAAAAGAAGAATAAAGATTGAGGTGATATCAGATGCATCAAAGAGATGGGGACCAAAAAATTTTAGTCCAGAATGCACAAACACGGGTGAAAAATTATTTTTAAGGTTTGTTCAATGAGAAGTGTAGGCAACAAAAGTTTAGAAATAGGTAGTTTGTCCCTAGGTAGGATTCATAGGTTTGATAGGAATATTCGTGTTTCAGAAGTTGGACTTGCACCAAGGAATATGAGTAGTGGATAAGGAATAAGGCCAAATGAAATCCCTATACAGATTTGGAATATTTTGGGTGATCTAGGGATAGAATAGTTAACTAAGCTCTTTACTAACACATTGACGACAAAGAATGTTGGATGACTAGAGAATAAGTATTTTAGTGCCTATTAATCAAGGAGATGTTTGAAATGAAGATGTTTAGGCTAAATACATTTGAGGCATACTATGAAACTTAGGGAGAAAATAACAGCATATAAAAGAAATATAACGTGCATTTCTTTTTCCAATTAGAAAAAATATATGATAAAATACACGAAGTATTCTGAGGTGTTACAGAAAAAAAGTAAACACGAAGTATTTTGGGATGTTACAGCAAAAAAGTAAGTATCCAATGTTTATACTGATCTGATTAAGGAGCTGTAGGACCTATGAAGCACAGGTGTGGGATTCAGAGATGCATGGTTCTTGGATAATTTGGCCGTAACGAAACCGAGAGTATCCCAATGCATTCTTAAAGACTAGCTTGCATCTAGTTTTGCAACAATTTTAAAAGTCAAACTCACCCTCCAGAGAGTCCCCAAAGCACCTACATTGGGTAGGTGTCAGGCACTAGGGCTATTACATTTCAAAAGCACCCGGACTTCATAGTGTATGACAGAATAGCATCGAATGCTTGTCTTCCCAATTAAAATAGGTTTCATCATCGTTAATTCTCACCTCTTTGTTGTAGTAATAGACAAGCACAAAATATTGAGTATCATGGAGCATTGTTTGCAAATGATATAATAACCAGAGGCCCCAATGTATTTGACCTTCAAAGAGAAGCCCTAGAGTCTAATGGTTTAAAAAATAACAAAAGTGGACGGATAACAAGAATTGTAATGCCTATCAAAAAAAAAAAAAAATAAATAAAATGAATTGTAGTTTTAGTAATAAACAAAGAGGATAATTATGGTAAAAATCGAAGATCGTGTGGTTCCTAGGGTTGAGCATTTCAAGTACTAAGCTTTTCTGATTCAAAACAATGGAGAAATTGGGGAGAGTGTGCATAGAATCTGACATGGAGGTCAAATTGGATTTTTAGTGCAATTGGGGTCACACATGATTGTAGGACATAGGTGAAATTGAAAGAAAAATTCTATAAGAAAACAAAAAGACCAAGCAATTGATATGGCTCGTGATAAACAAAAAGCAGGCCTATAAAGTAATTGTCGTACCTAATATGAGGATATTGAGGCACGTGTCGTAGTACAAGAATTCATAAAATTAGAATGAGTTTATTAGAAAGAGATTGGGAATTGCATCTTAAAAGAAAATCATTTAAGATGGCATGAACATGTACATAAAGATATGCAAAAGCTCAAGTAAACGGGCCACAAGAAGGAGAATTAGACCAGAGAAAATTTGAGATGAGACAATTAGGAAATCTTTTAATCATTTGATAGCATTTTAATTAACGTATGGGATGACCTGAAACGATCCCTATGGCGCAAACGGATTCATGTAGCCAACCACACTTGAAAGGGAAAAAGGCTTTGTTGTTGTATTTTTCCATGTGGGTTTCAATGAGGCATCTCATACTAAAATATTAGTGGAAGGAATTACTACATCAATTCTCATATGTGGTCTTCAGTTCTAAACATGAAAATGAGATGAGTTGGGTTGGGAAGTCTATCTATGCCATCTCCTATGTAATGTGACCATCACTTCAACGCTCTCTCGATTCACGCGCATAACTAGATGGAATTGAGGGTGGTTGTTGATCAGTTCAATGGACTTACAAAACCTATTCCATATGGCTTTAGGTTGGAACCTCCAAAGATAACAAAACAATCAAAAGCTCTCTTTCAGGATTGATTGGAAGTTGGAACTTAAAAGACTCAATCACTTGGTGAAAAAGATGAACGGGGGGGTACCAACAAACAACCATGACATGGAAAACAATAAAAATTCCAAGAACAAGAAAACTAAGTACTGTATTTGGACTGACAATGCTTGAAAATTAGAGTGATTGTGAAAATTAAAATAACAGAAGTTGAGAGAGAGAGAGAGAGAGAGATGAGAAATGTATCGAAGCAAAAGTGCAGATGCAGGCAAAGAAGGAGTCAAAATAATTCAGCTCCTGCAAATGTCCCCGAACCAAAAGCTACCCAGGCAAATACACAAAGCCCTTTTTTGATATCATAAGCCAGGTGACTCGAACAATAGAGACAATTAGGCCCCCGTTTGGTAACCACTCCCATCCCAAAAATTCTCATCCCATTCCTAGATTTTTATTGGGCATAGCGTTTGGTAACCACTCCCATTTTTTTGTTTTCATTCCCATCCCATTCTAAAATGCGAATTGTGCCTATTTTTTCTATAGAAGTAAGAATTACAAAAAAATTGTTTCCGCTTTCTCCCTTCCCATTCCCATTAATTCCTAAAAAAGGACACGGAAGGAATTTTTGGATTTGTTAGTGAGACCAACTTTCAAACTTTGTAGCCATCTTTTCTTCTCTTTTTTTTCTACTTTTTTCATCTTCTTTGTTCTTCGTTCGTTGGCCTGGTTCGTCGTCGTCCTCATCCATCAATGGCGTCCTCTTCTTCGTCTGCATCAATGGCGTCCTCTTCGTCTACTTCGTCTTCGTTTGTCTGCCTCGCGTTTGTTCGTCTGTGTCGTCTTCTTTGGTTTCGATTTCGACCGTGTTCTTCGCCATCGTCTTCGCCTCGTCGTCGTCCTCATCTTCATCGTCTGCTTAGCATTACAATGGCGAGGGTTTGGCTCTCGATTTCAAAAACGAAATTGGGTTTCGATTTCGATTTCAAAATCAATTGAAATCGAAACAGAAACAGATTTTCGATACCCATTTCAATTTCAAAATCAAAATCGAAATATGAGGGTTTGTTCTTGAATTTGTTCTTGGTGTTCTTGAATTTATTCTTGGATTTGTGATTGTTGTTCTTGAATTTGTTCTTGGTGTTCTTGAATTTGTTCTTGAATTTATTCTTGAATTTGTAGTTTAGGGTTCGTTCTTAATTTCTAGGATAAAATTGTTACCAAACGCAATTCTGTTCCCAGATCCAAAAAACAATTGTCTTTACCAAACGCCATTCTGTCCCCAAGAAGAAAACAAAATTTTCATCCCATCCCATTCCCTTTCCATCCCTACTGCATAGGATGGGCACGAAACGGTTCCCAAACGGGCCCTAGGTTTCCAGTTATTTTTGTGTCTCTAGGTTTATTCACCGATCCATCTTCCCAACTTGGAGGAGGATCTGTTTAATCCTAGCCATTGGGAGGTAATCAAAGAGTAAAACTATGGCTTCATCATATAGCTGTCTTTTTGAGTTTGTTTGACCTCGATCTGGCTGTCTGGGAGGTGGGCAGAGCAAGTAAGAACGGGCATTGTGGGTCTATGAGAGAGAGAGAGAGGGAGAGATTGTTGGAGAAGAGGAAAAAAAAAGGATAAGAAATAAAAGAAATGAGTTCTTTCATGACACTCATAAATGTCAATAATATCATGTAGAGTGCTCTGAGAAGTCAAAAAATACCCATGGTGAGGTAAATGTAAGGCTCTCATAGAACCATTTCCCATCCATTTTAACAGCTAAATCCTAATGATGACTTACAACTCAAATTGAGGAGTTTAAAATAAAGAGAGCAATAATTAATGAACTACTTAGAAAACACATAAATGGCACATAATCAAAAGTGTAATTAGCCATTTATGACCCTTAGGTTATAATGCTCTCTAAAATTATCAAAGCTCTACAAGAAATGAATAACTTCTCCTTGTACCCATTGGCTTCCCGAACAAATTTTCTGTGGATAATATCTTGCTGCAACTCCCATTACAAAGCATACTTCGTAAAAAGAATAAGGCCAGTAAATGTATCAGCTAATTATTTCATGGCTACTTGGCTAACAGCCCGAGCAATCCAATCTATCAAAAGCTATACATAATTGTGAATGACTATAGCATATAAAAGAAAAAACACAAAAGAGAAGAAACAATGAAAGACCTTGTCGATTACTGGAACCTGCTTCTCATCAGACCCCACTTGCCTTGCTCTATTTTTCATTTCTTCATTATTCTCTATTGACTGAAAAAAAATTGTGATTTAACAACACAATATACAACCATATTATTTTCCTTCGCCATGGAGGGAGGAAGGGCGTCCTCAATCACAAACCACGATCATGAATTGTGTCAAGACTGAATTACCTACAAAGAAACCCAAAAAACATTAGCATATAGCATCACAGAAGAGAATAGTAGTTACCCCTAGGCACTAAAAAATTTGTCCTCTATTTTTCACACAGCATAAAAAGACACAAGGACTTTCTCACAAGGCATAAATTGATGACCGCAGCACAATTTTTTAAAACAAAAACAATTAAGTAGATAAGTTCAGACTTCTAACAAGTCTTTTTTTTCCCTAACCCACAAGCTCGAAATGCGAACAGCTACAATAAATAACAGATCAGACAGATTACGAGAGAAAACCCCACAGTACAGTATCAAAGCACCAAACTAATAAGGCGGAAACATTCCAAGTATCGGTTCAATGTTCGATAGCTAGAAACAAAGGCTTTCCAGCTTTTCCATGACGGGGCTGAATACACTGGCTTTTATGGTTTCCAAAGGGTGCAAGTAAGAGCTACATTTAAAACTGTAATAAAGCAAGAAAAGAAGCAGCTGAATTCTGTCCAGGGTACTGTCAACAGTACCACGAACAGTAAGATATAAAGCTTGAGATTTAAACTAGGATAAAATTGTTGGTAGGGCAGATGAATAATGTGCAGAATATTGAAGACTGAAGACAGACAACAAGCATGTGCAGGAAAGCAAGGAACCCACCTAGATCCCCATAGCATTACAGCTGAGGTCTCGGTTGCATCAAGATCACACAATCCCCAGGAAGAATTTCTGCTAAAAACATCTTTATAACTTGATCCTGTATTCAGTAGAAAGATATTAAATAACTTTACCCAAACTTAAGGTACCTAGTAGACAGATCTAATGAGCGTTGGAGTCCTTATGAGGATGAGGAAGCTACTTACTTTATGATGCAGGACACATTGTCCTAACCGATTGGTACAGCCAAAAGAAAGAAACAGAGACTGATCGGATAGGAAAAACTAATGAGGAAAAGGGAGGAAGGAGAAACAGATGAGGAGATCCATGATCTCAAGAAAAGAACTGAAATCATCATTAAGTCTGTATTTCCCAGTAACAAAAGGCGCTAATCAAAGGTGCATAGTAGAACATATGAAACCTATTTATTTATTTATGTTTTATTTCTTTTCTTTTTTTTTTTCTTTTTTTGGGAGGAGGGAGGGGAGGAGAGCTAGGTAAGCAAGGAATATAAATAAATGAAAAGACACAAAGGCCATCAAGCTGTACAAATATGAACCCGTAAATTATCTTGGAAAATAGAGAAACACAGAGATTCCAGAAGGACAACCCCCCTTCCACCAAAAACATAACATATACGAGGACTGCCTAGAGATGACACGACTACTGCATCAAACATACTCCGATTCCGCTTCCTCCATAGACACCAAAAAAGAATCGATGGAATCAAAGAACAAAGACCCAAAGAAACACTTGCGGGCCCACCTCCCTGCCAGCATTAAAAAGGCTCAAGACAAGAGTAGGGCATGCACCAAGCAACCCTGCTAGCGAACAAATCATGTGCCAAAGATCACTCGCCAGTGGACAAAAATCAAAAGGAGACTCAACAAAACACTAAACAAATATTAATTCCTAAATAAAGTCCCACATTAATACTGACCTAGTAAACAAAAAAAAAAAATACCAAATAAAACACCATTTAATACAAACAGAACTGACTCTTCACGTACTAAGTCCCGTTAACCACAAAAAATTCTGACAGAAATCTACGGAAAAAAAAAATCCAAATAATGCTATCCCAAAGCATTAATCAACCACTAGGATTCAATCATTACTAATGGCCCATTAAAAAAACTACAAATTTACCATATTAAGCTTACACCCCCCCCCAAAAAAAAAAAAAAAAAAAATTATCATTCAAATTCAATATGAAAACAAAGGACTTGACCACTTTTTGAAGCATTTGGTAGCCACGTCTTTGAATTTTCCCTCTACTGTAAATTTAATTTTCCTTGAGCCTCTAAAAGGCTGCACCTAAGTTGGTTGACTGTCAGCGCATGGATCAAAATGCATTCACAAGAAATTGATTACTGAGCAACAAATGCAGTGCACCAACATCGCTTTTCCAGCTTCTACCAAAATACATCCATACTGCAAGTACAAAAATAAGATTCCAAACTTCTGAATATGGGCATACCACTCCCTCCATGCACAAAGCACTCCCTCACTATCAAGAATTACTAAAAAAAAAAAGTTATGAATCACCAAACAATATACACATCCTACTTGTGGATATCCACCAACCTATTCAGACACAAGAACGAGGATGCGCAATCAAGCACAAACAGTAGCCAGAAATTTTAACTGTTCACCTTTCGGCATAAAAATGCTTCCCTGTATTGCCATATTTGTCTCTGTTTCCTCAGAGATGACAGGGTGGACAATTACTACATCACAATCAAGATATTCTCTCAATAATATACAGATGTATATTCATCAGAATATATAATTTCAGAACCAAAGAATGGAGAAGGGTTGTGCATATAAATTTGAAATTCTTAGGGTCTAAGATCTCCGCAATCATCCATCACAATGTCAAAGGATATTTCTACACTGAGACTTTCCACTGGATTTGTCAGCTGACTATCCATTACAACGAGGACAAAGGGCAACTATCCCTTCAGCAAAGGGCAACGATTAATCATCACAGGTAATTCAGCAAATCTCAATTGCACAACACAACAGATGCCAAACATTGTACTTGAACATAAAATGCTCATGAAGCCACATAGATTGTCATCCAGGTAAATATCAAATGAAATTTGATATGACATGGGTTCATGTACACCTACCAAATACACCAGCAAAATAAAAATATTGTCAGACGACTTGGAAACAGGGATACGGGTGCGGGACATGGCGATTTGAGGTGCAGATGCGTAGATTCTGACATTTCCAAAAAATTTGGGTACAGCCTATACACGTGCCGCTGGGATCCGTTTATAGTTAAATCTATATTAAACCTTGTAGAAGGTTAAAAAAAAAAAAAAGGAGAAAATAGTAAATAAATTAAAGAAGGCCATCACAATCAACTGCCAAATTACATCAAGGCCATTGCCGGAGCTAACCAGGGCGCCCCACCATTTCCAGGCACCCTGCTAGCCAAGGGGGACCACCGCAGGTCACCGGCGACACCTTTATGATGGAAAATCTGGAAATCTCAAGCAGCCCATTAATCGCTTTGATGATGCATTGGAAATACGTGACAATGATCCTAACATCAAACAAAAAGAATTCTTGAAATCACTGACTGATCGTGTCTACAGTGAGTACGATAAACTGTCAGGTGGATCCATCTTATCATGGGAAGACCTGACCGTCTACTTCTACGCTAATTCTTCCAAATCGAGCAAGAGCTCACATTTTTTACTCCAACCAAAGAAACCCAGACGCTGGGGAAAAATGTCGTCTCGTATCTTTTCCACTTCCGCGATCTAGCATTGGACTGTCACGTGTCCATCAACGAAAGCTTCTTAGTACATGTGTGCATCGAAGGCATGCTAAGAGAATACAAAGCGCATCTCATCAACCTCGAGCTCCCGATGTTTAACGCCTTGCCAATGCCGCTTGCAAACTCAATGAGAGAGTTCATGTAACTCAACCACCGTTGGCAAATAACACGAAGGAATGTCGGACTCCCCCACGAATATTCAACAAGCATCTCCAAGACAGATACATCAAGTTGAAAGTCCAACCCAACGTGAATGAACCATTCCCCTAACATGATTAACCTCACCGGCCACACATATATGGTGTCCTCCCATGACGAAGAAATCAGGTAGAATAATAAATGTCAAAGGAGGAAAGGCATATGTACTTTGAGAAAAAATCTCACCAAGGACTGTCTAGCCATGATCTTGAAAGCCCCCAGTGACGATGTGTTTCCCCAACAAAACTCCACCTGGCTCAATCACTACCCGAGTACAATCATATGGCTACCATTGAAATGCTCTATTGAAATAAGAAAAACACATAGTAGGAAACCCATCCATCATTCATCGACTTCTCTTAGCTGTCCTTAGCCACATTCTAGTATCGAGAGCAAGTATTTATGCCACACTCACGCACTTCGACACCTATCTTCTCCACTACCTCATAAATTGTGTCAAGATCGACCCCCCTCTCTCATATTCAACACCGTGGCACATAACTATGGAACCGTGGTGGCATTCACCCTTACAGGAACGTTCCCAGTTCCCACCCATGTTTTCAAATTCTTTAAAATACCTACCTCTCGGGGGAAACACGACCTCCATTGTTTTAGCTATGGAAGAAATTTCACCCCACTCACTACTAATGCGATTTCATCACGTAAATAGAACGTAGATCAAAAAACATGAAACGGGAGAAGGCTCTTCTTCACAATCGAGAAAAGGAAAGAGATGGTTGTTGAGAAAGAAATGGTTGTAGACGAAGGGAAGAAGAAGAAGAAGAAGAAGAAGATGATGACGACGACGATGACGACAACGAAGAAATTGATGTTGAAGAAGAAGACCCCCTTGGTTACATGACCTGGAGATTTAATCAAATGGATAGGCGAATGGGAGGCTTTGAAGGATGGATGGATGTTGTCGCCCAGGATTTATGCAATTCTCATCACATGCTCAACACATAGATATGCGATTCGACAATATGCAAGACTATGTGGCAGAACTATCCAGCTATTTTGCAGTCGTACCTATCATTCCAACAACCAACGCCACCTAATCCCAATATTTAGATGTTTTTTTTGTTGAAATTTGTAATTTTTGAAGACAAATCTGAACTTGGTCTGTAGTGGTAAATGTGTCCATTAGGGAAGACTTGATGTTTTGGATGATGTTTTCAGTCTTTTTCGCTATCATATATCTATTGTGTTCCGACTTCACCTTGAATATTATCTTGATATCACATTTATATATGGATGGCTCAAATTAGATAATCTTACATGCCTATCTTGCTTGTGTATAATCACTATAAGATTAGCATCTTGATATCAACTTCGGTTCAACCCTCCCCATCTTTTGAGCTGACAAAAGAAGAGAAATTAGTGATTTGATATTTTACATGTTGTTTTACATATTTATATCTCGTACATTCATATTTATGCTATATTCATCTTGCTAGAACAATGCTCATATTCATGCAGAACAATGCTCATATTCATGCAGAACAATGCTCATATTCATGCCATATCTTGATTATCTTGTCAACATGTTATATGCTTATTATCCTTATATGTATTGAAATTTGCATTTTTAAAATTAAATGCAAAAAAGCACCGTTCCCATAGAAAGGGGGAGCATAGGTGTTATTATAATTGGGAAAACCATCAAATATATTGGCATTATCAAAAAGGGAAAGATTGTCGACCCCAATGGCTCAAATCTCTATGACTAAGATTTTGATGATCACAACATATTTGTGGTTTTGGTTATTTAACGTGTGTGTGTTGAGAACAAGTTAGGAGGAAACGAAATGCAACACCATGTAGAAGGATGAAGAAATACCAAGAAGAAAAGAAGACTCGAGAGACAAAGATGAGAAGATCAAGAAGATGATGAAAAGTTGATCCGAGACGGAGAATCAAGTCAAAGATGATCGTGATAAAGATCAAGAGGCTAGAGGGTTAAAATGAATTCATTGTACATGAAATATAAGGTAAAAACTCCTTCCTCATACTCCAATGCACAAATTGACTCATCTAGGAAAAAACACACGCACTTGCATTTTGAATGTATGGCATATTATCTTTGTGTGTTTGAAATGTTAATCATGATTGAAAAAGAGTCTAAATCGAAAAGGATCAAAGAGGGTTAAGCGTTGCATTGAAAATAGACTTGAAAAATGCAGAGTCCAGTCGATTAAACCCCTATTTCGATCAACCGAATAAAACAGTGAGTCTCAAACAATATAACTCAAGACAATCCAGTCAACCGATTACACCAAAAATCTTAAGGAATAAAAGATTTTAGAAATTGGTAACCGAACAAGACCACCGGTTAACCAATTCCACCAGAGGGTTGATTTCCCTTGGTTCGGTTAATTGGTCAAACGTCATTTGATTTGGCTAATTATCAATACCGGTGAAGCGATCGAAGTTCCGGTCGACCGACTATCACGCATCTGTTGAATATCTTGAGCCAAAAATGAAAGTGGAGATTGAATTTAACATAGAATTGATTCAAATGTGTTTCCAATTTCAATCAAACCTTCTAGCAAATATTTGAATCAAGAATTGCGAATTAAAAGACAAGATCAAAGGACCAATCGGATGAACAACAGTTTCCATTTTTCAAGCCCTAAATTTTAGCCTTTTTCGTTGTTACTTGTCTCCCAACGTATCCTTGCTCAAATTGGACAAATTGGAACATTGTAATGGTCAAATATTAACCGGATTACATGCCCATGACGTTCAAATCATTGATTGTAATGGATTAATGGCAAAATCAAAGATAACAGCTAGTGTTTGAAGCAATATATATACCATTCTGCTGTACACTTTAAAATAAAGACCGTACACGAAACCTACCAAGAATTAACACACTTTACACCTTCTTAGAACTATCAATTTGTGTGTGAACACTCTTAGCACTTTATTGAATGATATAGTGTGTAAAAACACTACCTTTCAAAATAGTGAGTGATCGAAGTTAGGGAATTTGAGAGAAAACCATGTGAAAGCCTAATCCCATCAGATTCCTACATTCTTGGTGAAATTGGAAGAGGAGTCAACTCAATTCCGGATCAACATATATTATTCAATCTTAAATTCAACCGGTGAGTTTGTTCCATATTTGTTTTGGGTTTAATTATCTATATTTGCTCATAGTGTGGAATCTTTGTTAATTGTGCATTTTTATCTAGAATTATCTTATATTGATCATATATTTACGTCTAGATAATTGTGAATAACTTGATTACGTGATAAATGATTAAGGATTTCATCTTGGGCTAAAACGTTGAATTTACGCTTACATTGAAATCAATTCGTTTTTTAAAACCAAAAAGCTTTTATTAAAGAACCAAAAAGCGTTTTCTAAGAATCAGGAAATTCGTAAGTAATGGTATATCGGGCAAGGGAAGAACTCGCACTGCTTGCGAAACGCCTAGGAGCAAGGCGCAGTGAGGCGCACACACAACGCATCACCTCTGTTTAGACACGCAGCTTGTCAAAAGCGCGTGCCTGTTGTGCTTAGGCACAAGGTGCAACGCGCGCCTTGCGTGCAACCCACCTTAAAGCCTTCAAACTGTTCAGCCCTTGCATCCAGACTTCATTTTCAGCATTCCTCCAGCAGCTTGAGCGATTGAGAGAGACCAGCAACATTGATTTTCCAGTCCAGGTATGTCCTTCTTCTTCTTCTTTTTCTTTTCCTCTTCTTCTTCTCTGATCTAGCATTCTGGTTTCTTCTTTTTCTTCTTCTTCTTCTTTTGTGCTTCTTCTGTAGCTGCTGCTGCATTTCTTCTTCTTCTACTTCTTCTGCACACCTTTTGCTTCTGTTGTTGATGCACTTCTTCTTCTGCCTCTTCTGTTCACTTCTTCGTCTTCCCGTGTTTTTTCTTTTTTCTTTTTTCGTGTTTTTTTTTTTTCATTTTACATGTTATTGTTGTTTTATTGTTTATGTAAAAATTGAAATGAAACAATTGATATTTCCATTTTTTATGTTATGCTGTCTCTAGAAATCAATTATTATTTGAAAATTTAATTAGTTGTTTCTTCTTATTTATTAGGTTGCTTGCAAGTGTGTTTATTTTTAATAATTGAAATTTATTTCATAGTTTCAGTTCTTGAGTCCAGATTGCAATATTATAGTACTATAAAGTATTCTCTATTTATTTATGTTGAGCGCCTAAAGCCTCGCCTTGTGCCTGGGCTCCAGGGGACCTTCGTGCCCCGGTGCGCCTAGTGCCTTCAGTAATCACTCCGATGATATTAAGTTACTCTATGAGGTCATAAATCCACCACGTACCGTTCTAACAAGATGTAAACTAATTCGATTTTTTCCTGAATTTCAAGTATATTATCATTCTATTGAAAACAACCTTAGCTTGAAAAGTTGAGAATCAATACGAGTTTAAATCTCGTGCAACATTGATTAAATTGATTCCATCTATCACGTGTACTTGAAGATATCTTTGACGTGATTATTGTTGTACCTGCACTTCATTGCATATCTTGTTGTCCACACTTGCATATATTGTTGTACAACTTCTATAAGCACCTGAGTAATATAGTTTGTATTGGTTTATAGGTGATTGATTGAAGCGCCGAGTATTATCTCATTGACATAACTTTTGTAAAATTGAATTGTAAGGGATTGAACCTCTAACTTAAACAACAAGGGTGTCGGTTTAAGTAGGAGAATTGTAAGAGAGTGAAAAGGTAAAAGGGACTTTACCTTCCTTGTATTTGTTTGGTCTTTACAAGGAAAGAAGAACGGGGATTAGTGGATTAGAATTTCTCGAGGCAGCTCGAGGGAGTAGAGATAGGCAAGAAGGGACTTTGACCGCACTACTATAAATCTTTTTATCATTTTTTCTACCCTTGTCTCTGTTTGTGTGATTGTGTTTTGCTTATCTAATTGTTTATTTCGTTGCACTACTTTCACGCTATATTTATTTGATCAAATCTGTCAATAGTGTGAGATTTAGATAAAGTAAAAAAATAAGTAAAAACCTTAGAATTTATTAGCACTATCCAATTTATACCCCTCTTCAATAGACTTGGACCAACAAATATGATGAAAAAAAAAATGCTCTTCGAGCGGCCAACGTTAACGCCATCAAGCGCGACCAAAATCCAGTACCGATGTCGTTGCCTGATCATCGTCGCTCCACCGACCAAGGGCCAAATCAAAAGTCTCTAAGGGTGACTAATATTCGAGATAGAGTCGGGTTCCACTAAATAACTCCTTCGATTCTTCACGAAAAATCATTACGCACAAATTGCACATTGCCCCAAATAACGGTGGATCCTCTAGCTACTGGCTTAGCTGGGTCTCCCAATTAGAAAAACCCGATTCCCATCGAAAAAAATTGTGACGCCATCTCAAAGAATTCATGGATCTCGAGAACAGACCAATGTAAGTTAGCGCTTGACGCAACTGATCATAGCACTCGACGCAATTGATCGCACAACCTACCACCCGGAGACCTATGCTCTCCAAAAATTAAAAGTCTTGGCTCATGCGTTGTATTCGCTTATCAATCATTTTTACCACGGAAGTCGACAGGAGACGATAGGCTTGCGAAGCCGCCACATCTAAAGTGACACCCTAGTTGGCTAGGTTCAAAATGGTAAAGTCAGTCAAGAGTTGAATAATGGTCTGATTGTATCTCCACCAAAACTGCGACATATCCATTCCTGACAAGACAAAAAACCCCGGTAATGGTGTGCAGGCCTTTTCATATAACGATGTGCTCCAAGCTCATCTGATGGAGTTAATCCCATAAATAAGGCTCAATCTTCATACGGGGACATCAAAGTTCTCAAGGAGAGACTAGAAGTCGCCGAACATGCAACGTGCCACCTTTTTAGAGATTCCACACAGAATTATGAGAGACGATACCACTTCTTAAAAAAAAAAATGCTTACCAACATGGTAACCTTTTCTCCAACACGCCACGTAAGGGCTACTCCTGCCACCCTCCGGCGGGCCAACCGTGTCATTAAAAGACATAGGAGAGACAATCCTATTGTGACCAGATCCACACGGCCAAGTTGAATCAACACCGAGATGAGCTATTAACAAAAAGGTTGGCCTGCAAGTCTCAAACTTAGGCATACAATGGGGGCTCGTCCCTGAGTCTGAGTTGCATGCGCGTTCTGAGAAAAGATAGGAAAGTGTGCTACGACCACCATAGAGCATGCCAACAATACAAGCGACATCAAAAAAAGGGAAGGTATGTACTTGCGTAAAGCAACGCAGATAGGCAAGCACAGTGGGGGCAAATGTAGAACATAACAAAAAGAAATAGTAAATAAAATAAAGGAAATCAAGGGTCATGATCAACTGCCCAATTACATTAAGGCCATTTCAAGCACTATCCAGGGCGCCATGCCGATGCCAGGCATCGCCCAGGCCAAGGAGGACCGTTGCGAGTCGGCAGCGCTGCCCAAACTGGCCAATGACATTGTCAACGCCAGTGATAAGGCCAAGGAGCGGCCACATGTTGCTAGCGCTACCCAAACTAACCAAAGACATCGCCAATACCAAAGTCTGCGCCAACGCAGCGATGGTTGCTCAGACCAATCGGCGACATCGCCTGTATCTTTGCAGTCGCTGGCGCCAAAGCCATCACGCATCGCGAGCACTACCCAGACTGGTAGGCTATATCGCCAAAGTCGTTGCCACCAACGAGGCCAAGGGGCCACCTCGTATCACTGACGTTGCTCAAACCAACCTATGCCATTGCTGGTGGCGAGTCAAGGGGGACGTCGCGCATCGTAAGTGCTGACTAGACTAAGCAGCCTAACGTAAGCAACGGCGACAAACCGGCCTTTTGCAGGTACTCCCGTCGATGCCGCCTATATCGGCGCAGGCCCACCCCATGCAATAGGGGTTCATGCATGGCGGGACCAAAAACCAGTTGTGTTCAACGTGTGGCCACAATCTGGCACTCGCGCCCCACATGTACATGTTCCGACGCCTGCACAAGTGCACCGAATACTAGGATTTTGATCCCAAAAACAAGTTGACAGATCATAAAGATGCCATGTGAGAGAGAAAGCATAGCAAGTGCTTCTATAAGCCGTATGAAGTCCAATCCGTGCGCAAATCATTAACGGTCATTGCCGTCGCATCATGCCCCACGAATTTAAGGAGTTGCGCAAGAGAAAGATCATCCCACGTGATTTCTTAAGTCGTACAAAGACAACTTTGTACGCAAGACACTAGCACCGACGAGCCCCTCAGAGAGCAAGGCCAAAGTAAAGACTTACTGATCGGGATTCTAAGGAGATTGTCAAGTGGAGGATAGAACACGTTGCCTGCGGGGATGTATCGACCGCGCGTCCCCACTTGCTCGCAGATAAGGGAGAGTTGCCAACTAATTGGGTTGACTTCATTAACCAAAAAAATATAACCTTTTTGTACACCATTAATACCTCTGTGTATATTCTACCGAGTTTTCAACTAAAACTTATCCAAAGCACTCTCAGATCTATTGATGAGTCCTTTCTCCAAGTAGATCGTTTAAATTTCAAGCCATTGTTTATTTATTTATTTATTCTTGATACAAAGCAGATTTTTTGATAAGATATTGATGTTGAAGATTTTCAGTGCTAAAATGGTTTGTTATTTTATTTTATTTTATTTTATTTTCTTCTTAGGTACTTTACGCTCAACAACAACAAAAACAACAACAAATAAGCCTTTGTCCCATTTAAGTAGGGTCAGCTACATGAATTTGTTTACGCCATAATAAACGATCAAGGGTCATCCCCTCAATCAGGTTCAATGTCATCAAATCAGTTCTAATAGTTTCGTCTCATATCTTCTTAGGCCTACCTCTCCCTCTAATAACCCTCGCGCTTGAATGAAATCGCATTTTCTCACTGGTGCTTCTATAGGTCTTTTATGCAAATGTTCAAACCACCGTAAACGATTTTCTCTCATCTTTTCTTCGATGGGTGTTATTCCTAAATTCTCTCTAACGGTTTCATTCTTAATTTTATCCATTCTCGGCTTCTCACTCAACCACCGTAACATCTTCATTTTTGTTACACTAATTTACAGGACATATTTTGTTTTTACTGCCCAACATTCTGAACCATACAAAAGTGTCAGTCTTATTGCAATTTTGTAGAATTTTCCTTTGAGTTTCAATGGTATCCTATGATCACATATCACCCCAACTGTACTTCTCCACTTCAATCATCCTGCCTTGACTATATGAGTAATATCCTCATCGATTTCGCCATTACTCTGAATTATTGAACCTAAATATCTAAAATGATCCACCTTCGGAACCTCCTCATCTCCAATTTTGACCGCACCATCATCACTTCGGGCATTACTAAAATTGCAATGCATGCATTCCGTTTTACTTCTGCTAACCTTCAAGCCTTTGGACTCTAAGGTTTATCTCCATCTTTTTAACTTAGTATTAAGACTTATTCTATTTTCATCAATTAGTACTATGTCATCCGTAAATAACATATTCCAAGGTACTCCATCATGGATATGTTTCGTTAGCTCATCCATCACTAGAACAAAGAGATAAGGACTTAAAGATGATTTTTTATGTAAACCTATAGTAACAGGAAATGCACAGGTATCGCCTCTTATTCGAAAACTAGTAACTATACATTCATACATATCCTTAATATAAGAATTTGGAATGTAGGAAAACAATTTAACGTTACAAATGATATTATAAATATGGAGTTGAAAAACAATTTGAAGAAGAGAGAGAAAAAACAAGAAGAGACGCTTTCTTACAAAAAGAGTCAAACAATCATTACAATCAAAAAGCCTTAGCCTAAGTAAGTCCAAGGTCACATAGTCAGTCCAACAACTGCATGACTTAGCTCTCTCTCCCCCTTAGATGAGTTGACTATTGTTTCCTCTCTCTTCTCAAACTCTCTAAGTACATTATGTGTAACGCCCTCAATATATATTTACTAAAATGCCCCTCAACACTTTCTGACCCTCAACAAACATATGCAACCCTCAAGGGTTTGTTCAGGGGTAAAATATCATGTGTTAAGTGCTATGAATAAAAGGTCTCGTGTTTGAGTCACCATCAGGTGTGAATATTCCTAACAGCCACTGGCCATCCCCCTAGGGATAACTTACCTAACCCACGTGTGGATCCAGCACTACATGGGCCTTGGGGTTTGTTTACTTCCAAAGGTGGGTCATTCGGGACCCTTCCTAGGAGTTCTCAGGTTTGTAAAAAGAATAATAGATAAACATATGCACAACTTCATTTGATCTTATAAGAAAACTAAATTTAAAGTTCAATAGATTTTATTCTTATATGAAGGGACAAGTTCATATTTGATGTAAAAATTAATACATATTTCATAAATAATCCTTTTTTTCCCTTTATTGCAGTTTTAAAGAATATAATTACCTTCTCCACATTGATGGAAGTTTGCTAGTCAAACAAATATGCCAGGAAAATAAAGCCCAACTAAAAGTCAACAACCATTAGAAAAATACAATTTAAACAAACCCTCAAAAGCCAATCAAAGAGACTAATCAATACCAAAGAAGTCAACAAAAACTAATTCAAAATATATATATCTAAAACCGATCATAATACTCGAGAAAAAAATATATATTTTGGCAAAAAAATAACTTGTGAAACCAACTATTCATACATGATTCGAGCAGTAATACTGAAAAAAGAATCTATTGGGAGATTCCTCAACGTTTACTGTCCAACAATATGTGCACAGATACAGGATGGATTCAAGAGGATTCGGACACAGGAAGGGTTAACAAAATTCAGTTTTTGGTGAATCAGATAAGTATCCACAAGCATATCAGAGTCAGGAGCAAATCAGGCTCAGGTGCATTGGGAATTCAGAAACATCCGTGCTTCCTATGGCATAATTATAATTGAAATAATAAGATAAATATGTCTTGAATCCAAAAGCTCCATCTAATAGTTGAGGATAATACAGGTTCTCATTCATTTTTCATTTTGCACACACTCCAGCTGTGTCATCAGCCCCCAATGAATTTAGCGTCAGCAGAGAGAGAGAGAGAGAGAGAGGACTACCTGCTGTATGCGTGCCCTCTTTTGAAAAATTTGGTTCTCATGAACAGCAACTGCCTGAACAAAGTGCTCCACCCTATCCAGTAAAACCTGTAAATAGGTGATGTAAATAAATTAAAATAACTATACTCGAGAAATCGGGGATCCCAAGACAAGGCCACATGTTTTTGATTCATATAGCTGCAATCAAGTGACTGGGTATTGGGGAAGAAGGCAAGAATTGGGGAAGGCGGCAAGAATCTAAGACAGCCATTGCAAAACAACATGATATAAGACCAAAGTTATTAACATTTCATGTACCTAGGATGTGTATACCATTCTTATGACTCGGAAAAATAAATACTTGTCTAAGTAGGTCTTCCTACTGCATGCAAACAGTAAAATATCAATGTTTGTTATCTGGTCATTAAAATAAGTTGAAACTCTTCATGAAAAAAAAAAATCTAAATTGTTCACTTATAGCCCCTCTTCATCACATTGAAGTTATCTGAAATTTTCATATAATGTAACAGTGATGTGTCTCAGAATTCTCACCTGAGTACAAAAATATGATCTTTTTTTTTTTTTTTTTTTTTTTTTTGGGGGGGGGGGGGGGGGGGGGGGGGGGGGGATGGGGGGACACTGGGTGGCAGCTCCCTTAATAGCAATTCAATTGTCAAAACATCACATTTTAAAATTGCATTGCCGTTTATTCCATTCTATTTTTATTCTGAAAATGCCCATGCTATAACAGATGCAAAGTAGTGAAATTTGTGACATTAGTGGATTGAAGAAATTTGTGATGAAAATATCCCTGCCCTATATCAGGAGGTGAGGTGAAATTAGTAGGATATGCAAAATAATTGCAATTCACTAGATTAGTGAAAGTTTCAGAAACTAGTGCTGGCAAGATCAGTCTTTACATAATTACAGTAGAAACTTATAATTTAGTTCAATTCTAAAAAAATAATTACGTTCAACTACTAAAATATGCGGGGGTATTATCATATTTAAGAGTGGACCTAGAGTAGCCAAATAGATTTTATCCTTACTAGAAAAAGAGATTAGTATTTAAGGATTGTAAAGTTTATTTGGAGAGAATATAGTAGCTATTCAACATAGATTGATGGAACCGAGCCAAGATAAATAGGCAACCAGAGGAAACAATGGTTAGATTTGAAAGGAGAAAAGATAAGAGTTGTTTAAGGATGGAATCAGTAAGGGCAATTTATCGAAGAAAAATGACAAAAGGAACAGAGTGGGATAATATGGTTAGTCGTGTTAGAGAGATAAGAAGAGACATGTTAGGAGCATGTAGAGGACAGGGACAACAATATAAGGAAGTTGGTGGCAGCATGAAGAGGTCCCAAAAGCAATACTAGACAAGAAAATATTTTACAAGGAATAACGAATATATAGCGGTCGTGAGACTCTAGAGAAATATAAAGGGTCTATGGCTGAAAAGCCATTAAGGAATCAAATTTAGGGATTATAGTGATCTGTATCAAAGTGAAAAACAAAAGATAGAAAGTGGGATACACAAACTAGACAAGAGACGTGAAATGACAAATAGAGATTTAGGTAGTGTTAGACGCATCAAACACATGGAGTCGTGGACAAAAAGGTTTAGGGAAGGATGAAGAAACAATGGAGCACAGGAGAAGTTATTTTGATAGCTTACACTTCATGTAATTAGAGTAGTGTAGGGGACTCAAGTTTAGAACTAGGCTGTGCCTCCAGATAGGCTTCATAGGAAACTTAGTTTGCCCAAGTTACCAGTAAGGAAGATGAGTGTTGAAAACCAGTAGGGCCAGATCCCTATAGAGGTTTGACGAAGTTTGAGAAATCCTAGGATAAGCTGGTTTGAGCTTAAAAATAACATATTGAAGAATAAGTCTGGGCTGGATGAAAAATTAGTAGCCTACAAAGTACAAAGAGATGTCCAAAGTTGACACTAAGAATTATCGGATATGAAACTTATGAACCAAACCACGAAACTCTGGGAGAGAGTGATAAATATAGTTACTTAGAAGCTAATAAATTTTGATTTAAGCCTACTTAGGTGATTAATGGACAAATATAGAGAAAAGAAAGATGCATATATGGTTTTCTTGGACTTTAAATGGTTACGATTGGGTGGGAATATTATGGTGAATTTTGATAAAGAAACAAATATCTTCATATTGATATAACATGCATGACAGTATAGTCATTGGTGTTTGATACTTGTGCCTTTCCATCGAGGATCAACATAAATTCTTACCTCTTTATGTCAGTGACAAATGAACATGCAAAACATATTCAAGAGAGAGTATCATTAAGTATGTTTGCGCATGATATAGTACTATTTGATGAAACTAGATTACGTCTTAACAAAAAAATTAGAATTTCGAGACAAATCCTGGTCTTGAGGATTAAGATTTAATACAATTAAGACGTGATAGATGCATCGCAATTTAGGTAAAATCCAGAGGGATGAGGATATGGCAAAAATTGGAGATTAGGTGGTTCATAGGATTGATTATTTACAGTACATGGCACTGGAGATATTCAGGAGGACATTACCATAGAATTCAGGGTGGTTAAACTGGAAAAAGTGAAGTTAGGTGATGATCATAGGATATTGAAATTGAAAGAGAAATTCTATAGAAATGCAACAAGAGTTGTGATTCTATAAGGTTCAAAATGTTTGACTGTAGGCAAGAAGCATGTAACTGAGAATGTTTGATCGGGATTTGTGTGTAGCCCTTAGCGATAAGGTAGGCTTTATATCGATCAATGGATCTGTCAGCAAGATATTTGACACTGAAGACTCACTTACAACCAACGGGCCATTCACTAGGCGGCAAGGCAACCAAGTCCCATGTTTGATTCCACTGTAGAGCATCCATCTCCGCTTGCGGAGCGTCTACCCACTTTGGATTCTAGACGGCCTCATGTACTGAGCGAGGAATGACAACAAAATCAATTTGTCCAAGAAACGATTTGTATTGATCCAAGAGATCCTAAAAAGACAACTAGTTGGAAATCGAATGACTAGTAGAACAGGAAAGGAGGTAGCGGGACGATGGACGAAGTTCCCGAGTACAGTAACAGGGGGGACGAAGACAGAAATTACGGGAGATGGAGATAGACATGATTCCGAACAAGATGTTGGCAGAGCATGCAAAACACGTGGACGATGAAAGTAAACACGTAATTGTGATGTGGATGGCGAAGATATATCAAAGACAAGAATAGGGCACGGAAGTAAGATATCATCCTTGGTAGTGGTTGCCTCGATAGGTGGAGAAGTGTACCAGAAAAATAGGGGACAATTTTGAGGAACGTAACAACGAGATAGTGATAAATATGACGAGTGACCGAATTGTAGCACTTATATCCTTTAAATATGGAGGAATACCAAGAAAGACAGGATAGATTTATCATCTAAATCAGTTTGAGCAGGGCTCTAATTCTGGACAAAACATATCAATGTTTTTAAAATCAGACCGGACGTCGAACCAGAAAAGTCACTAAGTCACAGGTCACCGGTAGACGAACCGAGGTTGAACCGGTACGATATTAATAACAATTAACAATCTCTAATCATGTTAATGAAAATTAACAATTTTACATTTATAACAACTATATAAATGAAAACTAAAGAACAGAACCCTAAAGGGCCTAAAACAAGATTAAGAACAATCAACTGATCAAGAACTCAACAACCAAAATCCTCCCTAAACAAATCAAATAAATAACAATCAACAAGAGTCGAGAACAAAACTCTAAAGTCTAAACACAATAACAATTTATAAATATTAAACAAATTAACATACAAAATATAAATTTCAGAAACAAAAACACTAACGGCTGAGTGCTGAATCACTGCTCGCTGGTCCGCCGTCTGCGTCTACTGTCCGCCATCGGAGCTCGTCGCCATCGTCGGAGGTTGCACAAGCAAGGACGTTCGTTGTCGGCTGATATCGTACAGAAAAACAGGGGAAGAGCAGCGTTTTTTTGCAAACTGGGGAAGATCGGTAGTGCAAATGGCTAAATTGGGAGATGAATTGGGATTTTAGGGCAGCAAAAATGGGCAATTGAAGAAATCTTAGATGGGTTTGAGAGAGAGGAACATAGACGACGAGAAGGTAGCTTTTTTTTGAAAGAGAATAGGGTTTTTTGAGGGGAAATATTTATACAAATGAGGAACGAAGAAAAACCGGCCGGTTCATAGAGAACCGGAACGGTTCTCCAGTTCGACGGTTGAACCGGTTCGAATAGGCCGGTTAGCTGGTTTTAGGGGTAAAACAATTCTAGGGGGTTTTCCGGACCGGAATCTGAGCCAGTCGACAATTCAACCGGTTGAACCGGCTAGTCCAGTCCGGTTTTTAAAACATTGAAACACGTACAGCCAAAGACATGGGTATGATAGGAAAAAGAGTGCTAGTGGGATGCAGTATATGAAAGGGACTTTGCCTGTAAGGACATGACTTGGGGTACGATTAATGAGATAGGCAACAGTAAGAACTGCCATGTAACAAAAAGATTGGGAACATTCATACCCCGTAAAAGAAATCGAACTATAGACATGATGTGACGGTTCTTATGTTCTGCCACACCATTCTATTAAGGGGTGTAGGGTAAGTTGCTAATGGATGCCTTGTTTATTAAGCTCAGCACGAAAGACATCAGATAAGCATTCCCGTCGGTTATCAAACCTGATTACACACGACTGTTTTGTATTAGGTTTTCATCATTTGAAGAAAGTGGGTAAAATTATTGTTGACCTCTAACTTGTGCTTCATCAACCCAAGTACAATGACTATAATCATCTATGAAGGTAACATAGTAACAGTGTTTGGAAATAGCTACAACAAGAAAGAGTTCCCAAATATCAGAGTGGATAAGATCAAAGGCTTGGGATGCACAGTGCATGCGAGGAATGTAAGAAGTGTGTGTGTGTGTGTTTAAACAATTCACAAACCACATATTGAAATTTAAAACTAGCAAGCTTTATTAATAAAAGGAAATAACCAACATAAATACTAAAAATTTGCATGTCCCAGACAGGCATGCCACAAGTTTAAATTTTTTAACGAACAAATACAGGCATGAAAAACAGGTAGCATAGAGGCTTGCATACTAAAAGGTGGTACATTCGGAGGTGGAGGATTCCCAGAGTAATAGAGACCATTGTGATCATATCCCCTGTAAAAAAAATCTTCCTCAAAGTCAGTCCTTGCAAGAAGCAACGGTCAAGTAAGAAAACAACAGCATAGTTAATATTCTTAGCAACGCGACTAATTGATAGAAGATTATCGGCGAATTTAGGGACATAGTAAATAGAGTGAATGTGATATCGGGGGACAGGCAGGTATCTCCCTAGCAACGAATACGAATAGGAATAGAGGTCTCCATTGCGATGCACATAGATTGATTGACAGACAAAACAGGGGAGGCAAAGTTAGAGAGCTCACCAATCATGTGATTGTTAGCCTCGGAATCCAGAGTCCAAATAAGATTACCAGAGTTGCCATGAAGCGCAATGGTACCCGAGACATGAGCAGCCGTGGGGCCGGAAGACGATGCCAAATTGGTTGACTAAGCCTGAAGCTGGCCAATTTGGGCCTGAATTTTAGAAAGATCTGGGTGAAATGGTGGCGGATCTACCGAACCGGGAACGATATCAGCAACAGCACCAGTACGTGATGTTCCTTTTCCTTTCCTACCTCCTTCGCTTCGAGGTTTCAACTCAAGATGGAGGTTATGGCAGCAGTCAAATTGGTGATCAAGCCTTCGGCAATGCTGACAAAAAGACGCGATTCTGATGGGAGAGAACCGAAGGGACCGCAAAGGTCATCTGCTTTGGGACAAAAGGAGTGACCTCAAGCATCAGTGATGTGTTTAAAATCTGAGTGCGAAGGTACTCATATTCAAGATTTAAACCCATCAAGAAATGGTATGTGTTACATAGATACTGCCACTTGGACTCAATTTCAGCAGCATTCTCAGGGAATTCACTCAGAGGTTCATATTGCACAAGTTCCTCCCATCGAGTCTGAAGTTATCCGAAACAATTCGCACAGATGGTCCCAGGGATGCCAAGGAGGCATGAGAGATCTCATGATAGAGCTCGAAGATCTGTGATTCGTTGCGAGAGTAGGCATACATTTTTGTGATAGTAGACCATGATTCTTTTACCATCTCTTAAAACATGAACATGTTATAGATATGTTCCTCTATAGAATTGAAAATCCACCATAGGATGATACAGTTATCCACGTCCCACTGAGCAAACTTGGGATTGTTGATATATGACCTGGGCTAAGTGCCTACGAGTCATTCGGTCTTACGTTTTGCACCAAGGTAGAGACGGAGAAAGTGAGACCATGCATGGAAATTCGCCCCAGAGAGTAATACGGTTGTGACACATTGAATCGGGACATCACTTGCACGAGTAGGGTCTAAACATTTAGGTAGTTGTAAAGCAGGAATGGTCTGGGATTGGACCTCATCCTCTTTTCCAGAAGCCATGGGTACAAATGATACGAGATTATAATAGTGAAACAATCTGACAGATGCGAGCTCCGAAAAAAGAAGGTACAATGTGACGAGGGTAACCAGAAATGCAATTACCCAACCATACAATAGAGGGAAAGAACTACCGTGAGCTTAGGACATCCAATCCACCAATGGATGTAAAATAATGACGACGAGCAACAGAGATTTACTGGCGGCGAACAAACCACAGCTTGCGGCAGTGGACAGATCGCAATGTACGGTTAACAGCAACATGGGACAGGTGTTGGACGGCGGTGACTGGTGCGCGAAGGCACAAGACTAGTGCGCTCGAGGCTAGCGAGCATGAGCTGCGGGTGACTTGCTGTTAGGGTTAGGATTCATGACAGCAAGTGCGCGAGGGCTACTGGTTCATGAAAGGGGGTGCTTATTAGCGAAGGGCTGCCGATTCGCAAGGGTTAGGGTACGCAACTAGTGAACGCGAGGCTGCTGGGGACGGGTGCACGAGGTCTGCTAGGGACTAGTGCGCGATGATGCATGCGGGGCTACTGGGGACTGGTGCAAGATGGTGCACAAGATCTGTTGGTTCGCAAAGGGGACAAATGCGTGGGTGAGGCTGCTAGAGTTAGGGTTCTCAATGGCTGCGCAGCTGGATGGCGGCTGGTAGGGTGGATAGATAGAGTTAGGGATTAGGTATGGAAAAAATCTAGCTCGAGATACCAAAAAAGATAGAGAGAGAAAAATGATTTCATATATTCAAAATAGGCTCTATTCTCCGGATGATATAGCCACAACAACTAGCTAAATTAGGAAGGATATCGCCGGAATAAATGGGCTAATAAAGCCCTAAAATAATATCAAAAAATACAATGGAAACTAAAATAAATGCAATAAATGTCGTATTCCAACAACAACCATTAGAGAACTTTTTATAGCAACAAAAAAACATTCAGCCGCAATGGAGATTGGGAATTGACAGATTAAGTAAATGAAAAAGGCAACCCATAAGAATGAACTTTGCCATCCTGAGCTACGTATGAAAATTTATTAAAACGCATTACAATTGATTATTGACAATTTCCATAACTTATGCCATAATTACTACCTAATTCCAATAGAATTGGAAGGAACATAAAAAATATGAGCTTAATTACCTGGCCAAAATTATTCGATTCAAGACCATCTAGAGGCATTGAGTGCTTCCAAGCTCCAGACCATATATCTGAATCGGTTACATTTTTCATATGATCTCATCTTATGAATAGACTCAAAAATCGAACAAGAGTTCCTTTTGTAGCACTTTGATCTGAGGTATATTGCAAATTTAAGCTAGATGTGTGTATATGTATATATACATATATCAAAAATTGGTATATTTGAGACAGAGAGAGGTGGGCTTTGCTGGTGGTGAGGAGATGAGGGAGGGTTGTGGAGGGGGCTAAAATTGCTTTCCTGATTTCGGGGAAGGGAGAGCATAAAAGTGGAATGAGGAAGGGAGAGAAAGAGAAAAGAAAAGCGGAAAAACTAGAAGATAGTTACAGTCACTGGCAGATAAGTGCTAGTCGTCGATGACCAGCGAGTGCAAAACAAGGAGAAGAGATGCCAGGTGGCCTTCATCCACCTTGAAGACATGAAGATATCAAATAAAGAAAATGCACATGTTGGCCTATATTAAAGATCTATTTTACTTTAACCCCTGTTGAGGGTTATGTTATGTATTGGGTAGGGAGAGCCATATTCATGCACCTTCCTTTGTGTGAAATTTACACTCCATCAATTTATACAGTTTCGTCCATTTTAAACATTGAGATGAAGTCTAGGGGAGCTAAGTGTAAATCATTTTTTGAACTGAGTAGAGTGCTCTGGGTGCATACTAGCAGGGGCACAGTGTAATTAACCACAATAAAATAATTAATATTAACTTAATTATATATGTTTTTAAAATATAAAATAAAATATACATAAATTAATTAAATATAAAACAAAAGAGGAGTCCATGGAAGGGTCTCTCCCTTAGCATATTTATATATATTGTAATTGACGTTACAGACAGTTTTTTGCAACAAACCCCACATAAATTATGTGCATAACTAACTAAACTCTTGAATCACTTCTATGATCATATCATTAGATGAACTATAAAATAGCTCACAATGAAGAAAATCTGATAAATGTACATTAACAAGCTGTCCATATAGGCAGCAGATTAGTTTAACTAAAACATATGAGCACACTCCAAATAATCATAATAAAAAAAATACTAATCAACCAAAGTTAGCAACACCATTGAAACAATTGAAAATTACCTCACCCGCGTCTGTAAGATAACCACCCATAATGGCAAATTCCCTTCTATATACATACATCAGAAGATTTATTGCACCCTGCATCAAGATGCAGAGGTATACTTTAATGGTGAATTCCATTTATGGTTATCAAGTTTCAAAATATATCACGACGACTGTTGCCACATACCTCTCGGATTTCCAAAGTAGGCATATGTGGAAGAAAGTCATTGCCAACAAAGAAACATAGGAACACAAAATCATCCACCAATCTTTCAAAGTTGATCTCAAATGGAGGATTGGATATCTCCAAATCATATTGCAAATATTCTCGCAATACCCAGACATTTAGAAACTAACCAAGGAACATGCAAATTTCAGAAATAATGGCACCACAAGTACAAAAAAATTGGGAAAAAATCAGAAAACCAAGCATAGCCATCTAACCTGGTATTTCTTCTGGTGAATTGGAATGTTATTTACAACCTTCGCATTCTGATTTTCGGCTTGTTTGCCACCAAAACACTCGGCAGCAAAATGACCTACTTGACCACAGAGAAAACATTTCTGCTGTTGTCCAGGGGGCGTGATCACCTGTATTTAAGCAAAATTGTTTCACTAATTTAATAAAAAATGAGCAAGTTCAAACAATGTTCACAAATCTAAACTACTGACCTCCCTTAATATCGAAAAGTAAACCTCGTGCGTAGCTAGAGCCAGCATAATAAGATCTGCATCCTAGTTGCAATATGACCAAGTATTCATTTAGGAACAAAAAAACAAAAAAAAAATCTAAGAACATGACATAGAAAAATACAATTTAGTAACTAGATATCAAAATCAATGGAGGAAAAGAACCACCGCATAAACGCGAATCAGAAACACTGTTCATGTACTAACCAGTCCATAAAGACAGTGACGCGTGTTTGGGTTGAAACCAGGAAGGTTGCGTTGTAATCGGATGTAAGACATGATTTTGTGCTCTCCCTCACCAGGAACATTGGAATCAGAAAGAATAACCTTCAAATAATCACCGAATGCAGCCCCATAAATAAATTAAGAGAGAGAGAATACTGAAATCCAAAAGTATATAGGAAAAGAACAAGATAGGATTACTCCACATGAAGGAATCATCCGATCTCAAATGGACATGGAGATCTAGGACTCTCAATCAAACCTTTGTAAACCGCCACCCAGGGTTGCGGTTCAATCGAGATTGTATATAATACTGAAGGGCTACTGAGAGCACTGCCATAAATTGAGTGCCAGGAGTGATTACATTCGAGTCAGATGTTTCGGTTTTTTCTTTAAGCAGCAAACTACCAGCTTCGACCTCAAAGTCTTGCCTTAGCCTTTCCTCTTCAGCTTCCTAAGCATAAGAAATAAAAGAAAATAACTTGGCTTGATTTTACTATGTTATAACCAGCTAAGTGACAGGTTAATACCGCTTCAGCAGCATCTTTAGCAGCCCTGAAACGCCTAGATCGTTGCTGATTCATTTTAGCTCTTGGAGCTACCCCATCTACAAATTTAAAGATTAAGCAACAATTACTTTGATCAAATTTGAAATTAAAAGGATACAAGTATTCAATAGCTTCAGCTTACCAATAGCCATAAAGAGGAGCTTTCTTGGACGAACCAAACAAAAAAGATGATCAATATAGTCAAATATTGAGTTAAATACATCGTCATAAGTGGCAGGTGCAGGCTGCAGTTTAAGAGAATAGCAGTGACATAAGATTCTCAATACATAAAAAGAAACCTAGGTACTTTGGAAGTGACTGTGTTTTCCCCATAAACTTGCTAGCTGACGGTGTATTCAAGTTAAAGAGCACAGAAACAACTTCAATATATTCAGTATCTATTTTAATTTGTTGAATCAAATGCCACGTCACCCCACATATCTCTTGAATAAAAAAACTAAACTACACATCATGTAAGAGAACAGTGGAATAAAGGAAGACGAGATTATAGTTTCTCTACTCTATTACACAGGAACGTATGCAACCCATTCAAGTACAACATTATTAGATCAAGTCATTTGGGTAGATTCTGTTCAGGAAGCATATAGTCGGACAAACCAATACATAGTTCATGCCACACAATCCCATAACCTATTCCCTCTTCAAGAATTCCATAAATTAAATGTATTTCTAAGTTTGAAAGAAATATCGAAACGCTTGTGGTTCTGTTGTCAATAAAGCCGGCAGTAGCAATGAAGCACTATGCTCCTCCCCAACGTGGTAATTCATTAGAATATTTATGATACATCCATAACAAACACTTCCTCTAAAGGTAAATTCTATTTGACTTCTAGAGCGGAGAAGAGAGATACCAAAAGAGAGAACCAAAGGATAAAAACAACTAGGAGGGCATTTCACTGGGAAAAAAATAGAGAAACTGGACACATGGAGAAAACAAAAGGATATAAAAGTACAGGAGAACAATGAAAGCTACAGAGATGAGAAACAGACAAAAATAATGGAGAAAAGGAAGGAAGAAAGAAAGACCGATAATGATTTCAAAACATATCAAGTAATGAGACTGAATCAGCTAGATTTTATCTTCACTTTTCTTTACATTGGGGTTTACAAAAAATAGTATAGGAGACTAGGCTGTTCATCTCAAGGTCGGGCTTATCTGTTTTGTTGGAAAAATTAAAATATGGTTTTAGAGGTCAGAATAACATTAAGATGACTAATACAAAAGCAGAAGGGCACAAGATCAAAGGCATTGCTGTTGGCTTTTTACATTGGAATGCCACATCAAAGTACCTAAAACACGTTTATATTCATTCAAGTGCCAATGCCCTAGAATACCTTTAATTCATCAAATTCTAAAATGATGAAATGCTTTGAAATTTTATCATGAAGTCATCAATAAAGAAAGTTTACGTAGAGCAAAACATTCTATAGAATATCATCTCCTCATTTGGCGTGTTCATGCGCCCGGGGGTCCGACCAGCCTGTTGGCTATTTTTTAGGGCTTGGACTTGAAGTTTAAGCCTATGGATAGAGCCACGTCCCAAAAAATTAGGTCCGGTCATATTTAGAGCCGGGCTAGGGCCCAGCCAATTATATTTAGGGTCGGGCCAGCCCAGCAATCCAATTATTAAAAAAAAAATGATTACACATAAAATAAATAAATTATATAACATATAACGCATACAAACGAAAGGCTTGTAGCCCAGTGATTTTCTGAAGAGCTTTCAAGTTGGAAATCTAGGCCCCGTTTAGTAACCATTCCCATCCCATTCCCAGATTTTTGGGATTTCTGTTTGGGAATAGCATTTGGTAAATTTTGTTTTCGTTCCCATTCAATTCCAAAACTAGAATACACCCCATTTTTTTCTTTAGAAATGAGAAACAAAAAAAAAATTGTTTCCTATCATTCCCATCCCACTTTTTCTTCCTCACTTTCTTGATCAATCGTCGCGAGCTCAGTTCTTCCTCACTTCTGTTTGTTCTTCGCGTGTTCGTCTTCTCCTCCCGATCGTCGCGAGCCTCTCTCTCAGTTCTTCCTCGCTACTCTTGCTGCCTTCGTGTTCTTCGCATTGTTCGTCGTCCTCCTCCTCCTCCTTCACTGTCGTCTGCTTCATCTTCTTCGTCTGTCCATGGCAAAATCAAAATCGAAATTAGGGTTTTGATTTTGAAATCGATTTCTTCGAGTGGTTAGGGTTTCGATTTCGAAATCAAAATCAATTTCGTCGCGTGGTTAGGGTATCGTCCTCCTCCTCCTCCTTCATTGTCGTCTGCTTCGCCTCCTTCGTGTGTTCTTCTTCGTGGTTAGGTTTCGATTTCGAAATCGAAATCGATTTCTTCGTCTCCTTTGCCTGTGCTTCGTCTCCTTTACGTGTTCTTCTTCGTGGTTAGGTTTCGATTTCAAAATCGAAATCGATTTCTTCGCGTGGTTAGGGTTTTGGTTTTTATTTCAATTTCGGTATCGATTTCAATTGAGGTTTAGGATTTCGATTTTGATTTCGATTTCGATTTCGATTTCAATTTCAATTTCAATTGGGGTTTAGGATTTCGATTTCGACTGGGTTTATGATTTCAATTTCGATTGGGGTTTAAGATTAATGATTTCTTGATTGTGGTTAAGAGTTCGATTGTTTGATGATTGCTTGATTGTGGCTTAGGGTTCGTTCTTGATTTCTAAGATAAAATCGTTACCAAACGTGATTTTGTTCCCAAGACAAACAAAAAAAAATTGTCGTTACGAAATGCAATTCTGCTCCCAAGAAGGAAACTAAGGCCCCGTTTGGTAACCATTCCCATCCCATTCCATTCCCAGATTTTGGGAATTCTGTTTGGGAATAGCGTTTGGTAATTTTTGTTTCCGTTTCCATTTCATTCCCATTTAAGAATTGTGCCCACTTTTTTCTTAAGAAATGAGAAACAAAAAAAAGTTGTTTCTCATTATTCCCATTCCATTCCCAAAACCAATGGTCACTATTCACCTACCGGCCCACCACCGTCCGCCGCCGCCGCCGGCAACCGTCTGCCGCCGCCGCCGGTCATCTCCGGCGACCGTCGCCGGTCACCGTCCGGCCGGAAAATTTCCGGCCACTTCCGGAGGTCGCCAGCGACGGCGCCATTGTCTTCCGGCCGGCGTCGCCGGCGCCACCGCCGTCTCCGACGCCGGAGAACCGTTGGCGGCCGTTGCCGGAGCGCCGGCCGGGCGTCGCTGGAGCACCGACGGCGGCCGTTGCCGGAGCGCCGGCCGGGCGTCGCCGGAGCGCGACGGCGGCCAGCGACGACGCCGGAGCACCGACGGCCGGCCGGCGACGTCGCCACCGCCGTCAGGCCAAAACAAAAAGAAAAAAAAAAAAAAAAAAAGATTTTAGGATAAAATCGTTACCAAACACAATTCCCTTCCCAAAACAAAAAAAAAAAAATTATCGTTACCAAACGCAATTTTATTCCCAAAAAGAAAACAAAATTCCCATCCCATCCCATTCCCATCCCACTGCTGAAATGGAAACAGAAACGGTTACCAAACGCCACCTGAATTATCATCCCATCCCATTCCCATCCCACTGCATAGGATGGGCACGAAACGGTTACCAAACGAGCCCCTAGTGTTAAGGACTTCTTTCACACTTAAAATAGTTTCATAGATTATATTTTACTTAAAAATCATACAATTTATTTAAAAATAATAATTATTAATTATTTAAAAATATAGGGTCGAGCTTGGACTTTATGCATTTTACAGTGGGTGGGCTTGGGCAGAAGACTAGGGCCTGATGTCCAGGCCAAGCCTGGGCCCCACAAATTCTCGTAATTCATTAAGTTGGGCCTGACACGAACCATTCTCGATCGAAGAAAGGGAAAGATCATATTTTTCTGAAATAATTTTCCAAGACAAATTTGTGAAACATTCTTGATCAAAGAAAGGGCTATTTTTGCATACACCGAGTTTGATTTTGATTTCTACTTTCTCAAGGAAACCCCGGTGAGAGATCAATCTGAATTACTTGCTACAAATTTATGTGTTTTACTTGATTCATATTTATATTTTTGAGCTTGGTATATTTTTCATTCAAAAATCATTTTAATTATTGAATATCTTGAAAATCCTTTTAAACGTTTTTTTTTTTTTTTTTCCCTGAAAATATGATTAAAATAGTGTTTGTACTTTAATTGATGAAAATCAGATTTTGTATCTAACATAATTTCTATCACTAGCCTATCGGGACATTAATTGAGTTTAAATTTAAATTGTGGTAGTAGAAGCTCCCGTGACAAGAAACATTTATTTTCCGTGTTTGTGAGTTGAAACTTAGACCTAACTATACCTAGTCTAAGTGGGAGTGAATTTGGTATAAAAATAAAAAAAACATTGTTTAATCAGGGAAATAGGTTAATCATGCGCCTGTGAAAAGGATAGTTGTAAAAGTTTAGTTCCTACCTGGGAAATGAATCAAGATTAGTGGATTGCAAATTCCCTGGAGGGGCTCAGTGGAGTGGGCATAGGCAAGAATAGCTTGCTGAACTATTATAAATCTTGGTATCAATTTCTCTACCCTTATTTACGTTTCCGCAAAATATCAAGATAATAACTGGTTAGAAAAATTGAAGTGATTTGATAATTTATTTGTTTAATTTTTAACTAGCCAATTCACCCCCCATTTTGGGTAGATCTTTGGGCCAACAAGGACAGTTATCCAAATTAAAGGCGGTAATACTTATGTGCTTTCCATCAAACCTGCCCACTAAAAAGTGGATTGGGTACTTGCTCTAAATTAAAAGTTACAAGCTTATTGGATAACCATTTAAACACATTTTCAACTAGGTTAATGCGAGTAAAAGATGGTAATCAGTTGGTACCTGTTGCAAACATGTTTCCCTTACCATTCACAATCATCATAATGGTCACTATTGCTATCATCACCACCGTCAAACCCTCAAAACAAATAACATGTTTCTTCTTGGCAAGGTACACATTGTATTAAAATAAGGCGAAGCAAGGGGCATCAATCCATAGTAAAGGCTAGGGATTTTTAAGTTTGCCTATTAAGTCTAGGAAATAATAACTCCCCAGGAGAGTGGCCTTACCACCAAAAACAAAAATAAAAACAACAACTACTAAGCTTTTGTCCCACTTATGTAGGGTCGGCTACATGAGTGACACCATTGAAGGCACGATGGTTCCTAACTCTCCAAATACTCCAGAAAAACGTAAGAGGAATGACAGCCCAAAGCCCCTTAAAAACCCCATCAGAGGGTCGCCCTTCTAGCATCCTAACAAAGCCCAACGAAAACTCAACATTCACCAAACAATGCCAGATTGAGAAAATTTTGTGGACTTTACATCCGAGGCACTAAACACGATAAAAGCAAGTGACTCATCAATACTCCTCCAAGCACATAGCGCATCTACTTGGAAAAATAAAACCCCATCGTTTCAAACAGTCCAAGGTCAAAAATGCTTCCTAGGCCACCACCCATGCAAAGAAAGCACTTAAACCGAAACCTTTGTCGCCCATATGTCCTTTTAAGGAAAAGCGACCTCCCTCACCCATACCCCCAGAAGAAAGCTAGACGGTACAACAATCTCTTCGTTCCATTTCTTCATATCTCCCTCGAGAAGGAAGAGGAACAATTTCCTGGCAAGGTTAGAGCTCGGGGTCCCCCACAAGTGAATAACTACAACTAGTCACAAGTTCATATTCTCAAATCTAAAAGATGTGCACCCTCTACTTAGGCCTCCAAAGTCCAGCATAATAGGTGACTAGTCAAACAAAGGCACGGTATGTCATCAAAAAAAGGAAGCAACTAAATCTTGTATAAGCATGGCCTCTATCCCATTAGACCCAAAAATAAATAAATAAATAAAAATAAAAAATTGAGACAGAAGCAAACCAACAAGCTCCAGTTCCTCAATAAACGATGCATATAACTCCATGGCCGTGGAAATTCTATGGCCTGTATCCCTATCCTCCGGGAAGCAAATGACATTGAAAGTACCCCCACAACATAAAAGGTTGCTCCATCTTTCGTGAACAAATTTCAATTCCTCTCATAAGTTGAGGCGAAGCCAATCATCCACAGGCCCATACACGCTTGCAAAGCAACTCGAAACCATCTACCGCCAATCTAAATGAACACGCCATTGTGCGCACCAATCCAAGAGTCATGGTTTTTAACCAATCATCTATCCCACATAACTGACACCTCTCCAAAATTCCAACTTAGTGCTAACACAACCTCTACTTTCATTAACTAGCTATATCATCCACAAAAAACATATCCAGGGTACTCCATCCAAAATATGTTTTTTCTAAGTTTCATCCATTATTAAACAAAGATATACGGACTTAGAGACAATCGTTTAATTGGAAAGCCACAAGTATCACCGACTATTCGAAACACTACTTTTTCGCATTGACCAAATTTCCAAAAAATAAGCTATAACAACAAAAAAAGGGTCAAATCTCCAAAGCTGCAAAAATTTACATTCTTAAACAGCAAATTTCACATTAAAACATAACAATAGATGCATACTAGAATAAAAATTAAAATAATTAAAAATACTAAAATTACACAAATTATGAAGATCTTAAATTACCACGTCTATGAGAAAGAGAAGAGCCCCTCATTGTTCACATATCAATGAAACAAATTGTATTAGCACTTCTCGCTATCTAGACATTGCATTTCTCCAGTCAACCCTTTCCATGTTATCAGATGTAATTGCTTAATTTAATATGTCCTCCAAACTGGGCAATCTATAATAGAGCGTAAGTTGAAACTAACGATCTATACAAATATACTCTCTCAAGTGTATCTAAGTTAGTCTCTCATTGAACTTCATTCCGTTGATAATCTATTATTATATATTAAGAAATGGGGCCTTTTGCATCACATGGGCTGTCCTCCCACTTTAACTGCTTAGCACATGCTATGCGTGTGCAACAAGCAATTGCAAATTAGAATGATGAAGGTTGGATTAGTTCCTAAATTGGCATTGTTTTCTAAAGCCATTTTATTTTATTTTGTAATCCTTTGCTTTGATCTATAATTATCTCAATGCTTTTCTCTACTAATTAGATTTTCCTCATTAGCATTACCCAAATTGATGGATTAACTACTATATAGTCATCTAAAGTCAAACTACACGCATAGTGTCCACCCACTTGCACCGTCCCTTAGCTTATTTGCATCAACTGGAAACTCTTAACTTTATCCTTGGATCTAGCAACTAAACCCATCTAAAACCTCGAATTCAATTTGTTGTAATGCCCACTCCAAGTTCCTCAAACGTAGATAAAGCACCAAATTGGACAAGCAGCATAATTAATCACTACTAACCGAACTTAGCATTCATGACAAAAGAAACAGATGCAACCACATAAATGAATTTTAAATCAGACATACAATCGAGAATTGAAATTGAAAAGAAGATAAAGGTAAAAGGAATTCGGCATACCCTGCCTTCGGGGTGAAAACAGGGGTGAATAATGCCGTTCATATCCAAGTACAGGTTATCCAATTCCATGTTGTTAGGGTTTGGTTTGGATACATCTACCGACATGGGCCTCCCATTTTCGTCCTCCCTAGGTTGCTCCTCTGCCACATCAACAATAGACTGGGGGTATCGATCCGCCAGCCACCTGTAAAACGCTGGCACCCCCATTTTTTGTACCAAATTGTGTGCTTGTGAATGTACAGTGGAAGATTGAGAATTAAATTGTGAATAAAACAAGTAAAGCAGATGTTAGGTTTGGGATTAGGACTAGGGTTAGGGCTAATTTGCATACATACGGGATGGCTGATACATACAAATCTATCTGCGAGAATTTTGCGAAATGAAAGGAGGGATATGTTTCGTTGACGTAAGGAGTCGTGGCTCGGTTGGGCTCTGGCTCATTGCAATAATGGGGTGGCAGCTGGACGGCGCTGAAACATTACAACCCCATTTGGTAACCGTTTTTATCCCAGAAATTCTTACCCAATTCCCAAATTTTTAAGATTTTTATTTAAAAATAGCATTTGGTAATTTTCGTTCCTGTTTCCATTCTATTTCCATTTGAGAATTGTACCCACTTTTTAAAAAAAAATAAAAAATTGTTTCTCATTATTCCCATTCTATTCTCAAAACCATTGCCACTGTTCATCCGCCGAGCGACCGTCGTCCGCCGCCACCGCCCACCGTCGCCGCTGCCACCATCTCCGGCAACCGTCGTCGGTCACCTCCGGCATCGCGGGCCGCCCACCGTCCGGGCAAAAAAAAAAAAAAAAAGTGATCTTAGAATAAAATCGTTACCAAACGCGGTTCTGTTATCAAAACAAAAAAAAAAAATTATCGTTATCAAACGCAATTCTACTCCCAAGAAGGAAACAAAATTCTCATCCCATCCCATCTCATTCTCATCCCGCTGCTGGAATGGAAACAGAAACGGTTACCAAAGCCACCTACATTTTTATTTTCTCAAAAACCCTGAATATTTATCTACTTGATAGTTTTTTTTAAATATTTCTTTTACTTTTTAATTAAAAAAGTATTCAATTTTTAAAGCGTTTGTTACCCACTTAAAAAATATATTTTTAAAAAATAAAAAGTTAAAATGTGATTTTATGTATTTTTAAAAAAAAAATTACTTTTTTTTTTAGGGCTTCTTGTTGAGAGGTCCCATAAGTGAAGACCACCACTTTCTAAGAATTATCTAAAGACCAAAAAAAAAAAAAAAAAAAGTCTTGAATGGTCCTCCACAAATTAGTGTTTTTCATTTTTTGGACCTTTGGAGAAATTTCCCTTTATATTATAAGGGATAAGGGATTGAAGGACATCGATGGAGTACGATCTCTTTACTTACTATTATTCAATCATTTTCATTATTTTTTTAATTAACTATTTTTATTTTTTTTTGGACAATACGCCTTTGTTATCAATCACCCTAACACACGCACTCGCTTTCAAATGGGATTGGAATCCCATACCTATATTTGAGTGAGAGATGAATGGATCTCCTCACCACGAGTATAGAAGGGGTGTTGGCATTTCCACTAAGGCCAACACCAAATCTCATTTTTTAAATTAACTAAGATATCATATTTATACTATCAAACATATTTTCAATTTTTCTGTTTTACTTTTAGGGAAAATACCCAAAAGTCTACTTAAAATATTAAATCTACAAGATGGACCCATATTTTTTTTTTTGCACCAAATAGTCCTACAAAAAGCACTATTTTTTATCAAATAGTCCTGAATTTTTTGAATTGACGATTTTACCCTTCTTTCACTATCCCTTCCTTTTTCCCTTAATCTCTCTCACGATTGCTCCTCCTTGTATGCAATCGATTCTTCCCCCTTCATCGTTCGCCTCAGCCAACAGGACTTCAATCGCCGTGCCGCCAATCTCGGAGCGACCACCCCTATCTTCTACATGAAGCCTCACATGTTCGCTGCCGCAGTCATCCTCGAAGTACGCACAAGCGTAGACAAGTTCCTTTATGCCTTCAACGTAGCTCGGTTGCTAATGTCCACGTCGTCTCCTCTAGTGGCAACCCAGCTGGCTTTCACGTCTGATTGGTAAGTTCAAAGTTTTGTGATTTGTTTCTTTGTTTTTTGTTTTTTTTGTTGGTGTTGTTGTTTCTTTTCTACTCTGGGGTTCTGTTTTACCTCTTTGATTCTTCAACTTTTTGTCGTTAGATTTTGATTCTCACAGATTCTTGTATTTTTCTGCCCATACCCGCCTTCCACTTTTCCGATCAAACCCTCATTGTAACAGCCCGTTTTCCCAGGGCAGTCACGCGGTTTCTCTACTTAAAGAATTAACACTAAAGTCGATTGACTAAAATGTCATTCTATAAAATCCAATAAATTTTAAAATGCGTCGGTGACAAGTAATTAATAATTCATTTTATAAAAAATATTTTATTTTACAATCCGACCGCGATAATTATAATTATTGAATTTTTAATTTATCGATTTATCGATTTGATTTTACAACGGAGAATAATAAATATAACTATTACAATTTTTAAATAGAAATTCCAGTACCAATTCTTGGCGCCATCTCACTCTCGTCGGCCCTGCAATCAAAATTGTGGGGTTGTGAGCCAACGCTCAATAGAACTTCAACCCTCCTAATACATGCATTTAATTTATACAACAAATAAAGCACATTGGCATAATTCCAACATAATTTTCATAAAATCATAATTATTTCATAAAATTTAAGAGTTAAAATTCAACAAAAATAATACCATGAATCACACAATAGGAAAATTAAATACATATATTAAAAGATGTAGAAATTCTACCTGAAATCCAAAGCCGAAATCCGAACCAAAATATTCCAAACCGAATATGTATCTTTTCTCACTAAAAACTTAAAACATGTATAATGTATAATATATGTATACATATATATCACAGGATAATGATCCATTCTCATTCTTAACATTATAATTATTATTATTATTATTATTATAATAATATATACGTGTCATATATATATATGTTTAAATGAATTGTGTTGTCTTCTTAATACGAAGACAACACAGTTTAACATATATATTTTATTATTATTATTATTATTTGCAGTTAGACCCCTCTTAAAATAAAGAAAGTATTAATTATACCCCAAAATTTTTAAAAATACATTTTAAATAGCACAATAATCACAAAACTTCTAAAATTAATTTAAAATAAACGTTTAACTCAAAATATTATCAAATATTATTTGTACCATAAATTAGCAAAACAATTCCAAAAATATTAAATTTTTATATAAAGTAATGTTTTAAAAAATATAAATTTCCGAGTATTACACTTATGTAGTCAAATGTGAAAACAACAAAGTAGTAAGGTTTGCCGAAACATGGAAATGTGTATTTCACACTATCTTACAGGAATCCGAAGGCAATTTCAAGCAATTTCCTAGAATGCACTGCAAATCCCGCTCCAATTCTAGGCGATTTGCAGTGAGAATTTTGGAAGTACTGATTTGATAATTCGTAGTGGGATTGTTGGTAAGAACAGAAGTAATGAAAGAATTGGGAGATGATAAAAAAATCCAATAAATCTAAACCCTCGAGAAACTATTTCAAAGAACGAATCAGAAAGTGAAGACCAAACTATACTACACTAGTTTAAGCCTGTGCACAACGCGATGAATCATGTGAGAATCCTCAACGTAATCACGTTCATCCTCTCGATCCCCATCCTCATCATTGGCATATGGCTCTGTCACGACCCGTCCTGAAATTCCGACATCCTAGGCTGGCGTGACGACATCATGACATCATTGAAAACAACCAACCAAATATCTATTACATGACAATATGCATATATATAAATAAATCATCATCTATATGAAACTATACATATTTCTGTTATGGGAACACACCCATTCCCCAAATATACTAACAACAAAATATAATACCATGAACCCCTCATAGGTTCGCCTCAGAAAGCTCATCTCAACCCTCCACACGACTCCATCGTAGGATTTCACCTAACGCCAGTAGGGGGACCGACTCCTAGTTGCTTCACCTGCGAGTGTACTGCCTTCTTAGTAAAAACATCTTTAATAATAAAAACTCATTCTACAACATCTAAATGGATCAAGCGTAAGTTTATAAATACCACATAGCTCGTAAAATTCCCAGTATAAAAGCAAGAAAAATAAAGCGACATAATTAAATTCCATTCAAATCCAACTAATATAAAAATCATACTAATCATCATGATAATAAATATCAAATCAGCCTATATACATAAAACACCACATCTCAAGCACACATCTCAAACACACTTTTTAAGCACACAACTCAAACACACACTGGCTAGCCTTAGTGATCGTTTTAACCTCACGATCGGGAGTTGCAATGGTACCGTACCACCCATAGGATTTGCCTTCCTAACTGACACCCATCACTCCACTGAAGTGGATAATCACTACGCAGTATAAACGTCTAACATCACTCTGCCGAAGCAGATAAACATCACTCTGCCAAAGTGGATAAATACTATAGTATCGTGAAGTCAATAACATCGTCAAATTAATAACATCATCATCAAATCACAATGTAATGATATTGTCTAATCAACATCGTCAGATCACACATCCACCTCTCTTTTCCAAAAATTGACTTTTTATCCGAAAATCATATTTTTCACTTTCTTTTAAAAGGAAACGTCTGATTTTACCAAAACTACTTTTCCACTTTTTATTTATTTTTCTTTTTGAAAACCATACATATTTAGAAAAAAACAAATATTTTTCACTCTCTTTTAAAACCACCAAATTTCAGCGAAAAATCATTTTCAACTTCCTTTCGAAACTAACACAATTCATCGAAAATCCATTTTCTCAACTCATCCAGAAACCTGCTTGATACATATAATTTTGAAATCATTTAATTTAACTACAATTATTTTCCATCATATATATATATATATATAAATAGTTTGGCAAGAGGACAGTACACTCATCTGACTATCCGTTCCGAACAGTTTTTACTGACTATCTTCTACTGATACTCCAGTGTCTGCGAACCTAATAGTGACAGGGTCTAAATTAATATTTTATGTAAAATAACCGAATTATGCAATGCAAGCCCTAAATTCCGTAATTTCCCCCGTACCCACTTTTTATTATGAAAAATTGTTATTCGGTAAATTTCATTTCCTTAATAATTAATGTAGACGGTGACAAAAATTATTAGAATTAACGATTCCAAATTATAATTCCATTTGCTAATAATTCAATTTAACAACAATGGTAATCGATTTAGATTTTACCTGCTCCGAATCGTTCGTCGGCCATGAGATGGATTTTGGATTTTATTGGGGTTGTTTATGTAATTTTTTTTTTTTTTCCTTTTCCCTTCTTTTTTTTCCCATTTTCTTTTCTGCTTCTGTTTCAGTTGGCTGCTCTGGCTGTCCTCTCTCTCTCTCTCCTCACCAACCTCCGACAGCCTCACACCATCGACGACAACGCACACGCCATCGAAACTCACTCACCGACCAATTAACCGACACACCGTCGGCATCCCAACAGCTGAACACACACACCCCCTCACAACAACGACCACTCCCGCAGACAACGCCTACCGACCAACGACCCACAGCGGCGCACGCTGCCGACGATGACGTGCACATACCATCATCGAACAAACGGCGACGATCGTACACGCACTTACACACTTGTTCGAACATACCCACACCCACACGGACTGTGTCTGAGGCTCGGTTACTGTTCACCGTCGAAAATTGGAACACCCACCCACATGCAAGGCAGGGACTCAACGACTGATCACATACAACACATACACAACAATCATGCCTATCCACACATCGATCACCCATACATAGCAGCCGTGGATCAAAACAAAGGAACACACACACACACCCCTGTAACCGAAACACACTGCTTGCCGGAGAACCCACCACCGTCAGCGATCTCGAACAGCAACCATACACACCCTCACGTCTGAATACAACAACTATGATTACACCCTCTCACACCCACAATCGCCGACTGATCATAACAGAATCCCCTCCTACCGGCAATCATGAACACCCGACGACCCCCTTCCGATCCTCCCTCTCTCTCTCTAGATTTTCTGATTTTTTTCTTCTATTAGTGTTTTGATCCTTATTTTTTTTTGCATATATCCTTTTTATATACATGAATTGAGTAGTAAAGTTTGATCATCGCTTGCACGTCTCCCCCTTTCCTCTCTCTCTCTCTGTCGCCGGCGATCTCTCATCACATACACACAGACTTATACATATAAATAGATAATAAAATATTTTGTTTAAATTACTCTATCCTTTCCCTACTTCTTAAAATCCTCTTTTTAGTCCAATATCCACTTTTTAAAAGTTCTAAAATTACAATTTCACCCCTTTTTAGTTTCAATTAAAAAGTTAAATGCCAATTTTGGATAAAATGCTTTCTAAATTTTCAATTTGACCCCTAAACTTTTTAATTTGAATTTTTAATTTGCATATTTCTCCCTTGTATTTTTCTAAATACTCAATAATGCAACTAAATTGACGTACGTGCGAAAATCGGGGTCTTACAGACTCTCCCGGCAGGCCTGCACTGGATGCGAGCAGTTCCTCAAAATGGATTGACTTGGTTTGTATTGGGGAAATCAAGCATATGAATGTAGAGAAAGAATTATCAATTTGAATGAAAAAAATAAAATCTAACATATCTTATTCAACACGAGATTGTGTTAAATATAACACGATGGTCGGCCGCTCCGAATTCATCGCTCTGAACAAATGTGAGAAATAGAAAGAGATAGAGAAAAGGGATTTGGTCTATACACCTCGTAGAATGGAGCTTATGTTGGGTATATAATATAGTTATTTTGGTGAGATAGAATAGGTACGATGACTTGGTAGAATTTGAACGGTGGTGAAAGTGGAATATAACACAACATGATCTTGTGTTGAATATAACACGAAAAGTAAAATCGCCACAAAAAGACAAAAGGATTATTTTGCAACATGTGTTTAAAAAATGTGTATTTGATAAGTTTGTCCTCGTATGAGGACTCCTTAGTAACTACTCCTTACTTTTATTTAAATATAATTTTATGATTTTTTTTATTTTGTTTTACTTTTATTTAAAAGTACATTGATGAACGAACGTGATTATAAAAAGTACTAAAATGGTTCATTCTATATGTATGCCCCATTTTGCAAGCTAAACACCCCTATTTAATGAAAAAAAATTGTCATCATTTTATTAGTACGTAAAATTACTAACAAGAGTATCATTTATTAAAATAATAAGAAAAAAAAACTAAATGTATTCTTTTAACATATATACACAAATAAATTTCTTCCATCCCTTTAAATTTCTTATTATCTTATTTCAAATTCGTTTTTCTCCCTCCTCCAACACCTTCAAGCTCCTCCAACATAAACCCTTCAACCTTCAAACTACATCTCTAATACAAACCCTAGAAGCCCTTTTTTTCAAAAAATTTAGGCAATTTTTTTATAAAATTCGAAGAAGTCGTGAGTAGTAAACAATCAAAATACTCAATTATTATTTTTGAAGTTGTTTTTTGTAATTTTTTTCAACTTTCCACGACCTTGAAACTCACAAAATTGCGATTTTCGTACAAACATGCAAGTTCGAACTAAATACATTTGGGTGGACCTGTAAGTTTGTACATTTAAGGTATTGATGGACCTATGGGTTCATACATTACCTTAGATGTTTAGACTTATAAGTTCGCGCAACGTTATGTTTAGTCGACCTGTAAGTCCGTCCACACTATAATCATGTTGATGTATAAGTCTGCAGAACACTATTTCGTCATACTTCTAAATCTATCCAAATGTAATCTCAATTTTTTGTTATATGATGTTGCACGATCATGTTTCCACAAAATATAGTAATGTGAAGAATGCTCTTGTGGCCAATTATTGGCCAAAGAGTTACCTAAGATATGGTGAATTGGGTAGTACAAAATTTAAACAATTAAACACTTAATTCAAATAATTAGTTTTTCTAAATGATTATTATCTTGTTAAGCCGCGAAAATGTGTTTAACTAAATGCACACCCAAACAAACATAAAATAAAATAATACAGCATACAACAATATATCCTGGTTTGGTAAGTTACTCTTACCTACATCTAGTCCTCCGAGTTCCACGGAGATTCGCAATCCACTAAACCCCTGATTCCTTTTGCAAGTAGGAACCAAACTTTTACCATCTTTTTATAGGCTGAAGACTAACTTAATTCTCTTCCCAAGCTCAGAATCAAACCCTAACTATCCTGATTCTTTTCACAGGCTCAGAATCAACCTTTACACACCTGATTCTTTTATAAGCTAAGAATCAATCTAACACTATTACACTTATCATTTTCACAGACTTATGAAAAACCTTTTCTCTCTGTAATTCTATTATAGGAAGAATCACAACCTAATATTTTCAAAGGAAAATACTAATATAATCTTTTTGCAGGAAAAAGATTAAACCCTAATCTTTTTTACAATAAGGAAATCAAAACCCTAGCTACCTTGATTAGACACCGACCCACACGTGTTTGTTGAACGAAGGTTTTGATTAACAATTATGTATTGATATTTTTTGTGGAAGTAATTATTTTATAGAGTGTTTCATATTTATAGTTTCATGTATTTGATTAAGGATAATATTTGATGAAGAAAACATAAAGGGTATAGGATAGACATAATAAAGATATGAAGAGCGTTCATCTTAGGATTTTGATGGACAATTAAATGTTGATATTTTTTGTGGAACTAACGAGTTTATTGAGTGTTTCAGTGTAAAAATTCCATTGATGATTTTATCATGAAGAAATGATTGAAGATGGTTAAGAATGCAAGAGACTGATAAAAAAAAGAGCATTAATAAACCGAAGATTTTGAAGAATGTAGGGGAAAACAACTCAAATTATTTTTTACTCTTAATGTACCCCGATTAGGATCACACATACACAAAAATGATTTTATGATTATGTGTTTTTTTTTTATACGATCCTAATTAGTTAAATATATTTGCTCGTATGTGAAGTTAAAGAAGAAATATTGATTTAAGAAAAATTAGAAATTAAAATTGATTTAAAGTGTCAATTAAGTTAACTAAAAAAAAATCGGTTAAAGGGGCACAAACATTAAAGAGTTGAGTTAGAAATTGATTAAGAAAGAGGAGTTCCAGTAAGATCGGTCAACCGACCAACATGGTTCGGTCAACCGATGAGAAGAAGCTGGGAAACGGTTCAGTCTCTGAATTGTTCGGTCGACAATTAGGTCGACCTGTAGCCAAAGGTAAAACTCTCTGAATCGTTAGGTCGACAGACCAAAGTGGAGCGATCGACCTACCATAGCTGGATTTTGGCCTGGGGAACTCTCTGAATTGTTCAGTCGACAGATCAAGGAGTAGCAGTCAACCGACGGGCTAGAACTTTTGGCTTGGGCTACAACCTGAATCAATCGGTCGACCTGTGGTGATTAGTTGGTCAACCAATGGTTGGGTTTTAGGTTTAGAGGATTTCGTGTATTCTTCCATAAAGTAGCCGTTACTAGCCATTTTATGGTTAAGATTTGAGAGATATCTTAGGGATTTGATGTTATTTGAGATATGTAATTGATATTTTGATATCCCTATAGATATGGTTTATATATTTTAATTATTTCTCAAATTGGTTCATACAATATTTGGGGGACTAAATTGAATATTTTAAAAGATATAATTGAGTGAATTGAACCAAGATTGCGTCATAATGATATAATAGGTCTATATGTGCAATTAATTGTCATGATATGTGGAAATTAACCGTTGGAGGGCAAAAATCGTTATAAAAATATTTTTTTTATGCTCATTAAAGTTCAAAAACGATTTTATCAAAATCTTATCAATCAAGCAAATATAGAAAAATAAATACACAATAAAGATTAATAGTTTGGAAAGATCTCACCAGGATAATACCGAAAGATTGAATATGAATCACAAGTCAGCTTTGATCGGTGACGCTAAAACACTTAGCGCTTTAACTCATGAACTTCTCAAACGATTGAACTCACAATTGATCTCTCGATATAATATCAAAATAATGACTCTTAGAAAGCTCATAAACGAAAGTTCTTGATAGATGTGATGTACCCATCTCTAAAAATGCAGGTCTATTTAAACTGATTTGGAACAGGCCCTCTAACGACTAGTTTACACAAGATATGATAATTAAATGCACATATAGACCCATATATCAATACTATTTAATCTTGGTCCAATTCACTTAAATATGACTTTTAAAATATTCAATTTAGTCCCCAGAATAATTCTCAATTTCAAATCAAATAGATAGGGAGTATTAAATGAACTAAATTAAAAAAACACTTTAATTTCATGTACCACATCTATAGAGATATCTAAATAAGAGTGTCATATCTTTAATACATTTAAATCCCTATGAACATGATGAAGATTCAATGAAAAAGAATAAAGATTAAAGAACGATCAAGTGGTTGGGGGATAAAACAAATCAAAGTGTATACTTAAACATAGGTAATTCCATCCCTATACTTTAATATATGAATTAACTCAACTAGGAAGTACATATACACAATCATACTTTTGTGACATTGAAAATGTGTTTATTATGCGCCTAAAATGTTTGAATTAATATTAAGAGTCAATCTGGTCTAAATTTGTATTTAGAAAATAAATAAAAATGAAAATTACAAGAGTCTGATCGATCGATCCCCTATACTGGTCAACCAAACATAGCGTTAGGTAATCAAGAATACAACTTAGGAAAATCCGGTCGACCGAATCCTAACTATGACAACTTGTTCATTAAGAATATTAAGAAATTGATAAAATTGTAAAATTTGTCAATAGAATAAACTGACCGATCAATCAATCAAACTAGGAACATGGATTTCCTTAGTTCGGTTAATTGGCTAGTTGACTAAATATTGTAGAGAGTCAATTGGCTTATAACCATAAGAATATCGAACAATCAATCAACCAATCTACATAGAGTTATAAGCATTATTGATATTTAAAAAAAAATAAAAAAATTAAGCTCGAATTGTTGGCCTAATCTATCCAAAAAAATTTAGAACCTTAATTCAACATTTTAACTTACATTTGAATCGTTTTTTACATAGTATCAAGCAAGATCAATAGGACAATTGATGTTTTCAAAAGTTTTTTTTTTCTTTCAATCCCTAAAATGTAGCCTTTTTCTATGGATCTTGTTTCCCATTCGATTACTTATTTGGGACAAATTTGAACATTGTGACTAAGGGTTTTTATCAGATTATATACTTACAACAGTCAATAACTTAATTACAATGGACTATATTCACATTCAATAAAAAAAATTGTGCAATAACTCATTTTATGTCAAGCCTACAAATACCTTTGTTGTGCAGGATTATGAACAATAATTGACACATGATTTCTCTTGTGAAATATATACAATACAAATATAATCACTTAGTAGTCATTATAGAGATATAAAGTGCTGACAAACACTACCCAATTATAAGAGTGTTCTTCAAAAGATTTAGAAATCGAGAGTAAAATCTTCAACGCAAAAATATTCAATTCTCTATGATTAGTGTGGAAATTAAATCATAAAGATGAATCAATCCTGAAAATAGAAACACTTTCAAATCCTTATAAATTTCATGAGTCTATTCCATGCCATAGTTCTTTTGCATTGCTTATATTTTTCTATGTTTGGAACATGCATAGTTCTGACACTTGAGATCATATCATAATTGCATTAATTGTGTTTATTTTCATATTTATACATATATTTAATTACTTTCATAAATTAAAATGATTGTAATTTCATATAGAATGTAAGCGCTAAGAAATAAAACCTTGTTTGAAATCAATGGTTTAAAAAACCTGAGTTTTATTGATAAAAGTTAAAAAATGCTTTCCTAATGTTTTAAACTTAACCTATTTTTTTTTTTTTATAATTGGTACGTTGGAAACAAGAAAAACTTGAATCACCGACGAGATTAACTTACTCTAGAAGATCTTAAATCCCCTGTCTATCGATTATATTGAAAGGTAAGCTAAATTGGACCATCTTTACTGAACTTCACTGAGATACATGTAACTTGATTGGAAGTTTAGAATCAACGAAAGTTAAAGCCTCGAAGGAGCTTGGGGTAAAGAGGTACTTTGCTCTAGGGTGTATTCGATTGGGTCTTCACTGGGGATAAAGCCTTGAAGGAGTTTGGGGAAGTATACCTAGGTAAGGAAGGACCTTGGCCAAACTAGTATAAATATTGTATCAAATTTCTCTATCCCTTACTCACTAGTTATATGCTTATACTTAATTATTACATTATTTATTCCACTGCACATACTTCACACTAGATTAAATTAATCATAATATATAAAATTTGAGTTTTAAAAAGAAAGTTAAAATTGACTAAGTTCTTTCCTTACCCAATTCAAACTCCTTTCTCACCAGTAGATTTGGACCAACAATTTGTACCAGAGATTAGTTACTTGTATGAGTAAATCCCATAACAAACCAATCCATGTCTAACAACTCCAACAATACATTGCTCGAAGGGCAATCCACGCATCATAGGTCACCGATGATAACTACATATTCTACAAGACCAGAATAATGACATTCTTACAATCCACAAACTATGAGGCTTGGTGGGCAATTAAATATGGTCCAAATGTCCCTTGGGCAACCATTGACTCACGAGAGGGAGATAAGAACGATAGTGAGTATAATGAGACCGATATGAAACTGTCGTCTTTGAATGCCAAAGTTTTTAGTCTTATTTTTTGTGCATTATATTTCGATACAATAGGATATCAATTCTCAAAGTCCAAAATAAATATAGATATGCTCGAGGTTACACATGAGGACATAAACCAAGTGAATGAATCAAACATCAATTCCATAGTTAATTAATACCAGTTATCCATAGTGGTAGAAGCTTAAGCATTTGAGACATGTATAAAAGGTTCAATAAAATATGCAACGACCTAAATGCATTTGGCGTACCTTACTCTGTGGGGGAGAGGATAAGAAAAATGCTTTAGTTACTTCCCAAGGAGCGGAAATGAAGTGTCATGGCAATATAAGAAGTTAAGGACCTTAATACTTACTCAATAGAAACCTCAATTAGGTACTTGACAACGTATGAAGTATCTCTCAAACTCTATGATGAATAATCGAGTTTCAACCATAAAAGGCAATATCTATGAAAGCACAACATGATGAACACAATAATGATAAGTGTTGGCTTAGTGAGTTACTCAAGAGGGGGGTGAATTTGGTAGTAATAAAAATTATAAAATAATTAACACTTGAAAATACAAATAATTAATTTTATCCTAAATTAATTATTATATTTATAGTAGCGGATAAATGTTATAGACTAGGTGCACACTCAAACAACAGAATAGAAATAATGTAAAGAAAATAGCGCACCAAAATTTATATTGGTTCACTAAGCTACTCTTGGCTAATCTAGTCCCCCGAGCTCCGCGGAGAGTCACACCCACTAATCACTATGATCCTTTTAATCAGGTAGGAACCAAACACTTACAAAATGATTATTTTCCTTGGCTTAGAATCAACCTTTACAAATTCTTTTTTACAGGTTAAAGAATAACCCTATCTTTTTTCCAAGTTAAAGATTAACCTAATTCTTTTATACTTAGGCTAAGAATCAAATTTCACAAAAATATTTCATGTATACTTTTACCCCATAAGGATTGAACTGTTACAAATTCACTCAAAATTTAATTTTAGTCAGAAAGAATTACCCTTATCTCCTTTTACGGGAAAAGAGTAACCTAATCTTTTTGTATTCTAGATAAAGATCAAACCTCAATCTCTTTACCGGAAGATATTAAAATCTGCTACCCCTGATCAGATATTTCTAATAGTATCTAATCCACACACAACGCTCACCAATTATAAAATTGATAAGCTTTTTCCCACTTGAAACTTCTACCACCCTAGATTAATTTGAACTCAATTAATGTCTCGAAACTAATGATAGAAATAAAATGAGAATTTCAAAATCTGATTTTAATGAAAACGGGTAGCACATAATTTAGCACGTAATTAGATTTTCACAATAAATCGTTTAAAAAAAATTCAATCAATTTAAAGTTAAAAAAAAAAACGATTTCAAAGATCAATATTCGAAGTAGTAAACAATAATATCAAACAACAATTAATAGCAAAGACTTGGAACGATCTCACTAGTAATCCACCGAATGAATAAAGAATAAATAGTAATGAAACTCCAAATCGATAATAGCAATAATCCACAACAAATTTTCTCAAGAATAATCTCACAATACACTCAGTATGAATTCAGAATGATCACTCTAAAAAAGTTCTAGAACTGAATAGCTCTTGAAATTTGATTGATTGGGATTATTTGAATCTTAAAAACGTAGGTCTATTTATTAGGATTTGAAACAAGCCCTCCAACGGTTAGTTCCCATATATCATGACAATTAATTGCACTTATAAACCCATTATATCATTATGACTTAATCCTGGTTCAATTCACTCAATTATATCTTTTAAAATATTCAATTTAGTACCTCAAATATTTGCTCAAACTCAATTAGATAGAATAAAAAGTATTACATGCACCAATTTGAGAAATAATTAAATTATATGAACCATATCTATAGGGATAACAAAATATCAATGACATATCCCAAATAATATTAAATCCCTAAGATATCTCTCAGATCTTAACCATAAAATGGCTAGTAACAACTAATTTTTTTTATCAAAACCATGAAATCCTCAAAAACTAATACCGAATCATCGATTGATTGACCAATCACCACAGGTCGATCGATCGATTTAGGTTATAGCCCAAGCCAAAATTTCTAGCCTGTCGGTCGATCGCTACTCATTGGTCTGTCTACCGAATGATTCAGAAAGTTCCCCAGGCCAAAATCCAGCAATGGTAGGTTGACCGTTCCACTTTTGTCTGTCGATCTAACGATTCAGAGAGTTTCACCTTTGGCCACAGGTCGACCTAGCTGTTGACCGAACGATTCAGAGACTGAATCATTTCCCAGCTCCTTCTCATCAGTTTATTGAACCATGTTGGTAGGTTGATCAATCCTGCTGGAACTCCTCTTCCTTAATCAATATTTAAATCAACTCTTCAACGTTTTTGCCCTTTTAACCTATTTCTTTTCTCAGTTAACTTAATTGACACTTTAAATCAATTTTAATTTCTAATCTTTCTTAAATCAATATTGCTTCTTCAATTTCACATAGGAGCAAATATGTTTAACTAATTCGGATCCGAATAAAAATACACATAAACATTAAATCATTTTTGTGTCGTGTGTGATCCTAGTCGGGATACATTAAGAGTTAAAATTAACCTGAGTTGTTTTCTCTGAATTCTTCAAAATTTTCGGTCTCTTAATACTTGTCTCTTTGTTAGTCTTTTGAATCCTTAACAATCTTCAATCATTTCTTCGTGATAAAATCATCAATGGAACTTTTACACTGAAATAATCAATAAACTTGTTAGCTCTACAAAAAAATATTAATATTTAATTGTCCATCAAAATCTTAGGATCAACATTCTTTCCCTTTTGATGATGACAATTAACTTTGATATTTTCGTCAAAATAAAATATAACCACACTCTTCCTAAATTCGAGGACCGTTTTTTTTTAACTTGATAAAGCACAATCATGAAGAATAAGTTTAAAAATACATATAATATTCAACAAAGCATATAATATAATTGATAGTCAATAATTCATACACTCCCCCTACATAGGTGCAATGCTTAGGCGAATAATCCTAAACATTAACTAAACTCTTTTAAAGCACAACTATGGTCTCCCCCTTAAGATATTCAACAAAATATCAACGAATTATCCCCCTTTGTCATCTCAAAAAATGGGGAAGGAGAATCACATATCATTTTATAGGGAACCCAAAACATCACATTAGACATGTAATCTCTCCCTATATAAGTGTTGATAGGTTGAAAATACCTATATATTTTCAAGCCAAATTTGATAGTTTTTGAGTATTTTAGTAATATTTTAAAGTGTTTATGTTCGTTTTTATGTAAATCAGGTGTAGGGATGTAAACGGTTGATAATCAAGCAAATTGGTAGAAAATCGATGGAAAAATGATGAAGAGGATCAAAAAGAGAACCAGTAGCTTCACCGCAGCAGTGATGGATCTCACCACTACAGCGATGAAAGGGCAGAACACCCACTGACTTCCCACTGCTGCAGCGATCAAGCCCACTACTGCAGCGGTCAATCAGATAGATGAATTAGATATTTTTTTAGATATTTTTTATCCTTGTCTTATACCCTTCCTCCTACCCATTATAAAATTTTCTATACTTGTTCTTAGCTATATTTTGAGAGATAGAAGAGGAGATCTCATTTGTGAGAAGATGAAGCGATTTCGGAATGGTGCTTCAAGAAATGGACAAAACGATGCTTAATGAAAATCATTTACCAACCTACTTCTGAGCCGAAGCAGTAAGTACAGCTTGCCACGTGGTGAATTAGGTATCGATTCGTAAAGGGTTTAATAAAACTCCATAAGAAATCTGGAATGGTAAGACTCCTAACATATCATACTTTAAAATATTTGGGTATAAATGTTTTATTTTGAATGATAAGGATAATCTAGGCAAATTTGATGCTAAATCTGATTATGGTATTTTTCTTGGACATGTTACTGATAGTAAGGCTTAAACAGTTTATAATAAACGCACGTTAGTAGTTGAGGAGTCTATGCATGTTGTTTTTTAGGAAGCTAATCTATTTTTGTCGAGAAAGGTTTTGGTTGATGATAATGCAGGTATTCCAAATAACCAAAACCAAGGTGAAAATATGACAAAGGAACCTCAAAAAGAGGAGCTTAAGGGAGAGGATTCGACGTTACCACGAGCTATAAAAAAAGTATCTAAACACTCGGTAAAGGAAATCATTGGTAATTTCGAAAGAGGTATAAGTACTTGTTCCTCTCTTAGAGATATTATTAATCTTTTTTTTTTTTTATCTCAAATTGAGCCTAAGAATGCGAATGAAGCATTAATTGATGAATCTTGGATTTCTGCAATGCAAGATGAGTTAGTTCAATTTGAGCGAAACAAAGTATGATCTCTAGTTCCTAGGCTAGATTTTCATCCACTTATTAGTATAAAATGGGTTTTTTGAAATAAAAAGGATTGAATCTGGTATGGTAATTAGAAATAAAGCAAGATTAGTAGCTCAGGGCTATAATCAAGAGGAAGAAAATGATTATGATGAAACTTACGCTCTTGTGGCTAGATTAAAAGCTATTAGAATGCTACTCGCTTTTACATACTCACTAGATTTTAAATTATATCAAATGGATGTTAAGAGTGCATTTTTTAATGGCTTCCTAGAGAAAAAAGTTTATGTGGAATAACCCCCAAGTTTTGAAAGTGATAAATTTCTCGATCACGTGTTTAAAATTCGTAAGGTTTTTGTATGGGCTTAAACAAGTTCCTAAAGCTTGGTATGAGAGATTTAGCCGATATTTGATCGAAAATGATTTTCGAATGGGTCTTAGTGATATAACGTTATTTGTTAAGCAAACTAATTTTGATATCCTATTAGTACATGTTTATGTTGATGATATTATTTTTGGATCTACTAATGAGGATCTGTGCCAAGAGTTTGTCAAGATAATGCAGGTTGAATTTGAAATAAGCATAATGGGAAACCTGAATTTCTTTCTTGGGTTGCAAATTAAGCAAACCAAAGAAATGGTATTCATAAACCAAGCTAAATACACCAAGGAGCTGCTGAAGAAATATGGCTTGAATGACGCTAAAGAGTACAAAACTCCCATGGCAACAGTTACAAATATAGACAAAGACGATACGGGCAAAACCGTAAATGAAAAATTGTATCGAGGTATGATTGGTAGCTTGTTGTATTTAACTGCTAGTAGACCTGACATTATGTATAGCATTTGCTTATGTGCTAGATTTCAGTTTTGTCCTAAAGAGTCGCACTTGACTGCGATTAAGAGAATCTTTCGATATTTAAAGGGGACAACTGACCTAGGATTATGGTATTCTAGGGGGAGTGATTTTAAGTTAATAAGTTACTCTGACGCCGATTTTGCCAGTTGCAAAGTCGACCGAAAAAACACAAGTGGGTCATTTCATTTGCTAGGACATGCCTTGGTTTCTTGGTCAAGTAAAATCCAGAATTCGATAACCTTATCCACCACTAAGGCTGAGTCTATGGCAGCTAGTAACTGTTAGACTCAAATTTTATATATTAAGCAACAGTCAAATGATTTTGGTATGGAGGAAGTCCTGATCTATTGTGACAATAAAAATACTATTTGTCTAAGTAAGAATCCTACACGACACTCACGAACTAAGCACATAGAGATTAGACATCATTTTATTCGTGATCACATTCAGAAAATGGACGTTATTATTGAATATAATGATACCTCCGATCAGCTTGCTGATATTTTTACCAAATCTTTAGCGGAAGATCAGTTTGTGAAAATCATTCGTGGTTTGGGTATGGTTAGGCATAATGATGTTTGCCTAGAGTAGTGGTGATATGTGGTTCCCTTTCCCCACTTTTTGAGATGATAAAGGGGGAGAATTAGTTGATATTTTGTTGAAAATCTATAAGAGGGAAACCATAGTTGTGCTTTAATGAGTTAAAAAATCCGTCCTCAGATTTAGGGGAAGTATGGTTACATTTTATTTTGACAAAAACATCAAAATTAATTGTCATCATAAAAAATAGAGAGATTATTGATCCTAAGATTTTGATGGACAATTAAATGTTGATGTTTTTTGTGGAACTAACGAGTTTATTGAGTGTTTCAGTGTAAAAGTTCCATTGACGATTTAATCATGAAAAAATTGTTGAAGATAGTGAAAGATGCAAGAGACTGATAAAGAGACAAGTATTAAGAGACCGATGATTTTGAAGAATCTAGGTAAAAATAACTCAGTTTAATTTTTACTCTTAATGTATCCCGATTAGGATCACATATGACACAAAAATGATTTTATGTACATGTGTGTTTTTATTAGGATCCTAATTAGTTAATATATTTGCTCCAATATGAAATTGAAGAAGAAATATTAACTTAAGAAATATTAGCGCTTAAAATGATTAATAGTGTCAATTAAGTTAACCGAGAAAAGAAATTAGTTAAAGGGGCAAAAACATCGGAGGTTGGAGTTAAAATGAACTAAGGAAGAAGTAATTTCATTGTTGGTCGGTCGACTGGCCTGGGAGGATCAGGCCACTGATGGGTGAAGGCTAGAAAATGATGAAATCTCTGGATCGATCAGTCAACCAATCTATGGAGTATCAGTCGATCGATGGGCGAGTATTTTTGGCTTGGGCTACATCCTGAATCGATCGGTTGACTTATGGACTTTGGTCGGTCCACCGATGGCTCTATTTTAGGATTTGAGGATTTCGTAGATTTGATAAAAAAATAGTCATTACTAGCCGTTTTTTGGTTAAAATCTGAGAGATATTTTAAGGATTTTATGATATTATAAATAGATGGTTGTTGTTTTGATATCCCTAAAGATATGGTATATGTTTTAAGTATTTATCAAATTGGTATATTTAATTTGTTCTATTATATTGATTTGAGTTTGAGAAATATTTGATGGACTAAATTGAATGATTTAAAAGCTATAATTATGTGAATTGAACCAGGTTGAGTCATATCAATATAAAGGGTCTATAAGAGCAATTAAGTATTATGATATGTGAAAACTAACCGTTGGAGGGTCTGTTTCAAATCCTAATATATAGACCTGGGTTTTTTAGATCTAAAAAATTACAATCAATCAATTTTCAAGAGTTATTCGGTTCTTGAGCTTTTTGAGAGTGATTATTCTGAAATTATACTGAGAATATTGTGCGATTATTTTTGAGATTTGTTCTTAAGGAAATTGCTGTGAATTGTTGCCGTCACTGATCTAAAGTCTTATTGCAATTTAATTTACATTCATTCGGTGGTATTCTAGTGAGAGCATTCCAAGTCTTTGTTTTTAATTGTTATTTGATAATATTGTTTACTACTTGAAATTTTGATCTTTGAAATCATTTTTTTCGAACTTTAAATTGATTAAAAATATTTTAAAGCGATTTCTTGAGAAAATCTGATTACGTGCTAAATTGTGTGCTATGCGTGTATATTAAAATCATATTTTGATATTCTCACTTTATTTCTATCACTAGTATATATCGGGATATTAATCGAGTTTAAATTTAATCTGAGGTGGTAGAAACTCCGAGTGGAAAAACTTGTCAATTTGTGTAATTGGTGAATTAGGTGTGGGTTAGATATTATTGGGAATATCTAATCAGGGGTAGCTGAGTTTCAATCTCTTTTGGTAAAGAGATTGATGTTTGATCTTTACCTAGTGTATAAAAAGATTAAGTTACTCTTTTCCCGTGAAAAGAGATAGGCGTAATTCTTCCTGACTAGAATTAATTTTTAGTGAATTTGTACCGGTTCAATTCTTATCGGGTAAAAGGATACTTAGAATATTTTGTGAGGTTTGATTCTTAACCTAAGTATAAAAAAATTAGGTTAATCTTTAGCCTATGAGAATATGAGAGTTATTCCTTAGCCTGTTAACAAGAAAATTGTAAAGGTTGATTCTAAGTTTGCGAAAATAATCATTTGTAAGAGTTTGATTCCTACCTGATTAAAGGAATCATAGTGATTAGTGGGTGCGACTCTCCGTGGAACTCAGAGGACTGGATTAGCCAAGAGTAATTTGGTGAACCAGTGTAAAGTTTGGTGTGTTGCTATTTTACTTTATTTATTTTCAGTTGTTTGGGTGTGCATGTAATTTACTTAATACTTATCCGTTGTTAGAAAGATAATTTAGAATAAAATTAATTATTTGAATTTTCAAGTATTATTATTTTATTTTATTTTATTACTATCCAATTCATTTATCGTGGGTAGATTAGTGGGTCAACAATTAATCTTTATAAATAGATTAATTGTTGTTCAATCAATGTTAATTGAACAACAATTGAAAATAAATTGATAAAGAATTACCTGAAGTGGAGCTTGAGGCGCACAATTCCCAATCGAAGACCAGCTGAATGCTAAACATATCCTTAACTAAAGACCAGTCGATAAACCAAATAAACAAACAGAACAACTTTGAAATAGTTGAAAACAAAAGGTAAAAACCGATACCTTAAAATCATATTCTTAAGAGAAAAATGAATAAAAATATAAAAACTAATCCAAAACAATTTGTTGTGTCAAAATATAAATCTCCATTTCATTATTTATAATAATATAACATATTTAAATCAAATTTTATTTTATTTCAAATCAAATATTTAATGATATTTTTTTTCTCCTTAAAAATTAACCATAAAATAAAAATAACTAAATAAATGAAAATAAAATATTTCAGTAAGATAGATTACCATTACAACAATGTAAAAAAAGTAATCAGACAAAACACACACAAAAAAATAATATATTTTTATGTCCACATCAAGGCAGTTTATGTCAACTATAGATGCCCTACCATTACGGCACATATAAACTTTTATGTACACCCAAAAACTTTATACACTAGTTCGTAAATAACACACATCCCTACATAAAAATACTCTTCCATTCCACTAAATGAACATAGAAATCCTACAATATCACATTATCAAATTAAAATTTCACTCAACCACAAACTATTATCTAAGCATCTATATGACATCTCCATGATCTTTGAAATAACCTACTAAAGATGGATCACTCCATGGGGGCAAAAACTCAACCCAAGAAAATTTAAAGAGTCTCATAATTAGTCAGCTTTGATTTAATCTACACTAAATTGTCTCAAAATATAAAAACTAATCACCATCACCAAAGGACTTTTATGGAAATTAAGAGATATATCAAGAAGAAAAATCTAACATGGTGTTCTAATAAGTTATTTGGCTAAGGAAAAAAATTATGTTAAAATGGAGGGAAAAAGACTTACTTTTAATCGAGAAAAAAACTTGAGACATACACACATTTGCAATTAATCTAAAAAAATCAAGTGTAATGTTTTACCAATTTGGAAATCATGGTACATCTAGCACCTAGAAAAACAAGAATTCAAGAATTTAAAAAATGAGCACAACAACTTACATATGATAAATTAATGCATCGTTTGTTCCCATTTTCATAATTCAGGGAAAGGACGGAAGGAGAGAGAGTGTGAGGAACAAACCTATGGTTGGTGGCAAGAAAGTACGTCTGGATTTTTCAAACTTGAAATTGTTTATTTATTCAAACTTTAGCAGCTATTACTAAAACAAATTACTAAACATGGTCATGTTTACGAAAATAAAGAGGTTTCTAAGATTAAAAGGTAAGTGTTTTCCATATTACAAGGCGAAGCTTTTAAGTTCCAAGACATTCAAAATCTTACTACAAAGCTACTACTAAAACAAATATTACAATAAATGTCCTAACCTAAATTCAAACTAATCAAAACAAAAAAAATAATATTCAACTTGATGAAAGTAAATTAATTAAATATAATTACAGCATTAAAACGTAAGAACAAAATGGTGAATCCCTAATGCATACTTCAATTAAAGGAATAGAACATAAATCTACTAAAACACAACTATAGGGAGAGGGAGAGAGAATGAGAGTATTATCAACAAAAGTATATGAGGGAAGGAGCAAGCAATCCCCATACCACATTATTTCACTGTGGAGCAATTTATCTTGAGAAGAGCGAAGGAGCAACCAGTCTCACTTAAAATGAGGAAGACCAATTTTGAGATCTACAGATACAATGAGCAAGACATAGTAACTGAAGAAAACATTATTGAAAAAACAATTGAACGAAAGAGCAAACAAATTAATAAGGCAATTGAAAACCAAGAAGATTACTGTCTAACAATAGATATAGAAAAGGAAAAATTTATAGGGAGATATGGGAGGACTCCCACCAAGATCCTCTTGACCATTTGAGAATGATCCATCATCCATTTATTAGATTTTTAGCTTCTCCAACCATGAAAGGCGGATTCCTCCTTCATATTCTTCATCATCTGCAGTAGTCGACAATGTAAAATTAAAGAATTAATTGAAGATAACCAATTTTTAAGGAAAAAAAATTAGAATGGGCTCTGCACCCATTTTTTGTATTGACAAAAAACTATATATATATATATATATAAAGTTTTAAAAAAAACCATAAATTTAAATTGAAATTCCGAAAACACCCTTATTAAACAAAACATAGATTTTTCTAATTTTAACTCTTCAATTTGCAAAACACTGGTGACCAGAACCACCTATTTCTCTCTCTCTCTCTCTAATTTATCGCTCTCTCCAAAAACATTGGCAGTGGCTTCGAATCTGGCCAAATTTGTGCACCACCGATACGCCACTGACCTATGGCTGTATTGTCTCGTCGCCGCCACCATCAGAGTAATCGCTCAGCCGTCTCGCTGAAACAACCACGCCACAGTCTCACCACCACCAAGCAACAAACTTGCTACGAAACAACCAACAAAAGCGAAGACGACGATCTGGTTGAAATTACCACGCCACTGATCTCTCTCTTTCTCTCTCTTGTCGCTGTCTTCGACCAGATTCTCCTGCGATGACCAATATCTGGCCGGTCCGGCCAGATCTAGCTATTATATCTAGCTATTATTGTTAGATTTGAGCGGCTGACAACGCTTGAACAGATCTGGTCGTCGCAGCTAGATGTAGGCAGGCGCTAATCTAGCCATCGCGGCCAGATCTAGTTGCCGTCTGGCCAACAATGGCCGTTTATGGGATGTCGGCGACAAATTTTTGTCTGATTCTAGATTTTTTTCTTAAATATGTAAATTGAAGATTTTGTTTTTCAATATTTTGAAATGAAATGATTTTTTATCCGTTAATTTTCAAATTTTTTTATTTAATTATATAATTTTGATATTTATTGTTGATCAGTTGTTGTGGTGATTGCAGTGATAATAACTTAAATTTTTTGTTGTGACAGTGGTGATGACGAAAGTTAAGATGATGATGATAGAAATGTTTACTATAATGGTGAAAGTGGTGATAGTGAATGTTAATTGTAGGGTGATAATAGTAAATATTTACTATGATAATGGTAGTGATAGTTACAAATATTTGTTGCGGTGGTGACGATAGTGACAGTAAATATTTCTTATGGTGATGATTGTGATAAAAAATATTTGTTGTAGTGGTGACAACAATGGTAACATATATTTGCTACAGCAGTGGCCGACGTTGATAGTGAATATTTATTGTGGTGGTGATAGGATAGTGAAAAGTTTATGTGATGATTAATATTTATAGTTAAACATAATAATTTAAGAGTAATCCTGTCATAAAATTAATAGAGTTTTTGAAATAGAGTTTTCATAATATAAATAAAAAACATGGGGATAAAGTTAATAAGTGGTGGGTTTTTGTGGCCCACAAAAAATCAACCAAAATTTAAAATATAACAACCAAAACAAATCAAAGACCACTTGAATTTGAACAATCAAAAGAGAATATAACGTGATTTGATATAATTATTTTGGGGATTTCAAAAACAACATTCACAGATTATAAATATAAATTAAAATTGAAAGAGCAATCTAAAACATAAACAAAAAATAACCATAAATTAGACATAGCTACAGAAACAAAAAAGAACTATAAACAGAAAAATAATGAGGAATTAAGAAAAAAAATAAATCTAAAATGGATTAAAAAAATGAAATATGAAAACAATTTGACCCTAGAGAAGGTTCCGGTCCGTTTGGTTGACCGACAAAAAAGATCGGTAGACTAACAAGAACAATAGCTCATGAGAAAATGTATAAAAATCACCATTGAAATTGAAATTTAATGTGAACTGATTCACAATCCAAAATACACATAGAGAGAGACTAAGCATGAAGCCACATCAAAGACAATGTAGAAGAAGTTGCAAGAATCACTCCTGCCTTGGGGAAAAAAACAACATTCAAAATAAAGAAAAAAATAAGACATTCAGAATTCAATGTACATCGTTTCAACTCTCATATATTGTTTAAATTCATATTTTGTATCAGAATTAGCAACAAACATTCAATTATTTGTGGATTTTCAAGAAATGGATTTCCCTTGAATCCTTATAGGGCAACTAATGAAATAAAGATGAAAAGAAAAACAAATTACATTAGCGTTAAACGCCAAAAAATTGTATTATGCAGTCACCATTGTATCAGAATCTAGCGAACGATAAAAAAGACATTAAAAACTAAGGCCCCCGTTTGGTAACCATTTCCATTCCATTCCATTCCCAGATTTTTGGGAATTCTGTTTGGGAATAGCGTTTGGTAATTTTTGTTTCCGTTTCTATTTCATTCCCATTTGAGAATTGTGCCCACTTTTTTCTTAAGAATTGAGAAATAAAAAAAAGTTGTTTCTCATTATTCCCATTCCATTCTCAAAATCCATGGTCACTATTCACCTACCGGCCGACCACCGCCCGCCGCCGCCGACCACCGTCCGCGCGCCCCCAACCACCGCCCGGCCACCGTCGCCGGTCACCGTCCGGCCTGAAATTTTCCGGCCACTTCCGGAGGTCGCCGGCGACGGCGCCATTATCTTCTGGCCGGCGTCGCCGGCGCCACCACCGTCCGGTCATCGCCGGCGGGGGGCACCGCCGTCTCCGACGCTGGAGAATTGTCGGTGGCAATTGCCGGAGCACCGGCCGGCCGTCGCCGGAGCACCGCCGGCCGGCTGGCGACGGCGCCACCGCCGTCAGGCCAAAACAGAAAGGAAAAAAAAAGAAAGATTTTAGGATAAAATCGTTACCAAACACAATTCCCATTCCAAAACAAAAAAAAAAAATTATCGTTACCAAACGCAATTCTATTCCCAAAAAGAAAACAAAATTCTCATCCCATCCCATCCCATTCCCATCCCACTGCTGAAATGGAAACAGAAACGGTTACCAAATGCCACCTAAACTTCTCTCAGCCTGCCTTTTGATGTTCCTTTAATCTATTTCTGTTTTCACTACCACAAGAAAAGAAAACAAAAATCAAAATAACATAAACATGAACAAAAATCGAGATCCAAAATTAGAAGAAAAAATATCATAATCGGATTTGGGCTGTTCACAATTGAGAAGAAAATTGAATTCAAAAGTCAAATAAAAAAAACAAAAAATAGCTCATGATTAATTGCAACAGATTCCCAGGAAGTTGCCATCGACTGCACGCCACCCTTCGAACAACATTCAAAATTAGGCAAAATGTAGAAACAAAATCATCGAACACCATTAATCATCCACCGCAAAGTAAAATTGACAACCAATTTTACATTCATTTCTAACTGGCAAAGCCAAATTGACACACCCTTTTCATGGTACACCTAAATAGTACTCGCACACATCTCTCTCTTAAAACCATTGATTGAGTAGAGGAAGCGAAGAAACAACAATGGATCCATGTCCATTCGTTCGACCGATGATAGAATCGTTGGCCCTCAAGCTTCCACTGGCCAAGAAGATTTACACTAATTGTTATCGTCGACGTGAAGAATCATACAGGATCGATTGTTATCGTTTCCTTCGGGGCCAATCATACAGGATCGATTGTTATCGTCGATGTGAAGACAAATCTCTTGTCGCCGGAATGAGATTCAACGGTGAATCTTCTTTTGATTCGCCGATCAGCGGTTCCAACCCCGATTCACTTTGCCCATCTATGTCGGATTCTGCAACTAAGGTTTGAATTGAATTTGAATTTGATATCAAACACATAAATTTCTACCTAAATAGTAAAATTCTTGTCTATTTGCACCTGAACTCTTGAAATTTCCTATTTCTTTTCTTTAACAGAAGCTCGACGAACACCCTTTTTTTTTTAGCTACAGATTTTGTTTTTCGTTGTTTGAACTGAATACGATGCACAAATCTGGCAACGATTTGAGAAAGAGAGAGAGTGCGACAACGACGATGACGATGAAGCGACTACCGTAACGAGCGGTACAAAAGAGATGACGGCAACGACAGGCGACTGTAAATCACTTGATCATTTTACTAGGTAGGAACCAAACCCTTACAATGATTCTTTTCACAGGCTCAGAATCAACATTTACAATTCAATTTTCACATGCTAAGGAAGAATCTTATCTTTTTGCAGGTTAAAGATTAACCTAATTCTTTTACTAGGCTAAGAATCAAACCTCACAAATCACTCCAAGTATCCTTTTCACCGGTAATGATAGAACCTTATAATTCACTCAAATTTAATTTTAATCTGGAAGAATCAAGCCTAACTATTTTTAAGGGAAAATAGTAACCTAACCTTTTTATCCACTAGGTAAAGATTAAACCTCATTTTTTTTTTTCAGGAAAAGATTGAAACTCAAGCTATCATTGACTAGATACTCCCAATAGTATCTAATCTGCACAAACTCACTAATTACGAGAATTAATGAATTTCTTCCCACTCGGAACTTCTACCACCTTAAATCAATTAAACTCAGTTAAAGTCCCCAATTTATTAATGATAAAATTTTACGTGAGGAATTTAATATCTAATTATAATAGATGTGGATAGCACAAAAATAAACACGTAGTAAGATAATCACAAAAATCGTTTTAAATATCTTATAACCAAGCAAACAATAATAATATAAAATCACAATAAAAATAAAAAGTATGAAAAGATCTTACCAGTATAATACCGAAAGATTGTAAATTGAATCGCAAGACAGCTTAGATTGGTGACGCCAAAACACTTAGCATTTTAACTCAAGAACTTTTCTTACAAATGATCTCACAAGTGATCTCTCAATATAATCTCAGAATAACGACTCTTAGAAAGCTCAGAAACACTTAGTTCTTGATAGAAGTGATGTATTGATCTCTAAAAATGCATGTCTATTTAAACTAATTTGAAACAGGCCCTCTAAAAGTTAGTTTCCTCAAGACATGACAATTAAATGTGTAAGCCCCAACTTTTGTATGCGTATATTTTTAGTTGCATTTCATAACACTTGGGAAATATTTGGATCAAATGTATTATTTTTAATTTTACCTGAAAACTTTAGGGAGTCATTATGATATTTGAAAATGATAGTTTTAAGAAAGTTGGGAGTTAACAGGTTAATTTGACTTTTAGGAATTTGATTTTAACTTTTGGGTTTTAAATGATATTGTTGAGATTCAAGTGGGGAGGATTGTGGAATTATTTTTTTTTCCATTTGGTATGGGGAGAGGGAAATCAGATAAAGTTTAAGAGAAAAAAAGAAAAGAAAAGGAAAAGAAATGGTGGCCAACGTTGTTTCCTTCCTAAGGAAGGAAACAATGTGACCACTATATGTGGTCACAGAAACAGGTAACTTTGACACACACACACACATATATATGTACGTATGTATTATGCCAAAATAAAGTATTTATCACATTTAATTCATGAGACTATTTGTACGAACATGTATACATGTGTATTTATGTCAAAAATATATACGTGGGTTTGAAAAATATAGTAGGTATAAATATATCTAATTTGCGAAGAATACAATTTAAAATAAAAATTGTAAATTTGATCAAAACGACAATTTTTAGTATTTTGTTGATGAATAATATTTTTAATAGTCGATTAACGTTTTTCTGTAGATTACATTATTAACGGAAAATTTTTTGTAGCCGTTGTTATAATAATTTCTGTACAATTAATATTAATTTAAGAAATTAGACGTTAAATAATTTCGTATAATAAAAAAAATTAGGAATGAGAAATGGTGCATTTTTGGGTCATGCATTGCATATTAGATTTATTTTAAATAAAATCTTAATTTAGGCCATTTGGTTGTTAGGTTCGCAAGTAATGCCGACCGTGTAGCATTCTGACGATAGTATTTTTAGCAACGCAAAAATCGAGGTGAGTGTACTGTCTTCTATGTAAATTGACAAATTATATTTTTGTATAAATTATGTAAATAAAATTATTTATTAAAATAGACGTTTTTATAACTTATGTGGATCTAGTAAATTTTAAAGGTGGAAAGTGGTTTTTATTATCTGATTATGCCATAGTTGTCTTCTTTTTAGGAAAACATGTCCGCACGAGATCTGGATATATATTGCTACCTGTTAGGTAAGTACTTTAGGGTGGATATATGTTGTTACCTATTAGGAGGGCAAGTTTTGCAGGATAGATATATGTTGTTACCTGTCAAGCAAGTCTTGCATGATGGATATATGTTGTTATTTGTCAGGCAAGTCATGTAGGGTGGTTACTCCTACCATTGGAGATATTGAATGACCCTGACACTGATAGTCAACTTAGAAGATACAGTTATACAGGTTATGGTACCGACGTAACTCTTGATCGTGAGGTGAAATGATCCTATGTCTAGTAGAAAAATATGTGTGCGGTATTTTATTATATATCAAAATAATCTGATTGGTTGATTTAAAAGTATTATTTTATTGTAATGGTAGTAATGAAATTTTATTTTGGCTCAGTGTGCGGTTATATTTATTTTATGTTTTGAAAAGTAGTATTTGATAATTATGCTTGATCCATAAATTGTTTTCATATTATAAATATAGTACACCGATAAAATGTTTGGTCTCAGGTACTGCAGCTAGAGACAGGTCCACTACTGACGCTAAATAGAGTTAGAGAAGGTAGTGAGTTTTATTTTGGAGACTGTCAAGACTGTTGTTGCGAGTGAGTGGTTTAAATATTTTTGTAATCTTGTTACAAAAATAGATGGCTTCGTATAAAAGCTAAAGTTTTAAATTGGAAAAATATATTATTATTACTTTATCAGAGTGGCGCAACGGAAGCATGGTGGTGGAGTAGGTTGTCATTTGGCTCTATTTCTCATTGGGAGAAACCGAGTAACGGCCTTGGGAAATCGGATCGTTACAAAATGCATATATAGACCTCATATAATAATACCATTTAATCCTGATCCAATTCACTTAAATATGACTTTTAAAATATTCAATTTAGTCCCTAAATTATTTCTCAATCTTAAATCATAAAGATAGAAAGTATTAAATGTATTAAATTGAGAAATACTTCAAATATGTGTACCATATCTATAGGGATAATAAAATAAGTGTTTCATATTATTAATATATCCAAATCCCTACAATATCTCGTTCAGATATCTCAAAAACGGCTAGTTTTTGAATTGTTTGTCGAAATCCTCAAAACTGTAACAACACAGTCGGTTGACCGACCTCTGTCTATCGGTTGACCGATGGATACAGGATGTATCCAAGCCATTTTTCAAACACTGATTGGTTGACTAATCCCTCATAGGTCGGTTGACCGATCAATACAGGATGCTTCCTCATGCCTATTTTCGGCCCTGGTCGATTGACCGATCATCGATGTTCGGTCAACCGATCGATACAAATAGTTTTCATTTTGGCCATTGGTTGACCGATCTCTCCTAATTAGTTGACCGATCAATTCAGAGACTCCACATTTTCCAGCCCTTGCCCATCGGTTGACCGATCCCTTGTGGTCGGTTGACCGATTACTGCTGGAACACTTACTACTCAATTTATTTCAACTCCAAACTTCGACATTTTAAACCCTTTAACCGATTTCTTTTCTCGATAATTTAATTGACCCTAATATTTATTTTTAAATACTAATCTTGCTTAGGTCAATTTTTCTTTTTCAATTTCATATTGGAGCAAATATTTGAACAATAATTAGGATCTTAATTAAAATATACATAAATATAAATAATTTTTGTGTCATGTGTAATCTTAATCAGGATACATTAAAAGTAAAATAAACTTAAGTTGTTTTCACCTAATATCTTCAGAATCTTCAATACTCTTTAATGTCCGTCTCTCCATCCTTCATAATTACTTCATGATATTATTTTGAATAGAACTCTTTAAACTGAAACACTCAATAAACACATTAGTTTTACCAAAAATATTAACACTTAATTGTCCATCAAAATCTCGGAATCAACACAAAAATATACGAAGAGAGTTAGCATAGGATTCTCACGTTAAGCTTGAGTCTTGCGATAAAAATTGCAAAGGCTTTGATCGATTAATGCTATATTTGTGAAATTGAATGGGTTGTGCTGGCGTGGTATTGTGGTGGTGCATGGTGCGTAGTTACGCTAGCGTGGTAGTGTGTGATTATGCCGGTATGCTATTGCGGTGGTGCCTACTAATGTTGTATTGCGGTGGTATTGAAAATGCTACTATTGATGTACCTAATGTCGGATGGAGATGGAGCAAGAAAGATAGATGAGATAGATACATACATCAAGAGAAATAGATGAGACAGATACATATATATATATATATAGAGAGAGAGAGAGAGAGAGAGAGAGAATACCTGTAGATTGGAAGAGAAGTGAGAGAGAAAGGTGGGATTGAAACTTGAAAGAGATAAAGAAGGCAGAGGTCGTGTTTGGGAGGGTTATATAATTAGGGAGACAATTTCTTTTAGGGTGAAGATTAAGGTTAAAATTTAATCTCAAACATTGGATCATAAAATGAACTAATAGTGGAAAATATATAAATATTATCTAATTCAAGGATTAAAAGTATGTCGTGAAATCCTTTAATCTTACCCTTAAATATCTAGTCCAACGGTGGAAAATGTCTAAAATGTAAAATATATTCGAATTTATTGAATATATATATATATATATATATATAAAATGTAGAAATGTAATTAAAAAATATAAGTGTAAAAAAAAAGATATACTTAAAAAATAGTTCTTATATGTAATTAAAAGAGATTTGACAATCGACACTGGCTATGGCAGCCGCCGATACGAACCCTAATTGAGAGCATTAGTGTTTTCACGAAGTGTAATGGATGGGACCAAACTAAAGTGCTCATTTATTTCGAGAGTTTTTACCAATTTGGTGCAAGTTGTAGGAGCACCCACCAGTTATCTCTATGTTTTATCTATAATTATGAATGTAACAAAAATTGGTGAACAGAACAAAAAATTCATTTAGCTCCATTCGTTCATGAATGTAACCAAAGCTACATGTAATGAAAATTGTATGAACTAAAAAATATATCAAAAAATGTAATAGAAAAATATATGAAAATGGTAACTAAAATATATAGTAAAAATTGAATGTAACTAAAAAAAACGGCGGCAAAATGTTCGTCGGCAGCAGTAGCCATAGTCAATTGCTCGTCGATGGAGATTTTGTTGGCCTCCTCATATCGATCGTTGTTGGCAAAGAATCAACGGTTTTGGCGGTGGCAAATTGTAGAAGAACTGGAGCAAAGAGAGAGAGAAAATGATAAAGAAAAGAAAATGAAAATGATGCTATCAAAAGTTGAACGAGGACTCACTAAACAAATTACGAAATAACCAACGTGTCCTTTTTCATGGGTTGAGTTTTTTGGGCACAAAAAAAATAATTATTTTTTTGTTCTCATTTCTTTAGGATTTTGAGAATCAATTATCATTTTTTGGATTGGGTGCGTTTGGGTTGAGTTTTGTGTTGCCAAATGCGTTCCCAAAAATCAAACTCAAAATTTTTGAGTTGAGTTGGGTTAGGTTGGAATGGAAACTTTTTGGGAATGCGTTTGGCAACACAAAACTCAATTCAACCCAACCCAAAAAATGAGAATTGATTCTCAAAATCATAAAGAGTTTTTTTTCGTTCAAAAAACTAAACCCAAAGGAGAGGACACGCTCGGAATTATTAGAGATATTAGTGAGTCTTGTGTTCAACTTTTGTTAAGCTCAAAACAAAGAAAGTTTTATTTTTCATTTTTCTCTCTCCCATTTCTATCGTCTTCGCCGAACTCCTCCTCATTCGCTGTCCACCACCAGCTCGTCGGTCTCCTCATCTCCTCGCAATCATCTTCGCCATCCTCGCCTCATCTTCTCCTCGTCTTCGCAATTATTCCTCCTCTTCCTCTCCTACCCGTCGCCGTTGTCTTCCTCGTACTTCACATCGCCATCGTTATCGTCTTCAATCTGTTGGACATCGATTTTGATTTCGATCTATTCGCCGTCGTCTTCGATCTGTTTGACATCGATTTCGAACTCGTCTTCGTCGTCCACTTCCTCTTCGATTTGTTTGTCATCGTCTTCGATCTGTTCGACATCAATTTCGAACTCATTTTCGCCTTCCACCTCCTCTTCGATTTGTTCGTCGTCGTCTTCAATCTGTTCGACATCGATTTCTTTCTTGATTTCGATTATTGAATTTGGTTTAGGGTTTGATTTCGATTTCGCTCTTGATTTTGATTTCGATTTGGTTTGACATCGATTTGGTTTAGATTTCATCACGAAATCGATTTCGATTTTCGATTTCTATTATGATTTTCATTTCAATTTTCGATTTCGCGAAATTGATTTTCGAAATCGATTTCGATTTCATAACGAAATGGATTTATGATTTGGTTCTTGATTTTGGTTTATGATTTGTTCTTAATTTTGGTTGAGGATTGGTTCTTGATTTGGGGGTTTGGTTGAATCAATTCTAGGGTTAGTTCATGAAATCAATTCTAAAATAATATCGTTATCAAATATGATTCTATTCCCAGTACAAAAAAAATGTCATTACCAAATGTAATTATGTTCCCAGTAGGAAACAGAATTCTCAACCCAATCCATCTCAGTGGGGTTGAGAAAAGTGAGAACACTAACCAAACGCCACCTTACCAAATGGGGCCTAAAGTGTTTATTTGTTTGGGGCGTTTTTATAAATTTGGTGACTCCCAACCGCTCCCAAAAACTATACGAGGAAAAGTGTGATTTTTAAAAACTTTTAGGAGGCTTAAGTTTCCCACGCATGTGGTGAATCGCCCACCAATTGGCTAAGTGCACATAGATTTTTTTATTAAATAATAAATGAAAGTACATTTTGCTTTTTAAATGTACAGAAAAGGAAGAGCTAAGGATATAATTAGATTTTTATTTTTTTTTATAATTAGGATGACAATTAAGACTATGATAACCTAAAAAATACTAAAAACTCAACAAATTAGGTAGTTACTTAATTCAATTTTTTAATAAGTTTAACTAAATTATTTAGTTAATTAAATGCTACTTAAAATTTTTGACCCTCAGGACCCTAGCTCCCTTTTATTTTTATTTTACTATCACCGTTTTAGATTTCACCCTTAACAAATCTCGATTTTAGTAAAAAATCAAAATTTAGTATTTTTTTTAATCTCACATTTTCATTTGATTTTTCCTCGTATTATCTTGATTCTAATAAAAAAATTAAATTTAAGAGTGGTAAAATTTAAATTTTACCAAATAAATTTATGATGTTTTCAACATTTATAATTTTTCAGCACTTAAAATTTAAGCGATTATCAAAGATGGTCTAGATTTAAGTTTAAGTTTATTTAATGGAATTGGAAAAGTGATACAAATACTCAAATCAAAGAGTGGGTAAGTGCACAAATAATGAGCATGAATGTAACATGGTAAAAGTTAAGTAAAATTTATCCATTGAATAAAATATAATTCGCAAAATGATTTAAATTGTTTTTAAAAAATGAATTTATATTTATGAAAAAAGGATGTCCATAGAATGACCCATTAGGCAAATAATTACCCTAGAACGCAAACTTTGGTTTTCTCATGTTTGTATCTTAGAAAGTTCAGTTTACCCTAGAATAGTACATGGATATATATGGGGAAATCCCTATATAAGTGGTCCATCAGCCAATTCAAGGCCATCCTTAAATTGGGTAAACTACATTTACATATCTACACAACGAAAAAAAATGTTGGAAATTGTTGAGAGAAAAAAAATGAGTGTAGTTGTTCTTGATGGCCCTACGGTGAGCAAATTCGTAAATGATTCGGAGGTCTTCTACGAATGGATTGATCAACAATTTGTCATGCTCGATGTCAATGGCAAAGGCAAACTTTCCCGCGATGAATTTGGAAAGAAATTCGGTCGGTTTTCAATGTTCGGGCATGATTTGCATTCAAAACAAGAAATTGTGCATTTTTATGACATTCTCTTCGAGAAATTTGACTTAGACCGCAACGGTTTCATCGATCCGGAAGAATTTAGGTTGCTAATGAAGGAAATCATGTTAGCTAATGCTTGTGGCCTTGGCGATTTGCCCGCATTGATTATTCTTCGTAAGGATAGTTTTCTTATGAGGGCCGTGGAACATAGTTTGTCAAAAAATTGAGCGAAATTTTTCTAAATGTGAAGAAGATAAGTGTTTTTGAGCATACAGAACTGCACAAAAATGTGCCATGTCATCATTTGAAGAAGTCGAAGGGATTTGTAAAATTTTATTTGAAAAATATTATTAAGGGGAAAAATATGAATTCTTTCTTCAAATCAAATACATTCTTCATATGGCACCACTAATGTGTGGGGGATAAAAAGAAGATCAATTGATATAACTAGTTCATAGCATGGTTCTTGAATGTGATTTTTTTTTTTTCTTAATACAAAAAAATAAAAATAAAACCAAGAAGTTTAAATCCACCTTATACAACTACGTTAAGGGAAGAACTTCAACGCTAGACCTCCCACCTCGAAAGTTCGCTAGATGACCATTAGACTACAAGCCCTTGTTCAAAAAATTATTTTTTTATTGTAACATTTAATAATGCATTAGTTTTATCTTCTTTTTTTCTTTTTCTTTATTTGTAAGTCTGTGTGCATTTTTTTCCTCTTCAGAATAGTGTTAATAATATTTATACTAACAAAAAAATTGAGAGCTTAAAATGAAGACAATAAAAATCAAGAAAAATTTTGTTGTTACACCTAATGATTTTTGCACAAATATAAATTTTGTAAGTTCTGATAAAGAAAAGGTAGTTTCTAGTAAAAAACTTATTACTTCAATAAATCACTAGTTGTTTTTTAACTATAAATTTTTACAAAAATTACAACTTTTGAAATCAAAAGGTATAAATTTTACTTCAATTTCTTAGGGATTATTTCTCAAATTCCTATTTAGTTTTGATTGTTAATTTGATTAAAAATTTATTTATTGAGTTGTGTTTTATCTTGTACTTACTTGTTGGGCTTACATCATTATCCAACAAAAATTTGTGTTTAACTCTATAAATAAATACCAAAGGCGTTGGTTGAGACATGGGAGAGATGTGAAATACCAAAGGTGTTGGTTGAGACTTATGGGAGAAATTTGTGAGGAGTTCTTCACAGATTAACTAGCATTTTCTTTCCTTTTCTTAACTGAAAAATGAACTAGGAATATAAGCTAGGAGTGTTAATCTCGGCTTATTAAAGCTGAGAGTAGCACTTCGGGTTTTAAATTATTTTAGGAGGTAGCACCTCCGGCTACACAATTTTATTGACACATGGATTGAACTATCCTCTAAACTTCTGGATACACCCCATATTTCTTCTCTCTCCAAATCCACCACCCATTTAGAGAGAGAAAATTCATCAAAGAAAATATTTGTGTGTGTATAGAGAGAGAGTGAAAGTGTAAAAAAAATAGGCACACACAACCAAAATAATGATTATGCAGTTCGGTTTTACAATTTGGTTATAATCTCCATCCTGAGTTGAAACCTCAAAACCTAGAAGGGAGGAAAGGAAAATAAGCACCACGTATTGGTGTTATTGCCGATATCGTCGTCTGTCCAGCAGATCCACCACCACCTCCTCTGGATCTTTCCCACGTCCAGGCCCAAATTGCCCAGCTTCAGACTCAATTAACCACTTTGGCATCATCTTCCGTCCTCACGGTTGCTCTTGCCTCGAGTACTCCTATTGCGCTTCATGGTATGTTTGGTCGTTCTACTTAAATTCTAGACTCTAGGGTTAGCAATCACATGATTAGTGAGTTTTCTACTTTTACCTCTACGGTTTTACCTATCAATCAATCTGTGTGCATTGCAAATGATACCTCTATCCCAATTCGTTGTCAGAGAGATGCTTGTTTGTCCCTCGATATCATTCATCACTATGTTTACTATGTTTCTAAATTTACCTATAATCTTCTATTAGTTATTCTCCTTGCTAGAAATCTTAACTGCGCCTTTATTTTCTTACCTGACCATTGTTGTAATGGCTTGATTTCCTAGAGTTGCCACGCGGTTTCTCCCTAAGGAGAATCTAATAGAAAAACCTAAAATTGGAAGCTTAGGCTTAGAATGAACCACATCAAAGATTTGACCTTTTCTCTCATCTCCTCAACTCTATCAAAATCAATGGCCAAGATTAATGACATTTCATTTGTGAATTTTATTTGTTTGATTGGATGACAACTAGCCGTCCCCGATGTCATCGCCCCGCCATCGCAGACGCCGTCTCCTCATTCCCTAAACCATTGGATCTCGATCTGAACAGATCGGCAAGCTAGTGAGGAGAGCATGGACGCCAGCTGAACCACCCAACAACTACCAGATTCAGGATGTCGTCGAACAGGTGTGGTGGCACTGCTTCGATTCGATGTCGTAATAGTTGATTCATCATCGTCAACCGAAATTGCCACAGGTTCGACTCTCTCTTACTCCCCTCCGATTGTCTCAACGTTTCAATTAGATCTAATTTTCCAATTGTATAGCTCTGCGCTTGAATTATTTAGCTCTACCGATTCAAGGCGTCTAACATCATCAAGAAATTTGTGACGATATGTTTTTCTCTTACTGATTTGTATATTTGATTTAAGTATTTTGTACGATTTCTTTAGATTTGACTGTATATTGTATAGATATGACACCGATTTATGTAGCTCTACTACGATTCGTTCTTATTTCCCTGATTTGTAGATTTGTTTTGAGTCTCCCCGCTCCTTAAATTTGCACCAATTTGTGCAGTAAGCCTTGGATGAACATAAGAACAACGATAATGAAGGCTTTCGATGCTGAAAGTGAGAGAATTGAATGAGGTACTTTTTTCTCTCATCTATAATTGTTGTTTCCTTATTCATGTTCTGATTATGTTAGTTTGTAAAAATAAAGATTTTATTACTGATTTCTTCTTTCAGTTTTGTTTCGGTTTGTTTTCTAATTAATGGATTTGTTTGTTTTCTAATTAATGGATTTGTTCTGCTATAATTTGACTTTTTATTTTCGAGTTGATACTTCATTTTTTTTTTTTTTGAGTTACTTCTATTTTTTGGTGTTCTATGCACATCTATGTTCAGTTTCTATTTTGTATCAGTCTATTTAAATTGACCTTGAATCGTTAAAAAATCTTTTTTTTTTTTTTTTTATTAATTTCCTGCAGGAAATATGTGGATAAAATTCATCACCAAAATTACTATGGCTTGCAATTTCTTGATCAAGAATCCGATTTTCATCCATGTCAGTGTAAATCTTATTTTATTTTTTATAACCCTTTTTTTTTTTGTTTCAAAAAATATTTTTGCCCATAGGTCTAGCTGAATAATGGATAACTCTTCCACAGCATATCCACCAGACACTTTAAACAACGGTTAACATCTAGGTAACCAACTCAATTTTTAATTTAAAATTTCATTTTTTGTATATAATGTTTATATTTCTGTTCCCTAATGTTTTGGACTTTTGGTAGGAAATTTGATTTCTAGTTTGTTTTTCGTTCAGTTTTCCCTCACCTGTTTTTACTTTATTATAGTTTCATTTAATAGTATCCTAATTTCTATGGTAGAAACATGAATTTCATATTTCATTGAAAATTTGTTTTTTTCTTTTTTCTTTTTCTTTTTTAAGGCTTAAATTTGATGAATAAAACAATGACTATCGAAGGGGCTAGATTGCTTTTAGAATATGGGATGTTGGAAGTATGTTCATCTTCTTCTTCATTATTTCTTTATTTGTTTTGTTTTTTCATTTTTTTTGTTTGTAAAATTATGACATGGTTTAATGTGATTTTTATTTTTATTTCTTTTAAAAAAAAGGGTCATAGGTTTCTTGATCATGTTCCTCTGTCTTGCAAAGATGCAGTAGCAATTTTCTTTATGTTTTGATCTTTCTAGAAGGTGTACACTAAATAGGTAAATATGTTTCCTTATCATTTTTTTAATAATTCATATTCATTTTTTATGTATTTAATAATTAATAAAAGCATATTTTTCTTCGAAATTGCAGTGTTATTGTATGGTATTATCAAGCAAGAAAGTGGAATCAGGTACCGAACGTAGCTTCTTTTATTTTACCTTTCCTTTTAGGTTTTTTCCATTTTTTAAAGACAATAATTGACAATTTTCACTTTATATCAAGTTAATTTGAAGATTTAATATTGTATAAAATATACAATACACACACACACACACATATACACTCATACATGACATGTGTATAAAATATTTTCTTTGATATAAGATTGGAAAGAAAAATTAATGGAAATATTGGTTAGTGATATATAGTTGCAAAGAAAAAATAAAAAATAAATTTCAAATTTACAAACCTAACACCCTGATTACTAGATCTTATTGATTGATAATTGATGCTCCACTAAACTATATATATATATAATATTATTTTTCACATAAGATCGACAATTCTCTTTAATCTCCTAATTTGGGCTCCAATCCATGGTTAGGATTGATTTTTCCCACTAACACTAATATTCTAACAACTAATATTCTAACAATAATTAACAGAAAACTTAATTTTTGGGCCAATTACAAACAAGATTGAAATGTGAAGGACTCAATACGTCTATTCCAAATACGGGGTCCAATTGAACATTGCATGTATTTATGTGACTAAACAGGTCATTATCCCCAAAATTTACTATCTCCGGTTTCTTTAGTCTCCTAATTCCTACCCACAATTCCCATCAATAGCTCCACTAATATCAAATTTGTCTCCCCACTAACAATATCCGTATTTTTGTTTGCCCAAGAATGAAGGTTTATATAAAAGAAAATTTAGGATGTGTAAAGGTTTATACAATTATTTTTATTATTTATGGGTGTATAAATATTTATATAATTTTTTGTTTGTTTGTTTGTGGGTTGATAATTTTTTTTTTTTGGATGAACAAAGGTTTGGATATTGTGGGTGTATAATTTTTTTGTTTTTATTATTTTTTTTCATTACATTATACCGATAATACATTTTTTCCTTAGACTCTCATATTATGCGTGTAAAAAACTATAATTCTGCAGTGATTTTTTTTTAAGAAAAATCAATAATTCTCTCAAAAGTTAAAAGTACGCTATAAAAGTTATTGTAATTTTTTTTTATATAAAAATTGCAGTTATTTTAAAGTAGTATAATAAATTTGGATTCATAAAAAATTTATTATACTAACGTGGAAAACATTGACTAAAATTTTAAGTTCATATATTATTCAATAAATAAAATAAAATTTATGTTCATACAGTTTACTAACTCATAGTAATTTTACAAAATTTGAAAAACACGCAATAAGTTGATATTTTTGTGATTTTTTGACTCCGAGGTCAGAAACCAATTTGCCAGTACATAATTTTGTGATATTTATTTTATTTACTTATATTTTATGTCTTCTAACTTTTGTTATGTTTTTTTTCAAAACAGATCTTGCTACAATTTTTTTTTTGGGTATTTGATCAATTTTATTAACAGTATCAAATGCAAACATCATAAGCATGCAATTATTTTGGTTTATTATCCAAATAGTAAACAACTATGTCGTATTATTATAAAATATGAATTTTCTTTATTTTTGTCTAAACCCGCGTATTGCGCGGGCCAAAACTAGTTTATACTAAAACCGAAATATCATATTGTTTGCTTTATAAAATCATAATAATAAATTATGATAACTATTAATAATAAATTAGTTATTATTATTATTATAATAATCCAATTGTCAAGGCTTCAAAATTCAGTTATCATAATAATAAATTAGTGATTATTATAATAATAATAATAATAATAATCCAATTCCAATGTTCCAATTGCCAAAGCTTGAAAATCATAATAATTAATATCATAAATCTAAGCAACAGTTACAATTCAAATTCCATTTTCGTGCCTTCAAGTCCTTAATACCGAAACACTACCACGATGGCGATAATTTTGATTATCGATTTATCGAGTCAATTTTACAACGGTAAATAATAAATACAATTATTACAAATTTAAATAGAAATTCAAATAGAATTCTTGGTACAGTTTTATTCTCACCGACCCTGCAATCAAAACTGTGGGGTTGTGAGCCAATACTCAATAAAATTTTAACCATTCTAATACGTGTATCCAGTCAAATCCCAAATAAACACATAAACGTGTATTTTACATAATTTTCACATAATAATCTTAAATATTTTATGCAAACTAATAGTTAAAATTTAACAACAACTTTAACATGAATCACATAGTCAAGAGAGAGACGGATTAAATACAAATATTAAAAAAGTTAAAAATTCTACTTGAAATCGGAACTGCAACCGAAGTATAGATTTTTTTTCATTTCTCCTCAAATGTGTGTGTATATATATATATATATATAGAGAGAGAGAGAGAGAGAGAGAGAGAGAGAGTTCACCGCCACTACCCCTTTTTTTCTTTTTTTTCTTTTTATATCTTATATTATGTATAATCTATATATTATATATTATGTATGATATATAGATACACGTTTAACACATATAACAACATACATATATCAATTAGATATGCTATTGACAACAAATATTTTATTTTTCTTTAATTTTATCTTATTTACACTAAATATCCCGCTTAAAATAAAGAAAATATTAATTATATCTCATAAGTCTTAAAAGTATATTTTAAATAATGCAATAGTCCCAAAATTTTAAAAATTAATTTAAAATTAACATTTGATACCAAAAAATTATCAAATATTATTTATACCATACATTTACAAAACAGTTCCAAAAATATTAAACTTATATAAAATAATATTTTTCAAAATATAAATTTTCTAGGGTATTACAATCTACCCCGCTTAAATAAATTTCATCCTCGAAATTTCGTTCAAAATAATAATAATTCAGAATCGTATCGCATGGTTATGTCAGTCGCACTTGATTCTAGCACAATCATTCTCTATGTGGGGTCCTATAACCGAAAGTTACCCACAATTCATAACCGACAAAATCCATTCCACACATCACCACCTTCGCATTTGCGGTGGCCCCCATTATATCCAACATGGTGCATTTTGGTCGGTAACATCTAACATAGATAACCAATTGCCAAAAAATCTTAGGTTTCTAAATGCTTCTACTGTGTTACTCTAATAAAAGCAACAACAAATATATATGTCTATATACAACCAACAAATATATATTTAAAATATCACTGTAGTCTTACTTGGATTGGGTCTATCTTAATTCCAACTAGTCCACGACCTCAATAATTTTCTCACTTGGCACGACTTTTCAAGTCTACTGTCATATCTCATAACTAGCGTTTATCAATTCCATCCAACATTTCAAGCCAACATATCGCAACAACCAGCATCTTAACCAACAAATAGCCCAAATTCCTTGTGGACTGCCCCGTGCGACTGAAAACAATCATCTCCAATATCCACATCAAAACTCCAATAATCTTATATACTTCTCCATAAATATCAATACAATTCAAATTTCAAATAATAAATTTTTCCATAATACGTCTGAAAACACATAAATAGTTCTCGATCACATAAATACTTCTTAACTACATAAATACGTCTTAACCATATAAATATATCTCGAAACACATAAATAAGTCTCAACTACATAAATACATCTTAAAACACAAAAATACATCTCAACCACATAAATGCATGTCAACCACATAAATACGCTTTGAAACATATAAATACGTGTCAAATTACGAAAATCAATTACGTCTCAACTATATAAATACGTAATAATCACCTAATTATGTCTCAAATATAGAAATATGTTTCAAACACATAAAGGATTTTCCGTCTCAAAAGTTCAATACTCACGTAACACGACGAGTCCAATACTCAAGCAAAACATGTATATATTATATAAAGTCCGCCAAAAGTCTCAACAATTTTCCTACACTCCGACTTTACCAATCATTAGTAGTAGACTAATATCTATCTGAATATTTTATTGGTGTATTATCTTCATAATACAAAAATAATTTATGGATCAAACACGTTTATCAAAATTCATGTTCCAACAAAAATATAGCTACATGCTTGGCCATATCAAAATAAACAATTGAACTTAAATCAACATATAAACTTTTATATAATAAAGTACCATATATTTTATTACCAGTCATATGATCGTTTACCTCACGATCGGAAGTTATAACGGTACTGTAATTTGCTCATATGTGCAATCTAAAGTTGCAATCAGTGTCAAGACCATTTAATATCTCCAATGGTAGGAGCCAACACATGATATAAACCACCATATCCTGATGATCATCATCATCGTCAACAACAACAACAACAGATATAAACAACCCTACAGGACTTTCCCTCTTGTCAGGTCACAACATAACGTCCTACAAAATATGCCCTCCTGTAAAGACCAGTTACATCTCGCAGGACATGCCTTTCTAACGAGACGACTATAACATAATCAGATAATAAAATCACTTTCTACATTTAGAAATTTACTCGATCCGCGTCGCATTATAAAATAATCCATTTTAATAAACCTTTTTTTTTTCTACATTTTAGTACGAAAATATAATTTGACAATTTACATAGAAGACAATACACTCACTTTATTGGTGTATTGTCTTCATAATATAAAAATAATTTATGGATAAAGTATATTTATTAAACATCAATTTTTAAAATATAATATAAATATGACCGCACTTTGAGCCAAAATAAAATTCCACAGCTATAATCACGATAAAATAATGCATTTAAATTAACCAATCAGATTATTTTGATATATAATAAAATATTGCACACATATTTCCTATTAGTCATAGGATCGTTTCACCTCACGATCAGAAATTACGACAGTACCATAATCTGTACAACTGTGCAATCTAAGGTTGCTATCAGTACTAGGGCCATTCAATATTTCCAATGGTAGGAACAACATATAGTATAAACTACTATATCAACAACATATTTAACTACCTGCAAGACTTGCCATCCTGTAACGTCTCAACATATCAACAACATATTCAACCACCTGCATGATTTGCCTTCCTATCAGGACTAACCACATCTCGTAGGACATGCCCTCTTGACAAGACGACTATGGCGTAGCAGGATAATAAAAATCATTTTTCACACTGAAAAAAATTTACTTGATCCATTTAACATCACAAAACTATTCATTTTCATCAACACGTTTTTTTCCAATTTAATATACTAATATAATTTGATAATTTACATAGAAGACGACAAACGCTTTTTAAATCGATCCTTTCAATAATTTATCCTATGGTCTACAACTAACACGACACTCACCTGGTCTTACTTAACTTACTATTGATAATAAAAATGTGAGGTTTAAGGTATAGTTGCGATAATCTTTTTATTATCATCGCTTGCTTCTGTTTTCACTTTATATTTGTCTATTGCCAGTTCATTAAATGACGAAATGTAAGAGATACGACGAGTAATAATGCATAAAGTGCATGCAAAATCGTAGAAACACTCAAAATGCACACACAAAAAGGAGTAATAACTCTAGTATTCCTACTCAACTCTTACTATACTGATCAAATTTGCTGACATTTAAAGCCCTAAATAGAAGCATAATCTAATGTCTTTCTGCAATTTTTGGAGCAAACAAGTAGCGGCAATATGTTTCCTTATTAGTATATTCATTATGATATGACAATTAATCTGAGTATTTGTACTTTCATTTACGATGTGATACTTAGCATTGAAGACAATCACCTGATTATCATAAACTATGTGTGTAGTAGTAAGAAAACCATTATCCATATACTTTCATGTACTTTCCATATCAATATAATTTTTTGAATTAATTAGTTGTACGAAAATTATTATTTTTAAATATTACTTCACTTATTATGAATAATGGCTACCATAACCCAAGCCTAGGGTGGTCGCAAACTTGCCCTGATACCATTTTGTAACGGATCGATTTACTAGGGCAGCCACGAGGTTTATCCTATAAAGAATTCTATCCTAAATACTTCACCATTTATAATTAAATTAGTATCGCTATTAATTCAGCTCTGATACCATTCTATAACGGCCCGATTTTCTAAGGTCGTCATGCGGTTTCTCCCTAAGGAGAATTTATACTAATACTAAAATACCATATTGTTTGCTTTATAAAATCATAATAATAAATTATGATAACTATTAATAATAAATTAGTTATTATTATTATTATCCAATTGCCAAGGCTTCAAAATTCAGTTATCATAATAATAAATTAGTGATTATTATTATTATTATCATCATCATCATCATCATCATCATCATCATAATAATAATAATAATAATAATAATAATAATAATAATAATCCAATTCCAATGCTCCAATTGCCAAAGCTTGAAAATCATAATAATTAATATCATGAATCTAAGCAACATTTACAATTCAAATTCTATTTTTATGGCTCCAAATCCTTAATATTGAAACACTACCACGACGGCGATAACTTTCATTATTGATTTATCGACTCAATTTTACAATAGTAAATAATAAATACAATTATTACAAATTTAAATAGAAATTCAAATAGAAATCCTGGCGCAGTTTCATTCTCACCGGCCCTACAATCAAACCTGTGGGATTATGAGCCAACGTTTAATAGAATTTCAACCCCTCTAATACCTGTATGCAATTAAACACCAAATAAACATGTATCTCATATAATTTTCATATAATAATCCTAAATATTTCATGTGAACTAACTGTTAAAATTCAATAACAATTTTAGCATGAATCACATAGTTAAGAGAGAAAGAGAGATTAAATATAAATATTAAAAAATTAAAAATTCTACCTGAAATCTGAACTGCAACCAAAGTATAGATTTTTTTCCCTTTCTCCTCAAATGTGTATGTGTGTAGAGAGAGAGAGAGAGAGAGAGACAGACAGACAGACAGAGTTCACTGGCAGTGAAACAATTTCACCGTCACCACTTTTATTTTTTATTTTTTATATATATATATATATCTTATATTATGTATAATCTATATATTATATTATGTATGATATATAGATACACGTGTAACATATATAACAATATACATATATCAATTGGATGTGCTATTGACAGGACACATTTTATTTTATTTTTCTTTAATTTTATCTTATTTACACTAAATACCCCGCTTAAAATAAAGAAAATATTAATTATATTTCATAACTCTTAAAAGTATATTTTAAATAATATAATAGTCTCAAAATTTTAAAAATCAATTTAAAATTAACATTCGATCCCCAAAAATTATCAAATATTATTTGTACTATAAATTTACAAAACAGTCCCAAAAATATTAAACTTATATAAAATAATATTTTTTAAAATATAAATTTTCTGGGTATTACAGTTTCTTCTTGCGGGACTTAATTACGAGGAAGATTTTTGGCAAGGGATATGAACGTTATGGTCTCTACTACTTTAGAAGTCCTCTACCCCCATTCGTTCCACCTTTTAGTATACAAGCTTCTATATTACCAGTTTTTATATTCTTCTATTTATTTGTTAAAAATTTAAACCTGTGGCATGCTCGTCTGAGACATACGATTTTTCAGTATTTATGTTGATTGTTTCCCTTTATTAATAAAGTTTGCAAGGATTTTAAATTTCAATTTGTGAATGGTGAACTGTCTAAACACATACGCACCTCTTACATTCCTCACATGCTCCGTACATCACAAGCCTTTGATCTTATCCATTTTGATATTTGAGGACCCACTTTTGCTACTATGTCACCTTCATAGATGATTATAATTGGTGTACTTGGGTTTATTTGATGAAGCACAAATCAGATGCGCCGTGCCCCGATTTTACAAAAGGAAAAGGATATGAAATATGAAATACTATGCGCAAAAGGAGAAGAGATTTTTAAAAGTGCCAATTTTCTCAAAAAAAATAATTAGGCCATTTTAAAATAAGGAGTCGCCACCTAGTATTGGGTTTAATTAGTGTGCTAGGTCACTGGGTTTTTAGAAAAAAATAAATAAATGGCCTGAGTAAAATTGACTCCTAAAACACGATCAAACTAAAGATTCATTTAAAGAGCTCGGGGGTCGGTTACACTCGAGGAAGGTGTTAGGCACCCCAAGATGTCCGTTTGAAAACGGTACCATACATCCAATTAAGTCCAATTAGTTTAAGTCCAAATGTTTATTTTATTTTAAAATACTTTCCTTCTTATAAAATCTTTTTGGTATTTTTCAAATTAAAGCGAGACAAATTTTTGGTTTTTTGAGAATGTTCCCCCAGTATGACCTCTTATTAAATATTAAAGAATTTGACAATGATGATCATAGGGGGTGGTTTTATGTATGTTTCCATGGGATTTCTTTAATATAATAGACAACTAAAATAAGTGAATAAGTATAAAGTAAGAATGCGAATGATAATATCAAACTATGATATGAATATGTTTTCTGCAAAAGTGTATGAAATGACCTAAAAAACAACTTATATGATTTTCATGCAAGAATAATTTTAATTTAAACGTGCCAATGTAAATGACATAAATACAAGAATAAATCAGGGAAACTACATGAATTAATATGATTATATGTGATAATAATTTAATTATCTAATATTTATGAAAAATGCAAGTGATGTACATGTCATAACTAAATGAGATAGATGCAAATGACGTCTATTTTAAATTTTCCTAATTAATTCAAAGAAATTCCGATTTGAAATTTTCTAAAATTCTATGAAGATGAGAATCGAGAAAGATCGCGAAAACAAGTTTGTCGGAATTAATCTTTTCAAAAGTTAGGCTGAATCGGACGAAAAAGTTTTCTGAGGGAAGAGATTTTTTAAAACCAATCGGTTCTAAATTCCATCGTAGTTTGGAAATTGAAACGAGGTCATGGAAGACTCCCACGATTTATAGAATCATCGAATTCATTCTAAGATTTGTAAAGATTTATTCTTACAAATAAGATTTTATTATTTTTTGGATTTATATATATATATATATTAGGATTTTTTTTTTTTTTATAACAATGACAAAATAAAAATAAAAAATAGAAAAATAAAGAATTAAACATTCTTCACCTAACTCTTGGAGATTAAGTTTAAGCACGAGAAAACTTGTCTCGGAGTTTTCATCGAATCATCCGATGGCTTATTTTTTATTTTTTTATGAATTGCAATAAGATAAAAGGGAATAAAAAATTAAAGAAAGTAGCGGGATATAAATATGTCATCGTCTAACGCTCTAAGGTTTAGATTGAGAACGGGAAACCTCGTCCCAGGGTTTTCATCAAGTTATCGGACAATTACAAAAGAAATACCTGCAAGAATTGAAATTGCGAGAACACAAGAAATAATGAAAAAATAAAAAATCAGAAAAACATACCTATTCTGGCCAAGATTCCTGATGCTCGATTTTTTTCTCTCTGAAAAAAGGCTTCCGGAAAGGACTCTCATTGAGAATCACTCTCTGAGAGATTTTTTCTCTCAATTTCTGAATGCATCAACTAGGAGGAGGAATGTATTATTTATAGGATAAGATCGGGCGTGAAAATCACTAGGAAACCCTAAAAATTAGGTCTATCTGCCTAAAATCGAGTCCACATTGGACTGAAAAGGGTAAAATTGGAAAAAGACCAAAACGAAAACTTCTAGACATTGGGCGTGTGAAAAACACACGCCCTTTTTTTCAACCACCCTTTTTACTCCTTTTTTTGCCTTTTGATTTTGTTGACCACAAGTGGTGGCCCCACTCCCTTTTCCTTTTGTTCTCTTTATCTTTCTACCAAATTCTCTCTCTTTCTTACTGTTTCTCTCTCTCTCTCTTCGTTCCTTCTCTTTCTACTTTAACCACGGGGCCCCCACCTCATCTCTATCTCTTTTTCTTTTTCTCTCACGATTCACTCTCTCTCTCTGTCCTCTTTCTTTCTCTCTCTCTCTCTCTATTTCTCTCTATTCTATCTTTATTTTAATCACAGGCCCACTTTATCTCTCTCACTCTTCTTTCCTTATTTCTTTCTGGTAATTTTTTTTTTCATTTTGCTTCACTTCTCTTTTTTATTTTCTATTTACTATTTTTTTTTTCGTATTTTCTAAAAATGAAAATAAAATAAAAATGTTAAAATAAATTATAAAATAAAGAATAAAAAATTTGCGGGACAGTCAAAATGTCATATCTACAAGATGTCTACACTAACTTTACCTAATTTCTTCAAATGATAAATGTCCAATATAACATTGTCGTGTGAAATATCAAGTCAGATAATGGATGAGAATACTTCTATAAAGAATTTTCGGCTGAGCTTAGTAACTAAGGCATCGTTCAGCAACTTACATGTCCTTATACCCCCGAACGGAATGGCGTGGCAGAACGTAAGAACCGTCATATCATGTCTATAGTCTGTAGTATTTTATGAGAAATAAATGTTCCTAAATCATTTTGGAACACGACAGTTCTTACTGCCGCCTATCTTATCAATCACACCCCAAGTCGTGTCCCTATAGGAAAACCCCCCTTTATATACTAAAATCCACTAGCACATTTTTCTATTTCTTACCCCGTGTCTTAGGCTATACATGTTTTGTCCAGAATCGAAGCCCTATTTGAACCATGTTAGATGATAAATCTATTCGATATGATTTCCTCAGCTATTAATCTATGTCGAAAGGATATAAGTGATAAGATCTAGTTACTCATCAAACTTACCTATCTTTCGATGTTACATTTCTAGAAACCGTACCCTATTGTTTTCGGTATTATACCTTTTCCACCTATTAAGGTAATCACTACTGAGGATCATACCCTACTTCTGCACCCTATTCTTATATTTGATATATCTTCACCGCCCACATCACACCTACTGCCTAACGTCTCACCCACCACATTACGAGTTCACTCTCATCGCCTCTGTGTCTCACATCCCTTACCTACATCTTCTTCGAACTTAGGTATATCTTCATCTCCCATTATTTCGGACACTATTCTTCCTCGTTACCTGACTCGGGAACGTCGGCCACCATTCCCTTACTTCCTTTCATGTTCTACTAATCTTCCGATTTCTACGTTTTTGTATTTTCAGAATCTCTTGGATTAATATAAACCCTTCCTTGGACAAATTGATTCAGTTGTCATTCCTCACTCCGTTCATGGGGCCCTTTAGAATCTAAAGTGGGTAGCCTCTATGTAAGCAGAGATGGATGCCCTACGGCGGAATCAAATAAGGCAATTGGTTGGCTTACTGCCTCGAGAATGGCTGGTTAATTGTTAGTGGGTCTTTAGGGTCAAATATCTGGCTGACGAATCGATTGATCGATATAAAACACGACTTGTTGCTAAGGGTTACACACAAATCCCAGGCAAAGACTTCAGTGCCACTTTTGCCCCAGTTTCTAAGTTGACTATTGATAGCAAATTTATTTGTCGCTACAATACCGCAAGTGTACGTGTCAAGTTTTAATAGTACAGGAAGTTAGTAGAGTTGTCGTATCCACAGGGATTGATTTAGATCATCATTAAGTACCGCGATTGTCGTAAGCTAACTTTATTTAGGCGTCTAAATTTTGGGTTTTAAAAATAAAATAACTAAAATAAATATAAATACAAAAATAAAATAAACTTTGAATTTTCTATGAAAAAAAGTTCTAGGGGCTTGATTTCATCTCGTTATTCCCATGTTATCCTATTAAGTAATTACTAGTTAATTTCGTTCATTCAATAATCAAGGTCCTCATGCTATTACTCTCTCACTACCTCTCCCAAGTGTTAAGTGATAGAATATGTAAACATTTCAATACTAATATCCATATCCCGTATTTAGGTGAAAACATTTATTATACCTGATGATAGGTGTGGTCCACCTACGTATTTAAAAACTGAATTAAGTTAGTTTTTGTACGTTTATATAGTAGTTTATTATGTTTTAATTAGTTTTCATACTTTTTGTATAAATCAGGTGTGTGGGGCAAAAATATAGAAAACTGGAGCAAAAACGATGAGATCGAACCAAAAGCGATCGAAGAACGGTGGAAAAACAAGCTCGGAGGCAAAATTGTGAAACAAGCCTATCGCCACGGCGGTGAAGATGTTGAGAAAAGAATAAAAGTTATTGTTGGACCACCGCCTAGGTGAAAATCCAGTAGAGAAATAAAAGATAGGCTACTGACAGCCCACCGCCTAGGCGGAGAAATCCTTTGCCTAAGCGAAAATTCAATAGAATGTTCTTCCATGTCCACCGCTGTCTTCATCGCCATGGCGATCATAAACCGACCTACCTCCGCCTAGGCGGTGGATCCCTTTGCCTAGGCGGAAACCCTCTGCACAGCTTAGATATTTTTAGCATATTTATTTAGATATTTTGCTTATAAATACCATCCCCTCTCCCCCTATCTTGAACCCCCCCCACCCCCCGGGGCCATTTGGGCACCTTAGGCCATATTTAGGCTAGGGTTTAGGAGTTTTAGAGGTGGAGCTCACATCCCGAAGTGGAAAAGACGACGAATCGATCGTTGAGCATTTTTAGCGGTTTATCTTCGAACGAGGCTAAGTTCTTCGATTGTTTTTTCTTATTTCTTTATCTTAGGATCATGTGAGCATGTTTAGCTTATTATTTCATTGTAAATGCGGCTAAGGCCATAGCTAAACATGGAATGTAGTAGGGATTAACACTATATTTATAAATACGTTATTTGAATGATTTCGATGTTGCGTTTGTGATTGTTCTTCGTAGTTTGATTGTATTTATCGTATTATTTGTTTATCATGCTTAGTTAGATAAATGGAGAAAACGAGATTTTGACAAATCCTGGATTCAGATTTGGGTAAACAAAGGCCACGATTCTATCCCCCGTCTTCGTTGACTCGAAGTTGCATTATATCTCCCTTCTTACACTCGGGAGAGGTGAGAGAGAGTTTTAGAACGAAGATTGTTGATAGGATAAATACAACACATGATCCAATGACCCGGTCGGAAGTTGGATTGTGTGCAATCAATGACGCTGGGCGAGACTCACGTGACTTAGGGTCGTTAAGACGTTGAGGGGGACTTCTTCATTGACGAAGTCATGTATTCTCCTGTCTTACACTCCGGAGAGGTGGCGGTGAAGTTTACGTACCGAGGTTATCAAATAGATCGAACACCATGAACGTGAGTAAATCGAGATCAAACACATATCTGTAAACACGTTAATCCCTAGGCAATTCTTCACCCTAAAACATATTAGCATATTAGTGTAGTTAATTTAGGTTATATTAGTATTAGTTTAATTAATTAAATACATTTATTTTTCGCCTAGATAAAATTAGGTCACGACAAACGCGGTATTTGATAGTAACGATATCAATCCCTGTGGATACGATAACCCGATCTTAACGATCACACTATGCTAAAACTTTGACCTCGTACACTTGCGAGTAGTCATATACGTGAAGGAAGGTAGAATCCTTTGGCGTACACCTGACCTTATAGATTACTCAAGTTTTAAATATCTTTCGATCTATTAAAACTTTCGTTCTGTTTGACCTAAGTCTGAACCCGAGATTACCTCTCATGAGTGTTAAATTCCAAGTTCTTAATTCATCCAAAATATCATGTGGAAGTATATATTGGAAGCATTATAAAGATAAACACAATTGAATAGAGATTCTAATTGATGAATCTAGAACTTGATTACCACCCAGTCTCACAAGATTCTAGATTTCCAACTCGAATACCTAGGTGTTGATTTCCTTCCGGACTTACAACAACCTAAATTATGCACTCTCAAATCAAGTTACGAATTCAACCTCTCCCAAGTTTAAATTCACAACCTAAAATCGTCTAACTCATTAGCCACATAAATCAAACACATTAGGCCTAAGAAATGTATAAAATAGAATTAAATCTAACAATTAACAAAATAATCTAACACGGTTCAAACGAGATTATATCAAGCCCTAGATCTAGATTACGAATACAACATAGCTAGATCCATAGTTAATCGTCTCAATAAATTCATATAGGTTAGCATCTTCAACGCAATATTATAAATACAAACTTAAAACAAAAGATTAGGGAGAGAGAAAGAAAGATAAAATCTTATTGTGGGATGTTAGCTTCAAATCTTCAACTCCAAGTACCACCAATAGTGCTTTCGTCCTCAAATTTGCATCAAATCGTCATCATCCGGTGTTTTCTCGCCCAAAATCACCTCCAATCGCTGGTTTTCTCTCCAAAATTGCTTCTTCTTTCATTCATCTTCTTCTTCCTCTGCAAAATGAGCCCTAAATACCCTTTTTAACATTTTAGATCCGACTGTCAGCATTGCAGTGCCCTATGGATAAAAACACTAACACGAGCACGTTGTAGTGCACGTTTGGGCTGTGCAGCGTGCTTTGGACATCGCCTACACCAGGTTCGTATTTTGGTCACATCTTTCTTCTTCAAACTCCGATTGAGGTGATTCAAAAGACTACGGAAAGTTAAGACATATATCAAAAACTTCTATGTTTTGAGTTTTTCCAAAATAGGATTTAATCATGGCCAAAATGGGTCTTGAAGTAACTAGACTTGTACTCATTTTGCGTCGTTTTTCCCATTTATTTATATTCCTACAAAACAACACAAAAACATATTAAAATAACAATAATACTTGAAACCACACAAATATTTGAACCCAAAAGTACTTGATTTGTTGGTAAATAAATCACTCATCAACTACTGTCTGGCTCCTTGTTTCATTACCTGCCTCATATTCTTGGCCCTTATACCAGTTAGATGTCAAGAATGTCTTATTTAATAGAGACTTAACTGAGACTATCTATATGTAGCCTCCACCGAGATTTCAGATTCAAGGGAAGTATTCAGGCAAAGTATGTCGACTCCGAAAATCCCTCTATGGACATAAGCAGCCTACTCGTGCATGGTTCAACCAATTCAGTGAAGCCATTATTACTATGGGGTTTACCTAGTGTTACTCAAATCATACTTTCTTCATCTGTGGCTAGTACCAGGGATAGTGCATCATTATCTCAGTCTGTGTGGATAACATTATTATCACAGGAGACGATACACTTAGCATTAAGCAGGTAAAAAAGGATCTCAAACAGATTTTTGACATTAAGGATTTGAGCCCTCTCCGCTAATTTATTCGTATTGAGGTTGCTCGATCACGGCAAGGTATCTCTATATCCCAGCGAAAATATGACCTTAATCTTCTTTAGGACACTGGAATGTTTGGATGTAGACTTGTTTCCACTCTCATGGATCCAAACCTTAATTGAGTTGCAGACTCGGGATAATTATTATCAGATCCATCAATATGTCAACGACTTGTGGGTCGCCTCATCTATCTGACAAATACAAGGCTAAATATTACATATGCAGTCAATATTGTGAGTCAGTTTATGCACTCACCATGCCACACCTAGATGTTGTTTACTATATCCTACGGTACCTCAAAATATGACCCGGTTTTGGCCTCTTTTATATGACAGGGGCATATGAGGGATTCTCCTTTGGACGCTATACTTTTTCACGTCTTAATTTACTCGCAAGTGCACGAGGTCAAGTTTTAATATAGTGGATATTTCGATCGGATATTGTCTACAGGGAAACGTGTTTGATTAATTGAATACTGTAATTTGCATAGTCTTATATTATCTCGACGGTTCAAGAAATGTTTGAGTTTGAATAATTAAAAACTAAGTTAAACTAAAAACTATTGGGTTAATTCTAATTAAATAGATCACCTAAGGATTAATTTCTTTCACTTAGTACATGTTTGACTTCGTTTAGTAAACAATAACGGTGTTTATCCTATCCAATAATTTAGGTATCGTAAACTCGCTTACTACCTCTCCCGAGTGTAAAATGAGTGATTAAAGTCCTCTTCTAGCGTTTTATATAACACATAGTCACATGACTCTTGACCCAACCTCATGGATTGCACACTTTCTAACGCCCTCCCGGGTCGTTAGATCGTCGTAATGTGTTTAGCCCTAATCCGAATCCGGGGTTACCTCTCCTAAGTGTCAAACTCCGTATTCTCAAAACCAACCCTAATACCTTAACAAGCATATTAAAATTGTAATAAAATAGTAAACACGATCGGATTTAGACAAACAACCGTTAAAGTAACAAATATTCAATCAAACATGCATTTACATGAGTTACATCAATTCGTAGATAATATTTATCTAGCCTACCATGATATTAACCATACAAATATTAAAACAAGAATGATTCATCATCATTTGATATGAAAAGTTAAGTTACAAAGATAGAAACAAAGGACGAATTATCAAATCTTAGAGTGGAGTGGTCCACTATCGCCAAAGATCGGTCTGGGATTGCTTCCTCTTCTCCAAATGTTGAATTTCCTCTTTGAGCTCTCAAGAAATGCTTAAGATCATGTATCTAATGTGTGGAACGTCCTTGAAAAATGAGGGGGGGGGGGGGGGGGGAGGGGGCTTAAATAGAAGGCTTCAAAATATCTAGAAAAATAGATATTTTCTGTATAGAGTGACTGCTGCAGTGGTGAACCAAACCCTAAACTCTCTGGACTTCCACCGCCTCAACGGTGAGTGACCGCTGCGGTGTTGAAGAAAGCCCTAAGCTCTCTGAACTTTTACCACCGCGGCGGTGAGACTAGCACAATTCTCCCTGTATCTCCATCGTCTCGACGGTGGCTTGACCATCACGGCAGTGGGTTTGCTGTCTTAAAACTTTGTTTCTTTCACCATTTTTCCACCGTTTCGCTTGTTTATCACTCAACTACGTCCCTACACCTGATTTACATAAAAACAAACAAAATTGCCATAAAATATTACTAAAACACTCAAAAACTACCAAATTCAGCTTAGAAGTAGATGGGTATTTTCAACCTGTCATCCTTCTTTATAGATGCGACTATGTAAGATCGAAGGACTATTGACGTTCAACCTCTGACATGTTCACCTTTCATGGAAGACACCTAATTTTGTGGAAGAGTAAGAAGCAATCTGTCATCCCCTGATCTTCTGCTGATGCTAAGTATCGTGTTATGGCTTAGGGAACAAGTTTTGAACTCATTTGGCTTTGTTCTCTTCTGACCGAGCTAAGAATTACCGTGAGAAACTCATCTAAATTATTTTGTGATAACAAATCTGCCATTATGATATCCTTGGACTCAATTCTCCATGAAAGGATGAAACACATCAAGATAGATATCCAATTCATTCGTGAGAAAGTTCGATTAGGGATCATCACACCTACCTTTATCCCATCTTCCGATTAGGTTGTTGATATTTTCACTAAGTCCATAGGATCATATCTTCTTCAGTCAGCTATTGACAAGTTAGGACTCATCAATATTTTCTCCGTAGCTTGAGGGGAAGTATTAAAATATGATATTTATGTTTTTTTTTTTGCTATCTTTATTGTAGGGCATTATTAGCACATTTATTCTGGTGATATATTTTTTTATTTAACCTACTCATGTGTCTATATAATTAGGGATATATAACTCATTCTGAATATACAAAAAAATATTCTTTTTCTCTTTTCCTATATCCTTTTATTTTTTTCTTTAAAATGTTGTAACAAAACACATAAACAAAAAAAACGATTTACCCGAAACAGATTTTTAATAACAAATTTATGAGAAAAGAATTGAAACATTTTTTTTTTTCTTTTTTATGTTATTCAATTCTTGCTCCAAGTTTAACTTAAACATAAACTAAAAAAAAATAATAAAAAAAATGACCAAGAACACTAACAAAATGCTACACAGAAATGAAATGAAACGCTAACCATTAATTTATTTATGTTCTCATTGTGTTACTACACGAGACTATATACAGCCCAAGACTTGTAACCTAACAATTACCTAGTGTATCTCCCTAGTGAGAGGTCAAGTGTTCAAAATATTCCCTCCCCAACATTTTTAAATAATAACCAAGAAAAAAAAAATACGATATACAAAAAAATATACTCCCATACCGGCAATATTCAAACTCTATCTCTGAGCCAAATCGTCATACGTGTTGAATGTAGCTTCAGTTAATTCTTTCGATTTGCTAATATTCCGAAATGATACCAACTCCTCATTGGCATCAAATATGTAGGTTGGAACTTGTTTGCCTGATAGAGTTGCTCCTTCCTTATTGTCCATATAATCCTAAAACAATGATTTGGTTAGACAATGGTGAATTTTCTCATCATGAAAGATAATAAAGATTAATTTAGGGGTATTTTAGGAAGTCCCAAATTCCTATCACATATAAGGAAGGGCTCACATGACAAATATCCTCAAGCTTAAATCCCCAAGAATGCACGTGATCTTCACATCGTCATCCTGAGCTTGTCCTCAGTGCCCATAGATTCACCCCAGATTCCCTAGACGAAACCAAAGACTACCTATTTACTGATAACGACTTAAATCTATCCGATCATAGCATACTAGCGTGCCTCGGAAAATGATTATCCTCATGGTGAATCGCAAATTACCTGAGGTACTCTTTGTGCTCAGGAACGACTGCCTCATGCTCTGGATCAGTTACATAAATCTCGTTATTTGTGAAAAGATTTTGTGTGACAGCGCGTAACCCCTCAATCCCATGAACTTTGTGGGCATTAATGGAGAATGGCTGAGATTTATAGAAAACCTGTCAAACAAGTCTTCTATCTCTTATAAATATAAGAAGGGGGATCAAGTCGAGGTATGCTCACTTTCCTTACCGACATTATGCCAATTTTTTCTCAAACACTACTTATTCTCATATCGGTGGTATAACGCCGACAAGCCTTCCAGCAATGAATTATTTTATGGGAACCCAAAGCTTAAGGAGAATCATATATGAATCCTAAGTCACCATATCTAACGATTAATTTTTTAGCATCATCAGATCGACACCGTCTTTGCTAAACGACTATCTTTTCTTGTAATTAAAGAAATTGCATGTTAACTTTAAGTTCCAAAATTTTAACCCATTAATAAGAGAACGAAATGAAGCCTATTCATTCGGTGAATCCATGAGTCGACCCTTCCAGTAAATCATCATTGTTGTTAATGGAGTTAATGAGGGAGGTGCATGACCTATCTCAAAATATGCAGAGGATAACTGGTCAGAGCTAATAGCCGCCGCCACCACTAGTATTGCAAGGTTTCTTGCCCTCTATAGTGAGATAGAGGCTATTGTAGACGAAATACGAACAACCAGATGGCAATGGCATCAGGAGAAAGTACTACAGAGAGAAGAAAAAAAATTATGGCACAAGCTAGAATGACACCGCAGAGAAAGATAGGAGTTTCATCGAGCAGATGCAACTCCCCGACCCCAGCAAGCGAAATGGCGACGAACCCACCTCCCGATGATCTTTCATGGGCGTCATTGATAACTCACCCAAAAACATATCGATTAGGTCAAAATCACTAGGAAAACAGTGACCTGCAAGATAAGGTCAATGCCATTAAGGAAAAGGTTAGACATATTAGGATGAAAAAGCCTAATGTCCAATATATAATAAAAAGACTTCTCGCACCATTTACTACTCGGGTCTTAGTTAAGAAGGTGCCATTCAATTTCAAGTTACCATCCTAGATCGGGATATACCAGGGGAATAGTGACCACGTTGAGCACATTGACTCCTACCATGCCTATATGGATCTATAACGAGCATCAGAATCGATCAAGTGTCACGTTTTTCATTCGACATTGGCTAGGAACACTAGAAAGTTGCACAAGACATTGAGGCCTAATGCCTTTGATTTTTTCAAGTCACTAAGCACTATTTTTGTCCACTAATTCATCAACAATAAATGTAGAGTTAAGAATCTGTCTTATTTACTCTCTGTTCGGCAAAGGAAATATGAAGTCCTTGAGGCTTTCTTAAAAAGATTTAGGCAAGATTCTGACCAAGTGGAAGATCATAATAATTGCATGGTCGTGGTAGGACTGAGGGGAGTAATAAGGAAGGGTCATTTCTCCTTTAAGAAAACCCAGGTACCACAAAACCTATTGTAGTCAATATTTTCCCTCTGAACAGAATTTGTCTGACCCGAGGATTTTTACTTAGCCCTAGTAGAGGAGGAGGAAGACCGCAAGGTTAAGAGAAAAGCCAATGAGTCAAGAAACAATAAACTTGGTTAGGATGAGAACAGGTCCAAGAAGATAAGGAGTGATCAAGAACAACGAGGGTCTTATAAGAAACTCGGGAGACCAAGATTCTCTCTCCATTACTTGATTTTATCTCCCCTAAATGTACCACTGGTCCTTGTGTTAATGAAGATCAGGTATAAGAAATTGGTAAGTAACCTCAATATTTGAAGAATGAAGGTAAGGCCAAGAACTTAGATAACTGGCATGATTTATATATATATATATATATCAATTAAAGAACAATAATTTTAATCACACAAAAATAATTGGAGATATCTAATCAAGATTTCCTTTAAGAAATATATTGAGAATGATGGTTGCATAGTAATCTTGGTTTTGCAAAGAGCGTTTTTTCACGATCAAGAACATTCTCAAAATAATGCCTCAAAATTATAAAAATCACTTTTCTCTCCCTAAAAATATGATGATTATTGATGATTTAAATTTGAATTTCGTAGGTTTATTTAAATAGGAATTAAAGATAGCCTATAGCGGCTAGTTTTCTAAAGATATATATAAATCTGATTTATAATAGTTATATTTGACAAAAAAAATATCACTTTAAAAACATTCAATTTAGTCCTAAAAATTTTGATTTTAACCCAAAAAGGATAGAAATAAGTTTTCATGGTATAAATCACAAAATAAAAAAAAAATGTGAATTAAATAATAAAATCTTCAAAATATATATAATTTTTTTTGAAAAACTATTTTCAGCCATTAAAATATAATTTTATAACGTTCAAAAGTTTAAAATATGATTGGAAGATCTTTGAAAAATGTGCAAGTCAAATAAAAAAAAAATCTGAACATATCGGTCAACTGAAATGTGTTTAGTCAACTGTTTTGGCCAATGTTCCAATGTCTATCCGTTTTCAAACAAATTTAGTCGACCAAATCTTTGGTCAGATGATTGATTTATTCTCTATATTTTCCATTCAATCTGTTACTTGACCGAAATAGATCAAACCCTTAATCTCTAGGAGTCGACCGAAATATTTATCAGTCGATTGACCGTTTTGGCCTTTTTTTAATATTTCTTTGATTTTTCAAGACTTAATTGATTTTTTACTTAAAATATCAATTTCTTAAGACAAATTTATCACTTATGATCATATTTATATCATCATATAAGTATATCAAATATTCTTATGTGTCATGCGTGATCCTAATCGGTCTGTAGTAAGAGTTTAGAAAGAATTAAATTGTTTTACCTAGTAATACAAATTAATATTCTTTCAAAACATCTTCAATAGCTTCCATTGCAACATGCATAATCTTGAACTAAACTCTGAAATCAATACTCAATAAAACCTTCAATAAAGTCTAGCTTAATTAAATATTTAAGATTAAGCATGTTGCAATGGAAGCTATTGAAGACGTTTTGAAAACTAGAACTAAACTCTGAAATCAATACTCAATAAAACCATTAGTCCCTTAAAACATCTAAGTTAAGTGTTTCATCAAAACATCAAATAATGTCTTAGGTCAACACAATCACATTGCACAAATGGTTTTAGTCCACGATCATCCCATAATTAACATATATAATCCATCACCTGTAATATATAAAAAACTGGTTAATCCTATTATGAAATCTGACTGGAATGATAAATGTTGGCATTCCCTAATTAATTAGGAAGTAGGCCTTATCTTATAAGAATATTAATTCAAATTGAATTAAATTCTATATCTATTAAAAAATATCGAAAAATTATTAAAATAGAATTCAATTTAAATTTTGAATTATCTAAATTCCAGGTGTATTAAAAATTTCCAAAATATTAAAACAGAATTAATTGATAATTGTGTAAACTTTTGAAAATTATACCATATTTAAAATTTAAAATATTTTATCTACTAAATAAATTTTGAAAAATATTTTAAAATTTAAATATGAATTATTACCAAACTAAATAATTAATAATAATCATTATTCAGAAATAATTATCTAATAATAATTAAAAATAATTAATTAAATATTTAATTTAAGAAGTTTAAATTTAAATAAGATACCAAAATTGATTTGATAGGACTTTTCAAAGATATCAAATGTGATTCATGCACAATTTAAAATTCAAAATATTTTGTCTAGTCAACTTTTGACTTTTTTTCCAAATATCTAAAAGACTAAATCTTGCGAAATCTAACAGAATCGCAGGCATTCAAATTTTGTTGGAACAAAAAAATGAATCGTCGCACTAGGAACTACCATCGCACCATCACGGTAGTACATACCACCTTCGTTTCATCGCCACGATACATGAGCATTACGACAGCGCGCGCTGACCTCATGGTCGTCATTAGCGCCCAGCCATTGTGACTATCACTAGTGTTGTGGTTTTTATCGCAACATTGTTCCCTCCTTGATTTTCAATTTTGTAAGTAATTTTTCAAAACAATTTTTATAAAATTAATTTCAAAAACTCTCTCAGATTTACATGTAATACATATTGCATCAATATTTGTATGATCCAACATTTCATAAAACATAACCAAATTATTTTAAGCTAATTAGGGACATAGCCCTGATACAACTTGAAGGAACCAGATATTAAAATCACTAGATTAATAAAATAGAATATAAAAAAATTGTAAATCACATTCAATATCTCGTGTCCTCTAATCCAGATCTATTTGTATTAACTTTAAAATAATTAAATCAGGAAAAATTAAATGATTTTTAATCTGAACGATACCTCTTCCAATACTTCAGTCTCAAAGTTGGTAGTTTCCAAAACATGATTTGAGTAGGCTCTTTAGAGAGCAACTGGACACGATCCGGAACCAACAATTGAGAACGATTCTCTTAGAAATAAAACAAGTTTATTACCTCTAATAGTATCCACACATAAAACTTTAGAAAGAAATATGTTCTTGGGTTTATTAAAATCTTATTCTAATCCTAAGAAACTAGAAAATCTTAGACAAATAGGATTCTTGACTGAAAATTCCAAGGTTGCTAAAATCATCTAAGAGGTAGTTGCCACATGGTCTCTTTATACTTAAAAAAATTGTCCAAGGTTCAAAATCCTAAACCCTTTCTTTTCCGTATTTACGGTTGGGCCGCCGTTTATAAAGTTCAGCATTACAGATAGGTGTGATCTACTTACATATTTTTAAAATCGGTTTTGTTAGTTTTAGAGTAGATAGGAAACTGGAGCGAAAATGATGAGATCAAACCAAAAACGGTCAAAAAACGAGTAAGGCGGCAATATTCTGAAAGAAATCCACCACGGCGGCGTCCAAACCTCCGCCGCAGCGGTAAAAATACAGAGAATGACTTATCCTTGTTGAACATCCATCGCCACGGCGCGAGACCACCGCCGTAGCGCTAGAGGTGCAAGATGTCAACCTAATCCACCGCTTTCTTCACCGCCGAGGCGACCAGCCAACCGACTTACTCACCGCCACGGTGGTGAATCCCAGCGCCACAACAGTGGCCTCTGCATAGCTTAGATATTTTTATTAGATATTTTGAGATATTTTGCCTATAAATATCTTCTCCTCTCTTTTCCTCTTCCTCTCTCTGGCCATTTGAGCCCCTTAGAATATATCTAAGGGTAGGTAGAGAAGTTCTAGAGGGGGAGCTCACATCCCGAGGTGAAGAAAGACGGTGGAGCGATCGTTGAACGGTTCTTAACAGCTAAACTTTGGACGAGGCTAAGTTCGTCGATTTCTTCCCTTATTTCTTTAACTTAGGAATTTGTGAGCATGTTTAGCTTGTGCTTTCTTATAAATACGGTTATGGTTGTTAGTTAAACATGGATTGTTTAAGGATTAATGATATATTTATAAATATATGTTTTGAATGATTTCGGTGTTGCGTTTATGGTTGTACTTTGTTATTTTGATTGTGTTTATCGTATTGTTATATTTATTATGCTTAGATAGATATATCGAGAATACGAGGTTTGACACTCGGGAGAGGTAACCCCTGATTCGGACTAAAGTAAACATAACGCCAATCGATAACGTTGGGGCAAGACTCACGTGACCTAGGGTTGTTAAGACATTGAGGGGGACTTCTTTGTTGACTCGAAGTCATGTATTCTCCCGTCTTATACTCGGGAGAGGTGGCGGTGGAGTTTTAGAACTAATATTGTTGATGGGGTAAACACAATGCAACGATCTAATAACCTGGTCGGGAGTTGGATTGTGTGCAATCAATGACGTTAGGGAGAGACGCACGTGACCTTGGTTCATTAAGACATTGAGGGGGACTTCTTTGTTGACACGAAGTCACATTATATCCCTTGTTTTATACTCAGGAGAGGTGGCAGGGGAGTTTACGAACTGAGATTGTCAATAGGTCAAACACCGTAAACGTAAGTTAATCGAGATCGAACATGTATTTGTAAACCGAGTTAATCCCTAGATAATTCTTTCCCCTAAAACATCTCATTATATTAGTATAGATAATTTAGGTTATATTAGTATTAGTATTAGTATTAATTAATTAATTAAATACATTTATTTTTAGCCTAGATAAAGTTAGGTCATGACAAACACGCTACTCGATAATAACGAACAGCAATCCCTGTGGATATGATACCCGATCTTAAATTCACTATACTAAAAGTTTGACCTCGTACACTTGCGAGTGGTCAATACTCGAGCACGTAACAAACGCTCCGTCGTACAATTACTATCTATTTTTTAAGGACTTTTCTAACTTCTATTTACCATTGCGTGTGACTCACTAGGTTCATACAAAAAGTTGAAAGGTGAATTAATTAATTAATTAATTTACTTATCAATTAAAATTAGAACAATTCAAATTTTTCCCTTCTAGAAGAAAATACTTTTCCCTTAAGGTTTTTTCACCGACTGTGAGTCACGTCTAACCACATATCAAAGTCATTTCCAGTTGATAGAAATTTGTACAAGATAAGCTCCTCCGATATAATTTTCATACCGTACGATCTTTTTATCTTGTGTTCTCGACAAGACTTACAGGGTATGGAATAGTAAAAAATCCATAGTCCAATCAAATGTATTTTGACTGATAATATAATTTCTTATAACACTAATTCGAATCTCATCCCAATCATCATACTTATCTTTCCAGAGGTTTAGGTGAATTATATTAAATCAAATCTCAAAAGACACTTAGGGCACAACCAACCATTATCGAAACTAAACTGATTCGGTTTGCCACCTAAGTAAGGCATTCAATGAGAATTGAATGCCCATACCATAAAAAATTAAATTATTTGGATGACATTTCAAGACCACATTCAAAGAATCTAGATATTTTAAGCAAAATATCTTAGAAACCAACCAAAAGCCTTGAGTTGTAACGACCCCTTACCGAAACCAAACCGGATGAGTAGCCTCCAAGCAAAGAATTTAATTCGCATACCATCAAGAATTATAAGTCTTTGTTTGTGGGCCTTAAATGATGGATAGGCCCTTTGATTGATTGGGCCTAGAGTGGTTTGTCAAAACTACTTGGATTTGGTGAAAATCCAAGTCAAGCCCAATCCTTAAATCTCCTTGTGATTTACAGCTTTGTCATGAACTTTCCAAGCCTTAATTAAGGTGTCTTGTATTGTTTCTTGGTAGTGTGTGATGTGGTATGCATGAGAGAAAAAATTGAATTTGGTGTTAAATTTGATAAGGTTCAGTGAAAAGTAAATGTTTCAAAGTCGGGGTGGGGTAACCAAGTTAATTATTTGAAATGTATTATTATTTAAGGGTAGTGGCTAATAATTATCTATACTAAAGATTATTTTATGAAAATAAAATCTTACTTAAGTCATTTTAGACCTCCTTAAATCATAGGAATTTCGATTTATACCGAAACTTTTACTAAGTTGTATTTTGTCAAATTCAACAATTTTGCTTTTTGTTATGTTTTTGGTTGTTTTTGTATATTGTATCGTGTGATCTCAGGTAGAAATTCATTCCCTTTAAACCTGAGTTTAAAGTTTATCTGAACTTATACTTGATTCGACACTGACTGTATGGGACAAAATGTGGTGTCTACAGCGGTCATGATCAATACTTAAAATTAAAATCATATAAATGCATCAATTATATCATTCGTTTATCACTTAAATAATCTTAATATTTCAAATAGATCAAGATTTCATGCATTTTAACAAATTAATTTAATTCTATGATGAACAAGTCATAAATTGATAAAACATGTTTCGTATATTTTTAAGCATAACTTTTAGTGGATCTCATATAGCATAACATAAGAAAATCACATACAAATATGTAAACTTATCTGATTATCATGCAATTATTCTAAGACAACAAAAGAATATGTAAAATAACATAGATCTTAGAAATTCTTACTAACTTATTTAAACTGATTTTCTTACTCATGACATAGCCTCTAGAAATCACATGATTTTCGTCTTTAGGTGTCAAAGATGCAAATTTTACTTTATCTTCTGTCACGTGCTGAAAATAGCCACTTCTTAGGAACAGTTTGTCCTTACTCATAGATGTTTATTAGATTAACCTGCAATGAGCACCTCAAAAAGTTCCTAGGTGGTACCAAATCTAAGTGGGTCCGATCTTGTTGGCCGAGACAATTTTAGTTCCTTTAAGAACCCAAACTTGTCTGCATTTAGATACTTTAGAAAAACATTTGTCAAAGGTATGCCCCATAATGTGACATTTAAAACATCTAATAAGATTCTTGGTTTCATAAAATAATTTATGAAATCTCATTTGTTCAAGATTTTTTTGAAAACCAATTTCAGCTTTATCAAAAATCCCTCTTGAACTCCCCAAAAGCATTTTCAAACTATTTTCACCACCCGTGAATTTGAGAACAATCGAATATAAATCCAAAAACATTGGATTTCAATTCAATGTTTACAGATTTAAACTTCATCACTTGCTTGTTATATTAATCGTACTTTGTAGGGCATTTGAGAAAACTAGTTTTTATAATCATGCATTAATTCTTAATAAACATCAAATAAATCAACAAAATCTAAAAGAAAAGAACTAGAACATTTTGTTACCTCATCTCTAGTGGCCATTAAAGTAAGCATGGACGAATCATCACTATTCGATTTTTTGAGTTACTCGACTCCGAATCATCCCAGGTGGCTTTCATTGACTTCTTCTTACTCTTCTTCATTTCCATTCTCTTTTTCTCTTTTTCTTTTCCTGGATCAGGACAATCGGATTGAAAATGACCGATTTTGTGACAATTGAAGCACTCAACATTATTCATGTTGAAGTTTTTCTTTCCACAGAATGTTCGTCGGGTTATCTTTTTGAATTTTTTTCGTGAGAAGTGCTACATTTTATTCTTGGTCGCTATCAAGACTGATGTCATCATTATCGTATCCTTCCTCGATCTTTTGAACCTTCAGTGCCAAGGACTTCTTTTTTCTATTCCCTGTTTCGTCCTCATAACCTCGTATAGCCATCTCATGGGTCATTAGGTTGTTAATGAGTTCATCAATGGTGTAAACTGTGAGATCTTTAGCTTCCTCGATTGTAGTTATTTTTGGCTCCTAGACTTTCGTCAATGATCTCAGAATTTTTCATACTTTGTCCTTCATAGAATAAGACTTTTTGAGTTGACTAAGGTTATTGCAAATATTATTGAATCTTGTGTACATTTCTGGAATCAATTCTGCTTCACCCATTCTGAATAGCTCGAATAATCAACTAAGGCATTGATCTTGGATTGTTCCACCTGATTTATCCTCAATTACCAGTCACACGTCATAATTAGTTGCTTGAAAAAAAACATTCATTATGTCATTTTAGAATGAATAATTATCACCTGCAAACAAAGGTGGGCGATGTATAGACTGCCCCTCACCTAGAGTGTTTATGGGGTGCACCATGTGATCTTTTTTAACTAGGATATTAAGTCAAACAAGCTAAACCAACTCTGATACCAATTGTTATCCCAAAGAGCTTCCCAAGAGAGGGTGAATTAGGTAATTACAAAAGTTTAACAATTAAACACTTAAGCACAAATAATTAATTTTTCTAAATCAATTATTATCTTGATACGCAGCGGATGTGTGTTTAATACTAAGTGCACACTCAAATACAATATAGATAATAAATCAATCCAACACACAAGAATTTATCTTGGTTTAATCAAGCTAATAATGCTTACGTCCAGTCCCCCGAACTCCACGGAGATTCACAATCCACTAAACCCTTAATTCTTTTACCAGGTAAGAACCAAACTCTTACAACTCATGATTTTTTTATAGGTACATAATGAAACTTTAAAATCTACCTTTTTCACAGGTCGAGATGAACCCTATCTTTTTATCAGGCTAAAGATAAACTTAACACTCTCTTACTTATCCTTTTCATAAGAAATGATGAATCTTTACAAATCACTCAAAAAACAATTCAATTGCAGGATGACTCAAAACCTAATTCTTTTCAAGAGAAAATAATGACCTAACCTTTTACCAAGATAAAGATCAAACACTAATATTTTCACAGAAAAAAGATCGAAACCTAGCTACACTGACTACACATCGTCCCAATTGTGTCTAATCCACTCAAGCTCACAAATATAAAAAATAAGAGTTTCTTCCCACAAAAAACTTCTACCACCTCAATATGAATATACTTGATTAAAATCTTGAATAAATACTATGTGATAGATACAATGTGAGACAATTCAAATATGATTAATAAATAAAGTGGGTAGCACAAATTTAACATGTAATCAGATAATCAGGCAGAAATCGTTTAAAAAATATTTTCAGGCTTTCAAGTTCAAAATGATTTTTCTAACAATCCTATACCAAGTAATCAAGATAAATAAAACTTTAAAGTGAATTAATAAAACTTGGATAGATCTTACTAGAAAAATACTGAAGGCAGTGACAATATAGCAAGTAGAACTCAAATTGGTTATGCCAAACAATAAGCACTTTAGATCAAGAACTTATAATAAATCACTCATAGAAATCTCTGCAAAAATCTCACTCTTATAAAAGTTCAAACTGATGTTCTTGATGTCTGTAATTTAATTCCTGCAAGTCTCTATTTATATACCAATAACTAGCCTTTCAACGGCTAGTTTTTTTATAGATATACGATAAAATGACACACTAACACACCATATATCATAGCCTTTCATTATAGGTATGTTCAACTTAAAAATATATTTCAAATTTCTCATTTAAGTCCATAAAACTATAATCCATTTAAAACCACAGAAATAGAAAGTATTAAATCATTCAAATTAAGAGAATCTTAAAATATATAGATCATATCAATAGGGATCACTAAATAGGTCGTTTATATTTGAAATATATTTAAATCTCTTAAATCTCTCTCTTGAAATCATAAAAAACAAATAGTTTTTACCAAGAGATCAAATGAGCCGAACTTGTAACTGAAGTAGTCGGTTGACTTACTTGCTCCATTTGTTGACTGATTGTGCCAGGCTATAATTTTAGCCGTTGGCACAACACTAGTCGATTGACCGATTGGATCAGTGTGTTCTTAATTTTCACCATTTCATCTACAGACTCATTCGGTTGATCGACCCTCTTCATTTGGTTGATCGATTGGATCAGTGTGCTCACTTCCTTACCCATTTGAACTACTGTTTCAAACGGTTGACCGATTACTTTTCTCAATTGATCGACTGGATCAGTAGGACTCCGTTTTAACTCCGAAAACTCACTAGTTTAATTAGTCAATGATTACTTTTTTTAGTTGACCGAATTGACCTAAAAATACTATTTTTTATACTTTAAAACACATTTTTCAATTAGGTCAATTATCAAAATCATTTCACATAAGGAGCGAAAACAATATTTTCTTTTAGGATCCTAAACTTATTACTTCTTATCATAACACACATAAAATTAAATCATTTTAAGTGCCATGCGTGATTCTAATTTGGTTTGCATTAAAAGTATATATGTAATGAGTTATTTTCACCTATTTTTCTTCAGCATCTTCAAAACTTTTCATATCTTTGTTATGTCCATCTTACACTATTTATGTTTTCTTCATTAAATCTTTTTCTTAATTAAATGCATGGAACTCTTAATCTGAAACACTTGATAAACCATTAGTTCCACCAATAACATCAATATTTAATTATTTATCAAAACCTTGGGTTCAACACATCGCAATATCCCCCAAATTGATTGCCTGATCAAATGGATGGATCTAGTTGCCGAGAGATTCGCTGGCCATCATGCTTAGATGGAAAAGTCAATCCTTGAGCTCCAGGGCGAGCTAGACGGGTTGAGGAACTTTGTGTACCAAGATTTTTTTAGAGATTCTGGACAACCGACTTCGAGGGTTCACATTCCCAAACCTCAATCCGATGGCGACGTGAGAGACACTGAAGAGCTTGAAAACTTCATCTTCTATATGGAGTAATACTTTTGGGTCATTCGAGTAACCACTGAGGAAGAAAAGGTGACAACAACTTCCATGTACCTTAGTGGTAATGTTAAATTATGGTGGCGAACAAAATACACAAACATCTTAATGGGACACTGCACTATTAATACCTGGGAAGGCCTTAAGGGTGAACTCAAGTTACAATTCCTTCCGAAATAGATTGAGTACACGGCTCGACGATAATTGAGAGAGCTGAAACAGACTGAATACGTCTAAGACTATGTCAAGAAGTTTATGTCTCTCATGCTAGACATTAGTACAATGTCCCAAGAGGATAAGTTGTTTTGGTTCCTAGATAGCTTGAAAGATTAGGTACGTAAGAAAATACAAAGATAACGACCTAATGATTTCTCTAATGTAGTTGCTGCCGTAGAAAGAGTAACTGATTACTCTTTTGGACCTACAACTAACCATGAGAAGAGAAAATACAAAAATGTCCCCCATAGTGATAGAATTGGAGGTCAATCATCTAGGGAAAGGCAGCTACGACGTTGGAGCGACTCCAACTCAAAAAACTTTTCGCAGAGTCCTCCGAGAAGTCCACGTCGAGACTAGCACTCAAAATCTGTCCAATTATTCAATAACTCGAGGGCATCATTTGGTTTGACAAATCAAAAGCCTCACTGGGGCAGCCTATCCATAAAAATCCAACTCCTTACTTTTTGTGCAACAAGAATCATGCTTTGTCCGTGCTGCAAACATTGATTCAGGAATAAAAGGAACGTCAGGAAAAGTATATCGTAAAGCAGGAGGAAGAAACTTCAGATAAGTTTGATACCCGTAAAACAGGTACAATTCGTTTGTTGAATGTAATAAAGCAACAACCGGTCGCAAAGAAGAAGGTCTCAAATAAGAACCTCTTGTTTGTGGATCTTCGAATTAATGGGCAGAATTCCTGTGCTTTAGTTGACATGGGTGTTACGCATAATTTTATGTCCGATAAGGAAGATAATCGATCAGGCTTACGTGTTGAGAAGTACTCAGGGAGATTGAAGGCCATGAATTCTGAAGCGCGCCCTGTGGTTGGAGTTGCCAACACGATACACACAAAGATTACTCCGTGGGATGGGTTCCTCAACTTCACAATTGTTCCCATAGATGATTTTCTAGTGATATTGAGGATAAAATTTCTTATGGACACTAAGAGTCCCAATTCTTTTTGTAGATTCGCTTTGTTTGATGGGCGATAGATCGTGTGTCATTTCTACAATGCGTTATTTGATTGAAGACAAATTTGTTTAAGCTCTACAGCTTGTGATGGGTGAACATCAAGACGACCTTTCAGTGTTTAGTGGAGAAGAGACTAACCCACAAGAACTACCTTTAATTTTAGTAAAAAGGTTGTTTGACTATGGTCAAATTGTTTTTCCAAGAGAACTTCTAGAGGAGTTTCTTCCTCATCTGGACAGGGAATATTTTGCAAAAATAAAGTTCCCATTGAGTCAATCCACTTTCATGTTAACCATTGGTACAAATATCCAGTTGCTTTTGGTGCGACTACATTCAGAAAGACAGAAGTATCGACTTTGTGTGCGAAGAGTCGGTGTTTCGGGGAACAAAGACACAATTGTTGTCGTGGTAGATAAAGCTTTGAGTTCTATAACCCTATCTCCATCACTTCAAATTTTCTATTCCAGGGACATTGTCACACAATTTCTCAAGCATGATACTCAGTTTGTGAAATGTTTTGAAGAGTATTAATTCTTGCTTCAATCTGTACAAGCACTTTGATGTTAATATGGGTTCTAATGAGATTGTCGTAGACCAGCCACTGTATCCTCATTCGATGTATAAGCTCTACAAGTTAACATATCTGGGAGAAATCAGAAGGCGCAACAAATCGTAAACAAAGTCAGAAGTATAATCAGAAAAAGCCTACTAGCACGTCGACTACTCAAGTGGGGAAGAATGCCATGGTTTAAGTTTGTCCAGTGCTTGTTCTTGTACATAGCCTCTTTCCCGTGACTCTTTTCATTTGTTTTATAAACTAGTTTAGCTTAATTTAGTTTTTTCATTCATTTTGTCGAAAAAATACCTCATTATGTCTACTCGAGTATAATGATATCTATTGTTGTCACTTATATTTTTTTTGCTTAAAATACTATGTGGGAGGACATACTCTTAAAGTCATTCAAGTCTTTCACACCTTGTAGCCTTTGATATTAATTCAATTGTTGTTATTATTGTAATTGTATTCTCACTACATTGCCAGTATGTGTTGTTGTAGTAAAACTCGTTGCTATTAAAACTGCTTCCGCTATTCGAGATCATATTGTAAGCCCCAACTTTTGCATGTACATATTTTTAATTATGTTTTAGAATATTTAGAAAATATTTGGGTTTAGTATGTTATTTAAAACATCATCTCAAATTTTTAGGGGTCATTATGATATTTTTAAAAAAATGATTTTAAATTTTAGGAGGGTTAATAGATTAATTTAATTTGATTTTGAAAATATGGAGAATCAATTTCTATTTTAAAATGTTAATTTTAACTTTTAGGCTTGAATGGTATTTTAAAAATTTAAGGGGGAAGGTGTATGTAATTTGTTTTTACTTGATAAGGGATGAGGATTAGAAAGAAATAAAAAAATCAATCAATGTGGATGTGTCATGCTACACGTAACCTATGTAGAAATAGGGGGGGGGGGGAAGCAAAAAGAAAAATGAAAGAGAGAGAGAGAGAGAGTTTAATTGGGCGGTGATCTCATTCATATATATATACACAACTTAATCTTTGTTTTTTGAGTGGGTGCATTCCTCATTCTCTTCCTCATTGATGTGTTGTAGCTTGTGAATGTTATATTATAAATTGTATTGGATCTATACATTGTTTCTGGGATGAATGGTTTTGGGTTTATGGAAATGATGCATAAATAAATAATTATATTACACAAGGAAGATCCATTACATCAATTGAACTAGATTCTATATTAGTAATTGTTAGCTCAGTGATCTACCTAACAGGGGAAGTGAATTGGGTAGTTATAAAAACTTAACCAAATTATTATCTTTCAACACTTAAATAATCAAATAATTAATTTAATCCTAAATCAATTATTTATTTTTATAACACAGTGGATAAGTGTTATTTAATTCTAGGTGCACACCCAAATAACAAAATATAAATAAAGTAATAATGCAGCACACAAGGATATATCCTGGTTCACTAAGTTATTCTTGGCTACTTTAGTCCTCCGAGCCCCACGGAGATTCGCACTCACTAAACTCAAGATTCATTTATCAGGTAGGAACCAAACATTTACACAATGATTCTTTTCACAGGCGTAGAATCAACCTTTACAATTGTCTTTTCACAAGCTAAGAAAGAACCTTATCTTTTTTCAAGTTAAAGACTAACCTAATTCTAATCAAGAGGAATTACCACTTAATCTTTTTCTCAGGTGCAGGAATAACCTTATCTTTACCAAGCTCAAAACTAATCTAATCCTTTCACAGGCTAAAGATCAAATCTAATCCTTTTATACTTTAAGCTAAGAATCAAACCTCACAAAAAACACTCCAAGTATCATTTTTTCAGGTAAGGATGGAGCCTTTACAATTCATACACAATTAATTCTAATCAGGAAGAATCAAGCCTAACTCTTTTCAAGAAAAAAGAGTAACCTAACCTTTTTATGCAATTAGTAAATATTAAATCTTAATATCTTTACCGGAAAAGATCAAAATCCAGCTACTCCTAACTAGATACTCCCAACAGTATCTAATCCGCACAAACTCACCAATTACAAAAATCGATAAATTTCTTCCCACTTGTAGCTTCTTCCACCTCAAATCAATTTAAACTCAATTAATGTTGCGATAATTACTAGTGATAGAATTTACGTGAGGAATACAATATCTAATTATATAAATAATACGGGTAGCACAAGATCTTATATCCAAGAAACCAGGAATAATATATAATCATAATAAAAAACAAAAGTTTGGAATGATCTCACTAGGAAAAAAACACCGAAAGATTGAAAACGAATCTTAAGAGAGCTTAGATCGGTGATGCCAAATCACTTAGAGTTTTAACTTAAGAACTTCAACCAGAAAATGATCTCACAATGATTTGTCAATAAAATATCAGAATGATAACTCTTAGAAAACTCAGGAACAATTAGTTTTTGATGGAAGTGAGATATTGATATGTGAAATCCGCAAGTCTATTTAAACTGATTTGAAATAGGCCCTATAATGGCTAGTTTCCACATGTTATGACAATTAAATGCACATATAGACCCATATATCAATACCATTTAATCCTTGTCAATTCCACTTAAAAATGACTTTTAAATCATTCAATTTAGTCCCCAAATTATTTCTCATTCTCAAATCGGAAGGATAAGAAGTATTAAATAGACTAAATTGAGATATACTTAAAATAAGTGTACTATATCTAGAGGGATATTAAAATAAGTGTATCACATCATTAATATATCTAAATTCCTACAATATCTCACTCAGATATCCCAAAAACGGCTAGTTTTTGAATAGTTCCTCGAAATCCTCAAAATCTGAAACAACACAGTCGATTGACCAATTGACGCGCCCCATTTTTTCGAAAAGGAAAAGAATAATAAATAATAAATAATTAGCTTTAGGAGAGAGGGGTTTTTAAAGCGCCAATTTTCTCAAAAAATATACTTAGGTCATTTTAAAAATAAGGAGTTGTCACCTAGTATTGAGTTTAAATAGTGTGCTAGGTCACCAAATTTTTAGAAAATAATTTAAAAGGTCTAAGTAAAAAATTGACTCCAAAAAACACGGTCAAACCAAAGATTCATTTAAAGGCTCGGGGGTCGGTTATACTCAAGGAAGGTATTAGGCACCCCAAGACGCCCGTCCAAAAACTGTACCTTATGTCTAATTAAGTCCAATTAATTTAAGTCAGAATGTTTTATTTTGTTTTAAAATCGTTTCCTTCTTATAAAATATTTTTGCTATTTTTCACAAATAAGGTGGGACAAGTTTTTGGATTTTTGGGAATGTTCCTTCGGTATAACCTCTTATCGAATATTAAGGATTCGACAAGGATAATTCCCGGGGGTTTTTATATATGTTTCCAAGAGACTTCTTTAATTTAAATTAGACAAACTAAATAGATTAATGAGAGTAAAATATGAATGCAAAAACCAAGAGACTTCTTTAATTTAAATTAGACAAACTAAATAGATTAATGAGAGTAAAATATGAATGCAAAAACTAACATCTATATAAATTTATTTTTATGCAAAAATGACTAAAAGAATTAGAGAATTTAATTTAAATGTGTCAATGCGAAACGATATGAATAACGAGAATCGAATATGGAAACACTACGTGAATTAATGTGATTATGCGTGGCAATAATTTAATTATTTAATATAAAAAATAACTGGTGTGCGTGTCGTGACTAAATTAAAAAAAAAAAGTAGCGTGAAAAAAACAATAATGTTAAAAGTATAAGTAGTGAAAGTATCCTAAATATGCCGTTTAAATGATACAAAAATAAATATGCTAAACGAATGAAAAATATTTATTTTAAGTTTGTCCTATTAATTTAAAGAAATCCCCACTTGAAATTTCCTCAAATTCTATGAATATGAAAATTGAGGGAAGATTTACGGAAATAATTTTGTTGGAATTAATCTTTCCGAAACTTAAACGAAATCCTACGAAAAATTTACCAAGGGAAGAGATTTCCTAAAACCATTCGTTTCTAAATTCTACTCGAGTCAGGGAATGGAAATGAGGTCATGGAAAACTCTTCCATGATTTATCGAATCGTTGGATTCATCTTAAGATTCGTAAGGGTTAATTCCTACAAATAAAAGATTTTATTATTTTTTTTTTTTGGATTTTTTTATTTTTTATTTTTTTGATAACAAGAATAAAAATAAAAAAATACGAAAAAGTAAATAATGGAAACATCATTCACCTAACGATCGGGGGTTAAGTTTAAGCACAAGAAACCCACCCCGATGTTTTTATCGGATTATCGGACGACTTTATTTATTTTTTTGAGTTTTTCTTTATGAACAAAATAAATAAAATAAAATAAAAATACAGAAAGTAAAAAAAATATAGCGATATGGTGTCCTCGTCTAAACGCTCAAAGGTTCAGATTAAGAATAGGGAATTTCGTTCCGACGTTTTTTATCGAGTCATTGGACTACTAAAAGGAATAAAGTTTACAAGAATTTAAACTATGGATATATTTAAATAAACTGAAAAATAAAATAAAAATATACCTGTTCTAGGACAAGAATCCCGATACTCGGGCTTTTTCTCTCTCGCAAACGGCTTCCCGAAGAGGTGTTTTGGGAATCACTTTTCTAGGGGGTGACTCCTCTAAATTTTTGAATGAATTAAGTGGGTAGAAGAGGGTTCTATTTATAAGAAAAGATGGGGCGTGAAAAACACGTGGGAAACCCTAAAAAATAGGTCTGGCTGCCAAAGCCCAGTCTAAGTTGGACTTGGAAAGGGTTGCGGGCGCGTGAGATCACGACCCCATTCCACCGCCAAAGCAGTCGGTGACATGTGGCAAAGCTTTTTTTTTTTTGGTCTTGAGGTGCTGACGAGACAGGGAAGGGATCCACTTCATTCTTTCTCTTCTCTTACATGCTCACACACACACACACACGCTGACAAGGCAAGGGGGCCCACCTGCACACTCTTTCTTTCTCTCATCTCTCTTTAGTGTGACAAAGTAGCGGGCCCTACCCTTGTTCACACCTCTCTCTCTCCATTTGTATATCTCATTTCTCTCATCTCTATCTCCATTTCTCTCTCATGATTTGGACCCCAAAAAAAAAATTTCCCTCTTTCTCTCTTCTCTTCTCTTCTCTCTCATGGTTTGGACCCAAAAGAGGCCCCGCTCCTTATCTCTAATTTTAATTCACTTCCCCATTTTCTTCTTATTTTGATTTCTTCTCTTATTTTCTTATTCTTTTAATTTCAACCCTCATCTCTTTGATTTTCTTCCTTTTCCTTCTTTTTTCTTTATCAATTATTTTTGTATTTTTTGGAAAAAGAATAAAATAAAGCAAAATTAAATAAAACAAAGTTAACTATAAGATAAAGTAAAAAATTTTGCGAGGCGGTTAAAATACTGTGTCTACACCGATCATAGGCCATTAGTCGACCGATCGATTCAATTTGTAGCCCAAGCCATTTCTCAAACAACAGTTGGTTGATTGATCACGGCTGTAACTCCTTTTCTCAAATTATTTAACTCCAAACTTCAACGTTTTCGACTCTTTAACCGATTTCTTTTCTCGATTAACTAAATTGACATTATTAATCAATTTTAAATATTAATCTTGCTTAGGTCATTTTTTTTTTCAATTTCACATTAGAACAAATAATTGAACTTAAACACATATAAATATCAATAATTTAATTTGTGTCGCATGTGATCTTAATCGGGATACATTAAGAGTAAAAATGAATTTGAGTTGTTTTCACTTAAATTCTTCATAATCTTCAATCTCTTAATATCCGTCTCTGCATCATTCATAATTTCTTCATGATATTATCTTGATTGGAACTCTTTAAACTGAAATACTAAATAACTCGTTAGTTCTATAAAAAATATCAACATTTAATTGTCTATCAAAATCTCGGGATCAACAATAATATTATAACATACGGATAAACTAATTCAAATGCCAAAATAGGGACAAACTAATTTAATTACATTAAAAAACCATGAAAGTAGAAGAGTTATCCATAATTTAATCTCTCTATATTTCTTCCGTTTGTTCTCTTCTTCCAATGCATTCATTCTCTGCAATAAACCGGGTATTAGAGCTATTGACCTTGCACATATGGGAGGATCACACTACAAAAAATACCTGCAACCTCTAGCTTGAAAAATAAAACACAAAATGATTTTTTTTTAATGTTTTTAGAGCTGAATATGTTTTCTAGATTCAGTTTGGAAAAAAAAGAAAAAAGAAAAAAAAGAAAAAAGAAAAACATTGAAAAATTCAATGACAAATCCACGGCTACTTATATTTTTCACACGACCAAAATCTTCACTCCAAGATTATTTGTAGTCCATGAAGTTTTTTTTATTGCTTTCCTCCCACACTTACAAAAATGTTCACTCACCATATTTCCAATGTTTTCTCCCCAAAATACAAACAAATGTGTGGAAAACTTGAAGTAAGTACATATAGGACAATAAATGAGTTCTGAAGGGAAAGAATGAACAGAAATGAGAACGAACACATAAGCCCACCTGGCCATTTTTCCTCATTAAAATGATCACATGAGCGACATGCTTTTTCCCAGTCCAAACAAACTAACGGATTTTTCAATTTCGCCCGATTGAAACGAATCTGAAAGTTTAGGAAGAAAATGTTTAATTTGTCAAAGCATAGGGTCCACGTAGAAATCAACCCTATTACTTGGGGCCGAAATGTAATTTCCCCTTTATAAAATGTGGAAAACGATGGTGTTGTCCCGTTGGGTATGTGTCATCGCTCAGTTCTACCCTGATGTTACTTCATATTAGAAGTGGTCCCCTCGGGAAGGACGTACCATTATTCAAGCGATTACAAAATTTATCCACAGGCTGTACCGCATGGGGATTTTGCAGCCTCACAAATCCTCCAACAGATCGTCATTTGCTCCCCAATATCTGAAGATTGCTACTTCAATCATCAAAACTAGACAGAATTATTTTTCTTTCTTTACACCTCAAAAAGCCCAAATTGCCCTTTACTTTCACTGAACTCAATTTTGATTTCGGCAATTTCTACACTCTTCCTGAATCATAATTCATAAGCATGTTTTTCATCTCAAACTTTTCAGTGCTATTTCTCTTTGGTTTCCTTCCGCTTGTTAGTATCTGTTGTTGGGTTTATCATCGGATATGGAAAGGACAGGTGATGATGTTAATGTTAGAAGTGGGAGGGAAAGCTCAATTTACGGGCGACCTTTTGGGGTGGAAGACCACCATTACACTACACTGATCTCGATCTCAAAGTCATGCTATAGCATAGCCAAGTTACAACAACTCTAGTCCAATAGTCATAAAAAAAAAAATTGAAGTCTATTTGTGAGTAGGAGATTGTTGATCATCAGGGCAGATTGCAAGTGTGAGAGAAAACCTAATTTTTAGAATGAGAGGGGCCCAAACCACCCTACATCTGTACCATGGCAGCAATCACTCACACTCACCTGAGGTGAAAATCTTCATTTTGGGTGCTCAAGAAATTCTTCCAATATGAGTTAGTAATGCAGTTTACTCAACTTATCCATATATAAAGTGACGCGGGTTTGATCCTTTTGCCATATTTGCTTATTTATTCACTTAATTTTTAAACGTAGTATCCAATATTTCTAATGACACTTCATTTCTGGGGTCACCAAGTGTTCGGTAAAATGCCTATGAGAAAAGGAGAAAAAGACAGAAGGGCAGTTTTGTCCTTAAAAGGTTTTTTAACGGCACTAAAAAAAATAATAATAAACGGCCACCGTGGCAGCCGTACGAACACAACTAAAATAACGGCCATGATTTGGCTACATGGCAATTTTGTATGTCCCATTTATTCTGTGGACGTTATCCTTTCCATATCTATTCTTCTTCTTGTTCATACTTCAGTTGCTCTGTGTGCTTGGAGTAATGTTGAAGCTCATCAGCATAGCATTTGGGATTGTACGATAGTAACTCCAGGTGGGTTTCTCCTCTCATTGACATTTTTCCTACTAACTCTGAGCTTCTGTTAAATTGCTTGTGCAAATAGTGTTTCAAGCACCGACAGAACCGGAAGCACCCCTTCTTTTTTGTCTTCTTTATTTAACAGTTTGTTTTCTGTTCTACTTTTTATGGTACAAGAATGGCTGCTTGTTTCTATTGCTTAAGTTGGTGTACCTGAGCATCTTTAGTTGTTCTCTGCCATTAGTTTTCTTATTTCTAGATATGCATCTTCAATTTTGGCCAAATCGAGTACATATATCATTGTTTTTCATTTGATCACTTAGGGGCTGTTTGGCTTTCTAAATTACGAAATTTTAGGAATTATCTTATTTTAAATGCATTGATTTTTATATATCTCCAGACACATGATTTAGCCAAATTTATTTGTTGTTTGGTTGAAATAATTATTTATATTTTGCTTCATTACACGAGCAAATAACATTTCAACTGAAACAGAAATGTTTAGCTAGATAATTTGAGCGTCTGAATTTTGTACAACAAAACACCGATAGATAATCACTCATAAATTGACTAATTGAAAAATAGTACAATTAGCAAACTGAAGGACAACCAAACAGGTCCTTAATTTTATTATCTTTCATCTTTGGATGATAAATACAACTATTTTCATGAAGGTGGTATGCTAATTTTATGTCAATTAGGTTCTATCCATTGCAAGGGAATTTTGATTATTGGGAATGGAGTCATCAGTTGCAGCTAGTAAAGACCAACGCCGATCCATCGATGTTTTTGAATCATCATCAAGACAGCCAGCTAGTAGTAGTAGGAGTGAGGTTATTGAAAAAGAACAAGCGCCTGCAGTAAAATGCGAATCATCAACTAATAACAGAGTGCCCATCAATAAGTGGATGGCATTTGATGGTGGTGCCTCTACAGGCTTTGACAACACAGAGAATGGAAATGCAAGTAAAACTCTGACTGAAGCAAGCATACTAGAGAGAACAGCTGAGTGGGGATTGGTGGTGAGGACAGATGCAGGGGACGGAAGCTTCCATGCGATAAGCACCAGTGCTAAGAATTCGTTTGTGGAAGGAGATAGAAGCAAGAATTCTTCGGAGAGATTTGTGGGTTCGACAAGGACGTCAGAGGATTCAGAGCACGGTTTCCCGAGGGTGTCTCAAGAATTGAAGGATGCTTTGTCTGCATTGCAACAGACTTTTGTAGTGTCCGATGCTACCAAACCCGACTGTCCTATTATGTACGCCAGTAGCGGCTTCTTTACTATGACGGGTTATTCTTCAAAAGAGGTTATTGGAAGGAATTGGTAAAAGCTAGATTCCTAAAATTCAGTTCTTGTGTGAGTGTGTGTGTGCAGTCATGAACAACCTTTGCGGGCCAACTCCACAAGTATTGTGATTTCTTTCCAAATTAGTACAGCATTGATCTCTTCCTCTCTCTTATTATGGAAGGTGCTGATCAGGATTTAGGTGGCCTTTTGTGGTCCCAGATTTCTGTTTCCATCCCCTGTTTTTGGGAACAAAAAAATCTGTTTCTGTATGTTGCCAGAAATATATTCTAAAAATTTGGAACAGAACAAAAGCATATTTTTTGTTCCCATATTGCTGTTTATGTTCCAGGTTTGTTGGGAACAAAAACAAAAAATTGGAAACTGAAATATTAAACAAACAGCTCCTAAGTTCCTTACTTTCCATGCATTTGTCAATTGAGCATTTTAATAAAAAGTTATGAATAAAACAGAAATGTTCACCGAGCACAGTTCAAATATATGTCTGGTGCCTATGACAATACTTGTTGTTGGAAAGTACAGAAGGTGTAGTATAATATGAAGGGATTTTTCCTTTTTTGGGTGCAGCCGCTTTCTACAAGGCCCGGAAACAGATGAGAAGGAAGTTGCCAAGATACGTGACGCTGTCAAAACAGGGCAGAGCTATTGTGGCAGGCTCTTGAACTACAAAAAAGATGGCACTCCTTTTTGGAATCTTCTGACAGTTACCCCCATCAAGGATAGCAATGGAAAGGCAATCAAGTTTATTGGGTAACAAATTATTTTTAGCTTTCTTTTCCTTGCTCTTCTTATTGCAGTTGTTAATGTTTCTAAGATAAATAATTGGGCGACTCCATTTTTAGATGAAACTTCTATCTATTTTAAAGCATGAAATCGGTGCTATATTAAGCAAACATAGAAATTCACATAGAAGCTGATTTTAATGAAATATGCCCTAGTCTATGATTGGGTAGACTGGGGGTGATGAAAAATGAAGATCGACTTCTCGGGGAAGTCGATTTTAATGAAATATGCCTCAGTATGTGACTGGCGGTGATGAAAAAGGAAGATCGACTCCTCTAGGGGAAGTCGATTTTAATGGAATATGTCCCAGTCTGTGACTGGGGGTGATTAAAAATGAGGATCGACTTCTCTCGGGAAAGCCAATTTTAATGAAATATGCCCCAGTCTGTGACTGGGGTTGATGAAAAATGAAGATCGACTTCTAAGTGTGATCATGCATGAATTAAGTAAATACCACAACCCAATTCCCGTCCATTTGGGCAAGTTGAATTTACAAAAAAGATTCAAGAAAACCATGGCATGATGAAATAAGTATTGTTTATCTTAAATTATGAGATAATTTGATTTTAGTCCCATCTCCGTCTGATAGGTGCATTACTGTCCTTGCAGAATGCAGGTTGAGGTCAGCAAATACACAGAAGGTGTGAATGAAAAGGCACTACGACCAAATGGAATGCCTAAGTCATTAATCCGTTATGATGGTAACTAGAAAGACGTAATATAGTTCTGGTATTAGGTGAATGCATTTTAAATCTTGTTCCTTTATTTTCAGCTCGTCAGAAAGAAAAGGCTCTAGGTTCAATCACAGAGGTTGTTCAAACTGTCAAACATCCACGATCCCACACTCAGTCAGTAAATCATGATACTATCGATCAGCCAGACCTTGAATTTAAGCTTCCAAGCTCTGCCGAAATTGAGAGCCTTGGTTTACCTGGTAGACAAACGCCTCAAGTTGAATTCAAAAGTGATTTATCTCGCAATAGTTCTTCTCACAGCTTGAAGCAAAAGTCTCGCAAGTCTGAACGCCTCTCTTTGATGGGGTGAGTTTATTTATTTTTATTTATTTTGTGAGTTTCATTTTCCTTCTCAATTTCCGTTGCTCATTACATAAAACTGATATGAACTGTTGCTTGACAAAAGACCGCAGACTCTACAACCTTACTAAATGTTGTTCCATGTGTATCTAGATTTATCATATTACACAATCTAATTGATTGATCAACGTTTAATGAATGAATTGTGATTCACTACATCGACTGGGTCAATGTCCAGTCCAGGGTTAATAACACATTTTTATTTTCTGAATAATTCAAGCTTAGCTCATCTATATTCTCACTCCACAAGTTCAATCTTCTGTCTAATTAATAACCAGTTTTTCTCTATCTTTTTCCAATTTAACATATGTTCTCTCTCTCTCTCTCTCTCTATATATATATATATATATATATATATATATATATAAGTTGACTTGTATATCTTTTTATGGGCTAAAGTAAAAAACCGAAAAAAAACTACCTCACTGTATGCAACTTAGCTGTTGTTTGATAAAACTGAAGACTATTTGTTGAATGCTTATAAGTGCTCAAATTTAAGTGCTGAATTTGTTAGGTACTTAATGTATTAAGTGTTTTTTAACGATATTTACATCAAAAAGTTTATCTTTTTACAATTTTTTGTCTCTAAAATATTCTTTACAACTTTCTTTTCTAATTTTTATTCTCTCTCTACAACTCTCACTTTGTTTTTTTTTCAACTTAGTACTTTCTCTCTCTACATTTATTTTAAGTTATCTATATTTTATGGTAGTGATGGTGGTTGTAGTAGATTGTTATTTGATGATTTAAATGATAAGTGCTGAGAAATAAGTGTCATACATCACTTAAAAAAATTGTCATATTTTTAAGTGAGATTTTATATTTTAAGCGGTTACATAATTTCGCTATCAAATACATTTAATTTGATAAGTAGCTAACACATTTAGTTTTAAATATTTAATTGTGTTGTCAAACAGTCCTTTAGTTGTCTTAAAATTCAAAATATTAAGCAACATATTGTAACCGAAGCAGTTTTCTTCACTTGATTTATAAATAATTTCTCTCTGCAAAGTGCCCTAAAAAAATTTCAATTGTTTAAGTCAATTACACATGCTCAATCATATTTGACTATTAGTACTGTTGGCCCAGTGAGCTACCCAAGAGGGGGATGAATTGGGTAGATAAAAAATTATCAAAGAAAAAATATTTTAATAATCTAAATAATTAATTTTAATTCTAAATTAATTATTATCTTTATATCACAGCGGAAATATAAAATCAACTAGGTGCACACCAAACAACAAAAATAAGTGGATTAGAGTTGTTTTCACCTAGATTCTTCGGAATCTTCAATCTCTTAGTATTTGTCTCTGTATCCTTCACGATTTTTTCATGATATTATCTTCTCTACATTGTCTCTGTATCCTTTACAATTACTTCATGATATAGTCTGGAACTCTTTAAACTGAAACACTCAATAAACATATTAATTCCACAAAAAATATCAACATTTAATTGTTCATCAAAATCTTAGGATCAACAATCTCCTCCTTTTTTATGATGATAGTTAATTTTGATGTTTTCTTCAAAACAATAATATAACCACACTTTCCCTGAATCCGAGGACGGGTTTTATAATTCATTAAAGCATAGTAATGAAGATAATCGTAAGATAATCAACAAAGCACAAATTTCAAAATATAATAAACTCCCCCTTAAGATATTCAATTAAAACATCAACCTTTGATTTTTGCTATTTGATTCACTGATACTTCCATTTGATTGTATCGCTTGTGGCTTCCTGGTGATATCCCATCTTGGCTTTGGCACAACTTTTCTAATTGCACGTTTCGCTTGTGGCTTCGTTGTAATTTCACATTCTGTCTTTGGTGTATCTTTTCGCTTTGCATGCGTCGCTTGTGGATCTTTGGTGACTTCTTGTTTTAGCTTTAATATAACTTCTTTGTTTGCTCCTTTAGGTCCACTTCCGACATTATGTAATTCTGCACAAGACATTTCAATAGTTCACTTCGGTATCTATTTCATTTTGGATCCGTTCTTGTTAGACATAAACTTACGGTTCCGAAACGGACATGATACTTTAAAATGCACAACCCTATTACAATAATAAAATCTCAAATCCAATTTACAATAGAAGGTACGAGATGTAAAATAAGAATTATTTCTAACAATACCAACAAAACTATCACTGGCTTGTGATGAAGGATGAAACGATGAAGTATATCCACTTTGCCTAGAAAAATCATTCTCAGAATCTCTTGAAACAGTCTAAAGGTCGGATTTTGATTTTTCAAAATTTTTCTTAAGTAAATCGATTTTAGAAACAAGATCTAACCTTTGCCTGAAAATTATATCAAAATTATTTTTTAGAACTCTATTTTCATTTTCAAGATAATCTACTTTAGAGAGCAAATTATTAATTTCAAAAATAACATCCGAAAATTCTTTTGTACCACAATAATCATCCAAATACACTTTAGATTCTCGAACACTTTTTCCACCATTTTCAAAAGAATCAATTTTTCTTTTTAAACTCAAGCTCTCTTTAGCAAAAAATAGTATGAAAGAAAGTAATTTTTCCATAATAATATGGATATTTTCATTATCATCATTTCCATCACTACCACAAGAATCACAAGAATCATAAACTACATTTTCATATACGAATTTACCACTATCAAAAGAGGATACACAAAACACATCATCTATGGTGTGTGCACGTGACCGGTTTAGTTAGAATGTTAAGCCTAATCGAGCTAAAACCAGCTCTGATGCCAATTGTTGGCCCAGTGAGCTATCCAAGAGTGGGGTGAATTGGGTATATAAAAAATTATCAGAGAACAAATACTTTAATAATCCAAATAATTAATTTTAATCATAAATTAATTATTATCTTTATATCACAGCGGGAATATAAAATCAACTAGGTGCACACCAAACAACAAAAATAAATAATGTAAAGATAGCAGCACACCAGAAATTTATACTGGTTTACCAAACTACTTTTGGCTAATTCAGTCCTCCGAGACCCATAGAGATTCGCACCCACTAAACTCAAGATCCCTTTAAAGGTAGGAACCAAACCCTCGCAAAGATTCTTTCCACAGGCTCAGAATCAACCTTTATAAATTCCTTTTTTCAGGCTCAGGAATAACCTTTATTTTTTACAGGCTCAAGAATAACCTAATTCTTTTTATACTTTAGGCTAAAGAATCAGAACCTCACTGAAACACTCTAACTAACCTTTTCCCAAGTAAGGATGAAATCTTTACAAAATCACTCACAAATTCAATTAAGGAAGAATTAACACCTCAATCTCTTTATCGGAAGAGATTGAAACCCAGTTACCCCTGTTTAGATACTCCCAATAGTATGTAATCCGCAGACAACTCACTAATTACAAGAAATTGATAAGTTCTTCCCACTCGGAACTTCTACCACCTCAAATCAATTTAAGCTCAATTAATGTCCCAATAATTACTAGTGATCGAATTAAGTGAGGAAACAAAAATATGATTATAAAAATAATACGGGTAGTACAAAATTGAGCACGTAATTAGATTATCATACAAATCATTTTAAAAGATTTTTATGCTTTTAAAGTTCAAAAAAATGATTTCATCAAGATCTTATCAACCAAGTAAATATAGAAAAATAAATATGCAGTAAAAATTAATAACTTGGAAAGATCTCACCCGGATAACACCAAAGAATTATAGATTGAAACGCTAGACAGTTCAACTCGGTGACGCATATACAATCAACGCTTTAACTCACGAATTCCTTAATAATTGATCTTACAATTTGATCTCTCAGAATAATATCAGAATGATTACTCTTATAAAAGTTTATAAATTGAATAGTTCTTGATATTGTATTGATAGATTGGGATCACTTAACATATGAAATCCGCATGTCTATTTATAGCCACTTGAAACAAGCCCTATAACGGCTAGTTTTCACAAGATAAGTATCTAAAAAGAACCTATAGACCCCATATATTGATTCCTTTCATTTTAGGTGTATTTGACTTAATTATGGCTTTCAAAACAATCAAATTAGTCCCTCAAATATTTTTCAAACTCAAATCAATAGAATAGAAAGAATTAAATGTACCAATTTGAGAAATATTTAAAATATATATACCATATCAATTGGGATATTCAAATAGGAGGATTATATCTTTAAAATATCCATATCCCTAAAATCTCTCAATAAGTAAACAAATAACAGCTAGTTAATGGCTAGTATTTAAATCGAAATCCACAAAATCCTCAAGATTCGAAACTAATCATCAGTCGACAGACACACATCCATCGGTTGACCGCCCAATTTAGGATGTAGCCCAAGCCAAAATTCCATCGTTATAAGTTTACTTATCTGTCGACCTAGAGATATAGAGAGTTCATCTTTTAAGTATAGGTCGACCTACCTGTCGACTAGGAGATTCAGAGATTTCTTCTTTTAAGTACAAGTCGACTGCTCATGCTGGAACTCTCCTATTTAATTATTTTCTTTGACATTTTCACCTCTTTAACCGATTTCTTTTCTCGATTAGCTCACTAAAATCTTAAAATCAATTATCTTTATTTCTTTTTCAATTACACATAGGAGCAAATAATTTCACTAATTAGGATCCTATCAAAACATACATAAACATAAAATCATTTTCGTGTCGTGTGTGATCCTAATTGGGATACATTAAGAGTAAAAAATTGATTAGAGTTGTTTTCACCTAGATTCTTCAGAATTTTCAATCTTTTAGCATCCGTCTCTGTATCCTTCATAATTTCTTCATCATATTATCTTCTCTGTATTGTCTCTGCATCCTTTACAATTACTTCATGTTGTAGTTTGGAACTCTTTAAACTGAAATACTCAATAAACATATTAGTTCTACAAAAAATATCAACATTTAATTGTTCATCAAAATTTTAGGATCAACAAGTACCTTATACAAGTTAATCACAAGAATAATATAGTTTGATAGTGTTTATGATGTTGATTATGATAGTACCTTCATTCACAAGAAATTTTGATGTGATAAGGATAACAAATGCTGTTTAAATGGCGTAGCAACGGATAACCATATTTTATCCGCTTTAAACCATATTAAAATGTGTTCAAGTGTTTACCGAAGCCATATCTGACCTGCTAATAGCTAGTATTTGTTGGTTTTTGGATAAGGTCAATTAACGGATAACGGATAAGTATTTTCACATCTACATTGCACCATTATTGCCTTCTTTAGATATCTTTCTTGTGGCTTGTTGGAGGTTGATTTTTTTTTTTTTTGAATCCCACCGCAATATCCGTTCGCACTGGTTTGCCAAAATCCACTCTGCGCGTGAGGTGGTGTGTTGAATCCCACATCAATGTTGGGAACCCCCGATATCAGTTCGCGGTGGTTTGACAAAGTCCACCTTGAGCGTGAAGTGGCATGTTGAATCCCACATCGATGTTGGGCACCCTCGATATCCGTTCGCGGTGGTTTGACAAAGTCCACCTTGCGCGTAAAGGGGCTTATTGAATGTCACATCGATGTTGGCCTCTCGATATTCGTTTGCAGTGGTTTGGCAAAGTGCACCCTGTGCATGAGGGGGCGTATTGAATCCCATATCGATGTTGGACACCCTCAATATCCGTTCACAGTGGTTTGACAAATTCCACCTTATGCATGAGGTGGCGTGTTTAATGCCACATCGATGTTGGCCCCCGATATTCGTTCGCAGTGGTTTGACAAAGTTCACCTTGCGCAAGAGGGGGTGTGTTGAATCCCATATCGCTTGTGTTACCTCATATTGAGCTATATCTAAGCCTAGAGGCAATCCTCATTTTACAAGGCTTATGTTGAAAATGAGTTAGGCCCATTGGATTTCTACAATGTGTGCGTAGGTACTCACTCTCTCTCTCCCCCTTCCCCTTGAAAACGTCTCCCCAACACCCCATCCATGACTCCTCCCCTTTTTCAGCAAAAAAAGGGGTTTGGCACAAAGGGGGTGGGGGTGGAGGCTGGTTCTTGTGGGAGGGGAGATAAAGGGGTGGGGAGAATGAAGTGATGAGAGTTGGGATTCTTCGTTTAGAGGAGGAAGGGTGAGTTTTGGGCTTTTCTAGAGAGAAAATGGCAAAGTAGATTTTTGGTTGGGCGTGGGCCGTAGGAAGGAAGGAGGATGAGATGGAGAAGACCGAAAAAAAATAAATAGACATTGCTGGGAGCTATGACGATGTTTTACAGGAGAAAAAAAAGAAGAAAAAAAGTGACGTCCCTAGAGCTTCGATGGTGCTGGTGGTGATGGGTACATGTATTATTAATTGTGGTGTACAGAGCTTCAATGAATCTATTGAAGCTTTTGAAGTCTTACTCATGATATATCTCATGATAGTAGTAGTGTAAACAATATCACATTTTTCTATGGAAGCTTATTATTTCTTTCTTCAGTAAAATTTTTACCATGTCATAATATATAAGATGTAACATTGTGGTACTTAAGAAGTTCTTCTATCGTAATTGGTGCACATTGGCATATTAGAGCCCTCTTAGAGCAGGTCAAGGTGATACAAGATGACAACTATGCCAATCCCGTTGTTAGAAGGGAAAAATCTTGTATCGTTGTGCTCTAATTCTTAAGCAAAATAAGGGCTTGCTGAAAAGTTGTTTATGACGTCTTCTTCAAGAAAAAACACAAAAATATATAAATTTACAGGTATTTCCTTTTGATATTTAATTTTTCTCGTTTTAGTTCTATAAAAAATAGAACTAGTTTCAAAAACTTAACTTCAAGCTGAGCCAATAAACTGATGTACCTGTTGCAAGGTTTTAAATCGCGGTATCGGGTTACATAACGGTAACGGTCGCGGTGTAACGGTATCGGGAGTATCGGCTTGTCCGTAACGGGAATCGGCCGTAACGGTCGTGAATTTATTAAAATCACCAGAACATCCTCAAAAACTCAATAAGAGTAATTGTTTTACTTATTTAACCTTTAATAAACACATTATAATATGTATTATGACATTTTAGAGTTATATACAACACAAAAGAATAAGATGATGCACACAATACTTAATAAAAATATATTACACAAACATAATAAAAGAGTAAATTGTACTGCTACATCATATTAAAAAAACAATACACATATAAAATTATCAATACCAAAACGAATTGCGCTCAAACTCTTCATAGTCGGCGTCGGCATAATTCATACTATTTATTAAAATCATAATTAAAGCTAATTAACACTAAATTAACCATTATATATATAGTTATACATATAATGTCATAAATAATAATGACAAAAAAAAATGCTATAAAAATAGAAGTTAGAAAATTTTAGGACTAAATTGTAAACAAGCCATTTATCATTTTATAAATCAATATTATTTCCAAATCCCCTTAATTATCAACCAAACACACCCATGACCCACCCAAATCAACCGACACACTCACTCACACACCCAAATGAGATGGAGAGAGAGAGAGACGAACGGAGTGAGGCGAAGACGAGGAACTGCAAAGCGATGGAGAGAGCTACGACTGTGACGACGAGTTATTTCCGTTAGGGTTTGGCGACGCCGCGATTGATATCTCAACTTTTGGCAAGGAGCTCTTTGATTTTCTGCTAATTGATAAGTTTTTTTTTTTTTATCTTCTACTATTTTTTTCTTCACCTCTGCTCAATTATATGGAAGATTATCTGAAGAAAACTGAAAAACTAGAGCTCACATGGGTGTCGGACCTGAAAATAGAGTTGTAACGGCCGTAACGGCCTCAGTAACAGCTGTAACGGCCGTTACAGCACCGTATCGGTCCGTAACGGCCCGATACGGTGCGAATCGTCCCTAGACTCTGGAATCGGTTGTGTAACGGTATCGGAGGGTTCGATTTCCGATACGAATCGGCCGTTACGGTACGTAACGGCCGATATTTAAAACCTTGACCTGTTGTATTTTGAATCCAGTTAATTCATGCTGATCAATGAGTCTCTTTAGATTCTCCGAGTTACTCCCGCTCCTTGTGACTACTAGAAATTTATCCATGTTGGTAGGAGGTTCCAACTAAAAACCATATGGTGTTAAATAGAGTAGCTCCTTTCATATATAGATTACTTTGGGAAGTCTAACAAATTCGATGTAGGATTCTAACACTCACCCTCACGTGCAAACCTACCTTGCATGTGATGCAATCAAACAAATAGAAGAGAGCAAACAAAGGTTCAAACAATTGAGGACAAACAAATGAGATGTCCCAAACTTTGCTTTGATACCATATTAGGAGGTTCCAACTTAAAACCATATAGTGTCAAATGGAGTAGCTCCTTTCATATGAATACTGCTTTGGGAAGTCAAAAAAATCCGATTTGGGATTCTAATACATGTACTGGCTATTCTTCTGCCTGTTGTCATTATAGCGCCGGGAATTTACTTTAATACCTTATTCAAGAATCAAGTCAGCTCGTTGATTTCTTTGTCCCGGTTAGATTTCAGTTTCAAATAAGATATCATTTGATCTTTTACAGGTTTAAAAAGAGGTCTTTAAGCAATGTGGCGAAGTCTGAAGATCAACTTTGTATTGAACCTGAGATTTTGATGACTAAAGACATAGAGCACACCGACAATTGGGAACGTGCTGAAAGAGAAAGAGATATACGTCAAGGAATCGACCTAGCAACCACATTGGAGCGTATTGAGAAGAACTTTGTGATATCAGATCCTAGACTTCCTGATAACCCAATTGTAAGATCATGATCGTCGAATCTACAGTTTGTGCCTGCATTGAACTAGTGTTTAATTTTTCCGGTCTTGCATAGTACTATGGAGGTGACAAATGTAAACCCCATCAGTCATGCAGTTCAAATGAAGATTGCATGGGAAACTGACAACGTGATCCTTCATGGACAGATATTTGCATCTGATAGCTTTCTGGAATTGACAGAGTATACCCGTGAAGAAATTTTAGGAAGAAACTGCAGGTATCAAGTATTAATCATAGAGAAACTGTTTTGTTATGATTCCAAGTGTCATTATTTATTAAGTATACATCTGGCTCCTTCTGGGACTTAAACCCAAACATTTGGTTTCATAAAAAGTTCAACATGCAGTTCTCCCCAGGTTTTCTTTCTAGTACTCCAGATTATATCCTTCACCCTTCTGGCATCTTCCTCACACTAGAAACAACGATATAATGACATGAATACATGAATTTGATTTTTAGGTGATATATATTGAAGGCACAATGCTTTAAGTTCTTCTGACCTACCTGATTGGCACCTTTCAATGCAAGATGTGTATGATTTCATGGCAGCAATCATTTCTCTGATTTAAAATCTCTAATTACATGGATTTCAATATAGCACCTAGATAATTGTGATGTTTCTGATATGACATTTGTGGAAATATCTGCATTGGAATTGAGGACAGATTCCTCCTCATTTTTCTTTTCGCTGCAATATGAACGTATCTGGCAAGCTTCGTTTAATCATGCAGATTTCTTCAAGGACCTGAAACGGATCAAAGAACTGTAGCAAGGGTAAGAGATGCAATCAGAGAACAAAGGGAAATCACAGTTCAGCTGATCAACTACACTAAGAGTGGTGAGCTATTGCTTTTATTATTTGACAAGTGAAACAATGATGGCTACTGTGATTTTTCTTTTATTTATTTAATATTGGCTAACGGACTTGGTGACATATTCTTGCTTAGCGCATTACAAATTTTTGCAGGCAAGAAATTCTGGAATTTATTCCACCTACAACCTATGAGAGATCAAAAGGTGGCTAGCTGATTTCCATTAATACTTTTTTGTTGTGTTGTATACGTGGCATGCAGTCAAATTCATATATGCTGCACTTTTTCTCCTGGGACTTACTGAGTTTCATTCAATGTTTGAAGGGGGAACTTCAATACTTCATTGGTGTCCAATTAGATGGAAGTGATCATGTGGAACCCCTAAGAAACCGTCTCTCTGAAACAACAGAGCAACAAAGTTCTAAGTTGGTACATTTCCTGTTATCATCTTATTGAATATGTGTAAATGTTATACTCAAGTAAAAAATCATTGTCCTCTTCAATAGTTGCCTGTTTCATGGTTCTTTTGGGTTTTCATTATCACATCTAATTTAGAATAATTTTTAATTTGACCTTTTCAACTGAAAACTTTGACTCTTGATGTATCAAATGATGTAGCCAACTTCAAAAGATATATATTGCATAGTATATGGAATCATTTGACATAGATGAAGGATATTTCAATTTCAGTGGAAGAAAATAGAATATTAAAAGGGCAGCCCGGTGCTACAAAACTCCCGCTATGCGCGGGGTCTAAGGAAGGGTCAGACCATTTATGTCTATTGTACGCATCTTTACTCTGCTTTTTTGCAAGAGACTGTTTCCACGACTCGAACCCGTGACCTACAGGTCACATGGCGATAATTCTTACCATTGTGCCAAGGCTCCCCTTCAAAGAAAAAAAATAAAATATTATTGGAGTTAAAAAATTTTGCTGACGTTTTTGGTGAGTGGCTGATGTTATTTTAGTAGAATCCCTTGTTAGCAAAAGGTCCAAGTCTGGATCAGTTGTACCTTTGGGTGCTTTGTTTGTAATTTAAATGGAAAATGAAAAGTATTGCTGAACTACAGAAAGGAATTTGTATTATAATTAGTCAATGTATTGCTAGAACTGAAGTGTCTAATAAAGTTCTCTGAAACTTTGTCTTTGTAGTCAGGGTATGTGATGAGAACATTTTTCTTCAACTTAAAATTGGTAAATATCCCTATGAGTTTATCGAGCTTTAATATCCACTACGTTAACTCTCAGCAAACCCTGAAGGTACTCCTCACAAAACCATCTTTCATTTTTGTGAGATAGTCCTTTTAGTCATTCCCTACAGATCAGGTTGTTTATGCTGGAAATGATCTTCTCTCTCTCTCTCTCTCTCTCTCGTGATACTTGATTACATACAAGTTATGAAGAAATTTGTTGAAAAATCACAGGCGATCTCATGGGGAAAAGATGGCCTTTGAGGTGAAGGAATAGTCAATTGGTTGTGGGATGAGAAGTACGTTGCTAAAAGCATTGGCACAGTTCACATTTTGATTTCTTCAAGAAAATTGACCTTAGGAATTTAGTGCACTGATACTCCTTGAAAGAAAACAGATAACAGACAGAAAAAGAATGTGCTGCTCTGATGCCAGCTTCTCAAGATAGTTTGATTTTGGATGGACTAAAAGGAAGAAACAAAAATGAAAGGAAAACGAGGAATATAGGTGAATAGATCAAAACAAAATTCAGGCTCCCTAGATGTCTTCTTTTCTCCGTAAAAATGTTTGAAATTAGTTCACTCACTTGATCGTCAAATATGAACTAGACTCTGGAATGTATAGATTAGTCATGCTTTCTCCTAATAATGCATCTGTAGATCATTTTTAAGAAGGCCTTAATCATACCTTTTTCTGTATGCCTACTTTGATTGCAAAAACTTCACTCGTCTATGTTCCATAATCATGGCCACTCTATCACATATATTCTTTGTAATTTCAGTTGCAAAATCATGGCTGCTCTATCACACATATTTTTTGTAATTTCAGTTTCTTCAACTTGGAAAGATACATAGGAACATTATTCTACAACGACAGAGCCTATGCCTAGCAAAAATATAAGGAAATTTGGAAAAAGCATCAAACGACTAGTTTAAAGTTGGAGTTTGAGGGGAAAAACAAAACATGCTACTATTCATTTGACTGATTTAATTCATCCCCAATAAGATCACTTAAATCTAAGATTCAATCATTTCTCTCTTTTACTACATAATCTTATATACTTCCCTTTCCAGGTCAAAGCTACTGCAGAAAATGTTGATGAAGCTGTTCGGGAGCTTCCTGATGCCAACTTGGTAAGGTACTCTTTCTGCTCCACTTTTTAATTCATGTATAGCTGGCACAATATCATTGTCTTAAAAAATCATTAATCCGCTTCTTTAAATTTTTTTAATAGTTTTCATCCCCTCCCAGTGAACATGAGTTACTATACTAACTACACCTATAAAATTGTCCTAAATGAAGACTAGGGCCATTTAAAAGTTCATGACATATGTTGCAAAAGAAACAATATTTACATGTGAAGGATATTTTTGGTTGTAATTTTGATTTCCAATTCTACTCTCACAAATAAATCTCCCCCTTGGCCCTCCCTCTCTCTCTCTCTCACACACTCATGCACACACTGATAACTTAAATTCTGTAAGGTAAATAAATTCAATATATTTCTACTATGACAAGACTCCAATTTATACACTGTACATAGGAGTGATTATGGTAATTGTTCCTAAACTATTGCCTCAATTTAAACCTAAAATAATTATGATTGACTACAATAAACAGGTGCTAGAATCATGGAGATCTAATAAATTCATCATCTCGTAAGTCTTCTTGATTGAAGCTTTATTTATTGATAATTTCAGAGACCAGAGGACTTGTGGGCGATCCACTCTCAACCTGTCTATCCGAAGCCCCACAAAAAGTACAGTGCTTCTTGGGCTGCAATAGAAAAGGTAGTGATTCCAGAAACTGGTACATGCAACATCATACTCTAATCCACTGCCTATTAAAAAACAAAATCCTTCAAAGTTATCTGCAAATGAAGTGTTCTCTTTTGTGATAATAAATTGAGCATCTTCTGAATTTGTGCAAATATAGCATTACTCTTCTATGTCATGAATTTATTTTTATTTTATCTTTTTATCATTTGACCAAATAGAAACGCTTATTTTGATTCTCGCATCCTGAAATCTCATGAGAATTTTGTCTATGCATACTCACCACTTTCCCATGTTTTCTTGTAATAATACCTTGCTATTTTGAATGACAAAAATGTCATTCACATGTCTACGCTTCTAAAAGGAATTTTAGTTTTATTTGAACAATGTGGGTTGACTGATGAATAATTACATCACAAGAGATATCACTACATTAGTCTTTTGGTCATCCACGATTTTAACACCTTTTAGTCTAGGTCTTTTATGTGGTACACTAATGAAAAGAAGAACAAAATTCTTATTTAATTGCTTAAATCGCAACCAGAATGGCTACAATATATACAACCTAGGACGATGAATAAATCGAAAGTTGCATAAATCATAGAGCTAATCTATCCTCTAACATAAGAGAGATTTCAACAAGGTAATTAGGAAGTGAATCAGGACATAGGAAATGAATTTGGACATATTTCAACACTCCCCTCCCCGTCAAGTTGGTTTATAAATGTTTAGCATTTCTAGATTGCCATTTAGGAAGTCAAATTGCTGAGATTCAAGACTCCTCATGAAGATATCTGTCACATGTTGTTTGGTAGGAATAAACTAGAATACACAATAGTCCTCCATCTAGCTTCTCTTTGATAAAATGTCGACTGATCTCAATGTGTTTTGTCATGTCGTGTTGTATTGGATTATGGGAAATGCTAATAATTGTCTTGCTATCAGAGTATAACTTCATAGGTTGGTTGAACACAATTTTCAACTTACTCATAAGCCGTTTTATCCATAGACGTTCACATAACCCTTGTGCAACAACTCAGAACTCAGCTTTAGCACTGCTTTCAGCTACCACATTTTGCTTTTTGCTTCTCTTAGTACTAGTTTTCCTCCTGTAAAGGCGCAATGTCCAGATGTAGACCTCTTAGCATCTATACTTCTACCTCAATCTGCGTCAATGAATACTTCTACACATATATTGTCACTCTTCTTGAACAATAATCCTTTTTCAGTAGTCTGTTTAAGATATCTAAGAATCTTATAAACTACATTTTAGTGCTCCTCATGAGTGCATGAATTGACTCACAACACTCACTGCAACAGTAATGCCAAGCCGAGTATGGGATAAGTGAATCATTTCCCAGCCACTCATTGATATTGTCCCTTATCAACCTCAGTACCAACATTTGTACTTCGCCTGCAATTTGCATCCATGGGTGTTTCAGTTTGCTTGAATCCTAGCGTACTGGTTTCATTGAGAAAATCTCAGATATATTTCCTTGGAGGCACCAAGATTCCTTCCTTAGTTCTTGCTACCTCCATACCCAAGAAATACCTCAATAATCCAAGATCTTTGATTTCAATTTCTTTGGCCAGAAATGTCTTAGTTTCTCCTGTTTTACAAGATCATCACCAGTTAGGATAGAATCATCCACATACACAATAAGTATAATAATCTTCTAGCCATTACTGTGTTTAAAAAAACATATTGTGATATGTTTGGCTTTGAAGATACCCAAAGTTCTTTATAGCTTTAGTGAACATATCAAACCATGATCTAGGAAATTGTTTAAGACCATAGAGTGACCTTTTGAGCCTATAGTTTGTTTGCACCACGTAAGCTTGCGAATTAGGTAGATGCATATATGCTTCCTTTTCTAATTTACCATTGAGGAAAACATTTTTCATATCCTGCTATTGCAATGGCTAGTCCATAATAGCTGCCAGAGATAACAGGATTCTGACACTATTCATTTTTGGATAGGAGCAAAGGTCTCCTAATAATCTATTCCATACGTCTGAGTATATCCTTTTGCTACTAGCCTTGCTCTGTACTATTATATCCATCCATTAGCCTTATATTTCACTGTGAACACCCACTTACAACTAACTGTATTTCTTCCTTTGGGGAAGAATAACAATTCTCAAGTTTAATTCTTCTCCAACGCCTTTCTCTCCTCAAGAACAACCTCTTTCCACACAGGAACAACAAGAGCTTCCTGTAGACTTGGGAATTTTTGGTTTTGGCAAGTTAGAAACAAAGATTCTAAAGCTTGAGAACAATATGTGATAGGACAAAAAGTGAGATATAGGGTGATTTGCGCACCACCTTATGCCTTTTCCATTAGGAATGGGGACCTTAAAGTCTTGAAATCACAAGGTTCTAGACAAGAAAGAATCTGAATTACTCGATGTACTCGGAATTGAATCTTGACAGTCTATTTGTGGTTGTCGCTCTACACCTTGTCGATTATGCCTCCTAGTGTAGACATACAACTCTGAATTTTCTCAGATTTTATATTTCCCCACATAAGATTTTTTTAGTTTTTAGCACAATAGACTCATTTTCAGGAAAGGGATCTATGATAGGAAGAATTTATAGTTAGGAGACGGAGTGCTTAATTTTGGACAAGAAGTCACAGAAGAGATGGGTAAAGGGACTGTTAAAGGGTATTTATGTTTTTCCTGTATTACTTAGGGTTTCCTATACGGTTTAGGGTTTGCTGTATGGTTTTCTAATTCTTATTATAAATAGTGGGAGGGGCTAACACAATATTGTTAAGCCGTCTCATTCTTTTCCTACTCTTCTTTTACTTTAACATGATATCGAAAGCAGGTTATAGGACATTAATCTTATAGATCTGTTCAACCATTTTTCATCTTCTTTCAATTTCTGTCACCATCCGTACGAAAAAGAAAAGAAAAAAAAAAAAACCGTAGCCGTCGATCAGAAACACCATCACCTAGCAGCCGAAACCTAAACCCTTGCAGCTGTCAATCAGCCGTCGATCAGAAACCCTAACCATGCCTCCATCGTCGTCACAAAGCCCCGTCAACGCCGGCGCAACGCCCTGCCATTGAAACCCTGGCCGCCGTCAAAGCCCTAGCCACTGTCGCAAAGCCTCGTCGACTTCTTCCCCATCGTCGACGTCAAGATCCACGCCTCCATCACCTTTGCAGACCAGTTGCGACACCTTCCCCACTGTCGCTGTCAAGATTCGAGCTCTCTGTCCAATTCCAATGGCAGTCCACAGCCGACCATCGCGCTCCCTCTTTGGCAAATGTTTGTGAGTCCACTGTTGTTCTGTTTTTAGTGGTGTTCATTTAAATTCTGAACTTGTTTGTGGTGTTGGTTTGTTTCCCTTGCCCAAGTTGTTGTATTGACGGGCACTAATGTCGACGGTATCCCCCAACCGTTAACAACCCGCAAGTTAAATGGGACCAATTATTTAAATTGGCTAAGGCTGTGAAAATAGTCCTTACCGGACAAGGGAAACACGGTCATCTCACAGAATTTGCTTGGGCATAAGATGATAAGAAGTATGAGGAATGGATTCAAGCTGATGCGCAGATTGTAGCGTCGTTGTGGAATTCGATAGAGCCTAAAGTTGTTGATCTTTGTACACATCTAGATACGTGTAAAGCCATATGGGAGTATCTTCGTATGTTGTATTCCAACAATCTCACCTGGATATATGATTTATCGGTCGAGTACTTCCAACTTCAGTAAGGCACGCAATTCATTACAGATTATTTTGCCACATTCAACAACCTTTACAAGGAGTTAAATACTATTCTACTGATGACTATCGATTTGAAAGAAATGCAAAAGTAACGTGAGCAGATGGTTGTCATGAAGTTCTTAGCTGGATTATGCCCAGAATTTGAACCAGTCCGATCTTAGATTCTTTCTAGTGCTACTCTTCCCACTATCACTGAAATGTATTCTCGTCTCTTGCGTAGCACTACCAAGGTCAATATTTCTGGCTCGAGTTTGTTTGCGCCAACTGAGCATTCGGTGCTTGTTACTCAGATGCCTACACGAAATCGAGGTGATCAACTTAGTAGTGGTTGTGGTGGTTCCTCTCGTGGTAGCCGTGGTGGTGGCCCTCGGGGTGGTCGTAGTCGTGGCTTACACCGTTAGTGCTCCTTTTGTGGAAAGGAGAATCATATTAGAGAAACATGTTGGGATTTAGTTGGCCGTCCACCCAAATTCGCCAATGCAGTGACATCTGATCCAAATAATCCTACTATTCCAGAATCTCAGGCGGCCAAGGACATATCTGATGAGGAATATGCTCAATTCCTTCGGTATAAGGCATCCCTAGGCATCTCTTCCCATTACTTCTTTAGCTCAACAAGGTACTCCTACTGCTTGTCTTTCCATTTGCCCTTCCCCTCCCACACCCTAGGTCATAGATTCTACTGCCACTGATCACATGTCAGGTACATCTTCTTTATTTACACATATTCAGTCATTTTCTTTGTTGCTCCTGTTACAGTTGCTGATGGTTCTACTGTCCCTAACCGTGGCATTGGTACAGTAGAACTCTCACCCTCTTTATCTCTATCTTTTGTCTTATATATTCCTTTGTTTTCTTTTAATTTGATGTCAGTCAGTAAGCTTACCAAACATCTTAATTATTCTGTATCATTTTTTCCTGATTCTATCATTCTCCAGGATTTGAGGACGCAAAAGACGATTAGCTTAGGGCGTGAGGAAAATGACATTTATTACTTTGATGATCACGACGAGAGTCCTGCTAACCCACCTACTGTCTGCCATGCTGTTGCATCTACTTACCAGATCCATTGTGGCCTTGGTCATCCATGCCTTGGCAACCTCAAGTTACTTGTTCCTAATTTAAGTAATTTATATTGTTAGAGTGTGAGTCTTGTCAATTGGGTAAGTATCATCGTATTTCATTTGCTTCCCCAACTCATGTTCGAGCATCGAGTCCTTTTAGTTTAGTTCGTTTAGATGTTTGGGGTCCTTCTCGTGTTACTTCTACATTAGGTTTTCATTATTTTGTTACATTTGTGGATGATTTTTCCTGGATTACTTGGCTTTATTTAATGAAGGATCGTTCAGAATTATGCTTTATTTTTTGTGCGTTTTGTGCTGAAATTAAAACTCAATTTAATATACCAGTGCGTATTCTTCGTAGTGATAATGCTCGAGAATATTTTTCTCAGCCATTTACTTCCTTTATGTCGTACTCTGTTATCTTGCATCAGTCTTCCTGTCCTCACACACCGCAACAAAATGAAGTTGTTGAGCGTAAGAATCGACATCTCCTAGAAGTGACCCGTACTCTTCTTTTTGAGATGAACGTTCCCAAATAATTCTCAGGTGATGCGGTTCTTACAACTTATTTTCTAATCAACCGGATGCCGTCCTCACCCTAAATGGCAAGGTTCCCCATTCCATTCTTTTTCCTCGTTCACCCTTGTTTAGTTTACCTTCTCGAATATTTGGGTGTGTTTGTTTTGTTCATCAGTTGACTCTTGGTAGGGACAAGTTAGATCCCCGTGCTTTAAAATGTTTTTTCCTCGGCTACTCTCGCACACAAACGGGTTATCGATGTTATAGTCCATCATTACGTCGCTCATTTGTGTGTGCAGATATTACATTCTTTGAGTCCACCCCTTACTTTTCTACCCCATCCTCTCGAGATGATCTATATGTTACACTTCCTTTGCTAAGTGTATCAAACCCTACACTATCTTCCTCTACTCTAGCTCCTATCCCGCCTAGTCGTTCTTCAGCCCCTTTGTAGGTATACTCTCGTCGCCAGAAGGTACCCTTTGCTGTCGCGCCCATTGATTCTGTGTCCCCAGATTCTTCTCCAGCTGACCCATCCATGTTTAACCTGGACATGCCCATTGCCATCCGGAAGGGTAAGCATACCTGTACTAACCATCCTATTTCCAACTTTGTCTCATATGCACACCTATCTCTTTCATTCTCCTTTTTTGTTACTTCTTTGTCCTCTGTTTCTATTCCTAAGTCTATTTCAGAAGCCCTCACTCACCTTGGTTGGACAAAAGCAATGGAAGAAGAAATGCTTGCCTTACATCAGAATGGCACTTGGGATCTCGTCTTGTTTCCACCTGACAAAACTCTAGTTGGATGTAAATGGGTGTACACTATCAAAGTTCATCCGGATGGCACTATTGATCGACTCAAGGCTCACCTAGTTGCTAAAGGCTATGCTCAGGTATACGGTCTTCGGCGTTATGGAGTCGATCATTCTGTCTTCTACAGGCATAGTAAAGTTGGAAGAATATTGTTGATTGTGTATGTGGATGATATCATGATTACCGGGGATGACCACGGTGGTATTCAAGAACTCAAAAAGTGTTTGCATAGTAAGTTCCAAACCAAATATTTGGGGCACTTAAACTATTTCTTGGGGATTGAAGTTGCTCGATTAAGTCAAGGCATTTACCTGTCTCAGAGAAAATATGTCCTTAACCTATTAAGCGAAACAGGAATGTTAGGAGCTAAACCGATTGACTCTCCAATGGATCCAAACACCAAATTGTTGCTAGATCAAGGTGTACCACTGACAGATTCAGCGCAATATAGACGGTTACTTGAGAAGTTGAACTACCTGACAGTTATCAGGCCATATATCTACTTTGCTGTTAGTGTTATCAGTCAATTCTTGGATCATCCAATGACTTGTCACTGGGATACAGTGATCCATATTCTCCGATATCTGAAAGGTGCACCTAGTTGCGGTTTGCTATATCAAAATTTCGGTCATACCCAAATAAAGGGCTACATAGATGCAGACTGGGCCGGATCACCCTTAGATAGGAAGTCAACTACTGGGTATTGTGTGTTTGTTGGTGATAACCTTGTCTTTTGGAAAAGTAAAAAGAAGACAGTAGTGGCGCGATCAAGTGCAGAATCAGAATATAGGGCAATGGCCCATACCACTTGTGAGTTAACTTGGTTGAAACATTTGTTGGAAGAACTTGAATTTGAACACTCTTCACCGATGAACTTGGTATGTGATAATCAAACAGTACTTCACATTGCATCTAACCCAATCTTCCATGAGAGAACAAAACACATTGAAATTGACTGTCACTTTATTCGAGAAAAAATGTTACAGAAGTAAGTTGAGGCAAAACATGTAAATTCAGTTGATCAGTTAGCTGATATATTTACTAAACCGTTGGGAGGTTCAAGAATAAAGTACATTTGTAACAAGTTAGGAGCATACAATATATATGCTCCAACTTGAGAGGGAGTGTTAAAAGGTATTTATGTCTTTCCTGTATTATTTAGGGTTTGTTATATGGTTTCCTAATTCTTATAATAAATAGTGGGAGAGACTAACACAATAGTTAAGTCGTCTAATTCTTTTCCTACTCTTCTTTTACTTTAACAGGGACAACTATTACCCAAAACTTTTCTTCATTCAAATAATTCTCCCCTTGAAGAGAAGTTTGGTGGAAAAAGGGTCGATCTTCAAATAAAGTGTCCTCCATACTGACATAGACGCAGCGGTTGGTGGTAGGATCAAAATACTTGTATCCTTTTTGAGTTAGTGAGTATCCAAGAAAGACACACTTACAAGCTCTTAGGTTAAGTTTACTGTGGGTATGACTGTGAACATGAACAAATACAACACAACCAAAAACTTGGAAGACAGATCATTAAAGAATCATGCATGAGGGTAAGTCTTCAACAAAATGTTGAGAGGTTTTGAAATTGACATACCCAGGATGACATGCTATTGATGAGGAAAGATGCAATAAGAAAGGATTCTCCTCCGAAGTGTTTAGGGACCCCAGTGGTAAACATACCTGAGCGATCTCTAAAAGGTGTTTTTACGTTCAACAACGCCATTTTGGTAAGGCATGTCGACACGAGTTGTTTGGTGGACAAATTTCCATGAGAAATTGGCCGAAAATGAAAGTGAAGTATTCTTTGCCATTATCAGTTCTTAGGATTTGAATTTTGGTATGGAATTGGGTTTCAATCATAATATAGATGTTTTGAAACACCTTGTTAGCCTCCAATGTTTCTTTCAGAAGATACACCCAACGCGAGTATGCTCATCTATGAATGTAATGAACCATCACATTCTAGTAATATTTTTTACTCTTGACGGCCCCCAAATATCACTATGTATGAGGCAAAAAGATTGGGATTGTTTGTAAGGCTGAGAAGGAAAGGTGGTACAGTGATATTTGGCAAGCTGACATATTTCATATTGAAAAAGAGATACCTTTTATTCTTGAAAAACGAATGAAACAACTTACTCAAATATAAGAAATTTGGATGGCCTAGTCTATAGTGCCATAACATTATTTCATCTTTAACAGAAAGGGAGAAGAAACTGCCTGAAATTTGAACTTGTCTAACCAAGGATGCACTTCCACCAAAGTAGTAGAGTCGTTCAACCTCTCTAGTTTTGCCAATCATCTTCCCCGAGCACATTTCCTAAATTCATGAAAATTGTTGAATCATGGTGACATGAACCTTTGACAGTGTATCTATTCTCATCAGCGCATGGGGATCTTCGAGGGCAACTCGTTCGTCAAGATGGATGCATTTTCTTCCGCTCCGATGTCTGGCTTTGTCGTTGGGCCTGAGAGTTCTTACAATTAAGACAGGAAAAAAAATCCAGTGCACAAGGCCAGAAATGATGAGAAATGAAAAAAAAAAAAACTCTCGGCAAACAAAGATTCGGCAATGAAGGACGGAAATAAAAAAAATAGAGCTCGGGCTCTAATGCCACACTGAAAGTAAGAAGAGAATTCTTTGTAATTGCTTAAATCACAACTATAATGGCTACAATATATACAATCTAGGTTGATGAATAAAAGGAAAGTTGCACAAATTGTAGAGCTAATCTAGCCTCTAGCATAGGAGAGGTTTCAACAAGATAATTAGGAAATGAATCTGGACGTAGGAAATGAATCGGACATATTTCAACATACATATTAGTCAGCAGAAAAAGAACAAGAGAGTAGGTGGCTACATGGTTGGAGAGGATAAAGTGTTTCCTCTATATGTCATGCTTAATTATTCAAGGCTCTTCAACTTTTTTTCCCCTCCTTTTTTAGAAGTCGAGAATATATTGATGTTGTTAGAATCCTACATCTAATCTTTGTGGCCTTTCAAAGTAGTCTATATGTGAAAAGAGTTACTCCACTTGATACCATATGGTTTTACGTTAGAATCTCCTGACATGATATCAGAGCAAGGTTTTGGAAGTTTCATTTGTTACTCCCTGATTGTTTTAATGTTTGTTTTCTTTCTTTTATTTGTTTGATCGCATCACGTGTAAAACAGTATTACACGTGAGAGTGGGCTTTAAATCCCACATTGAATTATTAAGGCTTTCCAACGTAGTCTTTCTATGAAAGGAGTTATTGCACTTGATACCATATGGTTTTAAGTTGGAACATCCTAGATGCAGAAGGCACAAAACCCCATCTACAAGAGTAGCACTACAAAAATGAGAAGCAAAGGTATATGGAAAAACATACATATGTTCTGTTTTTGGTGGTTCCAAACTAAAACCACGTGGTATCAAGTGGCGTAACTCCTTTCATATATAGACTACTTTGAGAAGACTCACAGATTCGATGTGGGATTCTAACACCTACCCTCACATTCAACCCCACTTTGTACATGATGCAATAAAAAGACATAAGAGACAAGACAAACATTCAAACAATCGAAAACAAACAAACGAGGTTTCCCAAACCTAGCTTTGATGCAATGTTGGGAGGTTTCAACTTAAAACCATATGGTATTAAGTGGAGTAACTCCTTTCATATATAGACTATTTTGACAAGCCTCACAGATTTGATGTGGGATTCTAACAATAAACATTGATGTTTCTTTTCTTTAATTCTAGGATCTTATTTGTTATTTTGAACACTTGGCCAGAGTTTCTTGAGTTCGCACAGCTTTCAGTAGGAGCATTTCATGATTCGTTTGTCGTGGATAAAAATATATAGGTCTACCCAGTCTCAAATTCCATTGAGTTAATGAGCCATGGCATAATCATGAATTTTGAAAATCCCTTCTAGAATTTTAGATCGTCTTCTAGCGGTGCGTTCGTGGATCCAGTTAAGTGCCCAATTTTTTCCTTTTCCTGGATATACAACTTTACGGAATGTGATCTGTGAAGAAAGTTTTGCCCAATTAGTTTATGGGTTGTTATCATGAGAGGGATTGTCGCCCACAGTTGGTGCAAGTTATTGTGTTTTTGCTAGTGAAAAGATAGCCTTGGGCGATTCTTCCTCCATTGTGGCGCTGCTGTTGATGTCCCTAGGGGTTCAACTGCAAATTGCAATCACAGCCATGAAAGGGCTGGTTAAATTTGCCTGAAACAACTCGGTCAATCAAGATTTATTTCTGATTGAGATAAAACGACTCCAGTGCGAAGCTGTGGCTCTAACACCACGTGGAGAATAGATATCTTCATTCATGCGAATCGACATATACAATTCTAACATATATAGACAATTCACATCTGTTTAACTAAACAAGTAAGGTGATTATTCTAAAAAATTAAATGAAAGCTAAATTTGACAAAATCAGGGATTGAAATCAAAGAAAGCTAAATCCCACAAAATCAGGGATAAAAATCAAACAAGCTAAGCCTCATAATATTGGGGATAAGAATCAAAATGATTGAAAATTTTGATCTTACACATTTTAAACTTATTCAAATCTTTCCACAGTGTTAGTGGTCGAGCTTCCACCCCTTTCCCTATGTATTATTTCTGCCAGCTGTTTCTGTATGTATCGAAATGTCTGCATGCTTGGTTCTACAACTTGAATTTGGGAACTTTTCGGGCTGCATATCTTCCTGACTTGCATTTGTATGCTTACATTACATGATTTATCCATTGTAAGGATAGCATCTTAGTGTCGAAGATGTTATCCTTAAATTTTGTTAACATCTGAGTTCCAAAATTTCCTTTCTTATGGCTTAATATTATTCATATTGTGCATCTAAAATTTGTAACAAAAATTTTCTTCTTGTCCCTTCTGAACTTGCAGATCACTTCATTGGGTGAAAAAATTGGACTACATCATTTTAAGCCCATAAGACCATTGGGATGTGGTGATACTGGAAGGTATATTGGCGTGAACCTGAAATTTTTGGTTGAAATGGACTGTCCTTATTGTTATTATGTATAGCTTGCAGTAGCTATAAGCCTACAACTTCATTCCTGATGCCACGCCATGTTTTGATATTTCTTTATCTTAATTTACAGCCTTCGCAGTGGCTTTTGTTCTCTTGACACCTGATATTTTTGAATTCCAAGCTAGGCATTAGGTTTTTTTTTTTTTTTTTTTTCAAATCAAATCTTTTAAACTTTATACTTATCAGGTATTTTTAGTTTTCCTTTGAAAAATCTAGGTGTAAATAAATTATTGTGGAATCTCTTCAACCTAGTCGACATTTTTTTTTCCAGTTCCTAAACTTTGTGCCCTTGGTTGATGATAACCCTAAATACTTATGTGAAAAGAGGGCTAGATTATGGTATAAAAAAAATAAGAACCAAGACTTTTCTCCCCATGATCCGCGTCTGCTGTTTATCCAAACAAGTTCAATTTTGGGGAACCCCTTATGTTTAATTTGATGCAATCAGGCCCTTCCTAATTTTCATTCTTATGTTTTCTTAGTTTTAACCTCTTCTTCTTATAGCCCTTTCTAAGTTCTACCTGGGAAAAAAAATCGTACTTCATGTTGCATCTATAGGTCTTTTATGCACATGTGCAGATCATCTTAGATGATTTTCTATCGTCTTATCTCAACTTGTCCTAATGTACTGATTCATTATTTTTCTATTTCATATTACTTCTCACCTTAGACGTTTTTCCCTCATCTTACTCTACTCGTGCTATTTCTTGTCTCTCTCTTATGTAATGAGTACTTATTTTTTTCCCATTCTTGTATTTCCCGTTAAGTTTAATTTGATGCAATCAAGTCCTTCTTAATTGTCATTCTTTGGGTTTCTTAGATTTACCTCTTCCTTATAGCTCCTTCTACCTGAATAAAAAACTCATACTTTTGGATGCATCTATACGTCTTTTATGCACATATGCGGACCATATTATACGATTTTCTATCGTCTTATTTCAACTGGTGATCTTTCCGACTTCTCTCTCTCTTATGTACTCATTCCTTTTTTTTTTTTTAAAACATTCTCGTACTACCCTTCATCCACCTTAATATTCTATTTCAACTACACTTAATTTTCCTAAGGTTTATAGGCATGCTTCTCATTCACCCAATACTCTAATCTGTACAACATCATTGTTTCTCAGTGGGCAAACGATATCCCCCCTTCAGTTTTAACGGTATCTTATGATTACGTATGACCCTAAGCCACAACATTTGACATTTTAACCATCCTACCTGGTGTCTTTGGGAATTGGGTCCCTTAAGTTCTCCAATCCGTTGAATAATGGAACTCAAGTACCTACAGGGTTATCCCTAGGTAGTTCATGATCCACAACTTTCATCCTCTTAGTCTCTTCATACCACTAAAGGTGCAATATATGTGCTTTGTCATAGTCATACTAATCCTAAAAGTGAAGTAAATTGCATATTCTCACTAGTGTTTCTATGGATCTTCTATGCACACGTCTAAACCACCGTAAACGATTTTCTCTTATCTTTTCTTCAATAGGTGCTATTCATAAATTCTCTCTAATAGTTTCATTCTTAATTTTATCCATTCTCGTCTTCCCACTCATCCATCGTAGCATCCTCATTTTTGTCATACTAATTTTCTGGACATACTTTGTTTTTACTACCTAACATTCTGAAACACACAGGAGCGCCGGTTTTATTGTAATTTTCTAGAATTTTTCTTTGAGTTTCAATAGAATTCTACGATCGCATATCACTTCAACTGTAGTTCTCCACTTCAACCATCCTGCCTTGATTTTATGAGGAATATCTTCTTTGATTTCGCCAACTGAATCATTGAATCTACATATCTAAAAATGATCAACCTTTGGAACCTCTTTATTTCCAATTTTGATCGCACCATCATCTCTCGACATTATTAAAATTGCAATACATGTATTCCGTCTTGCTTATGCTAACCTTCAAACCTTTAGACTTTAAGGCTTTTCTCTATATTTCTAACTTAATATTAAGATCTATTCTATTTTCATCAACTAATACTATGTCATACGCAAACAACATACTCCAAGGTACCCCATTTTGAATATGTGTTGTGAGCTCATTCATCACTAAAACGAAGAGGTAAGGACTTAAAGACGATTCTTAATGTCCTTAATCTTTTATTAATTTTGATATCCTTTGTCACATGTTTTATTAATTTTTTATATTTAGTATATATAATTCTTTATTTGTTTGTTTCCCTTGACCTTCACTATTTACTCGAGTTAGTTGTTGTATTGGTGCGTAGTGTCTCATGCATTTAGGAGGGCACTAATGTCGACCGTGTCATCTCAATCATTAACAACGCGCAAGTTGAATGGGCCCAATTATTTGCAATGGTCCAAAACTGTGAAAGTTGCTCTTATCGAACAAGGAAAACGTTGTCACCTCACCAAATCCGCCCCAACCGCAAATGATAAGAAGTATGAAGAGTGAAGTTGATGCCTAGATTGTATCTTTGTTATGGAACTCAATGGAGCCTGAGATTGTAGATATGTACTCATTTGGATATGTATAAAGCATTCTACAAATATTTTCTTGTGTTTTATTCCAGTAACCTCACTCAGATGTATGATTTATCCATCAAATATTACCAACTCCATCAAGCCATACAATCTGTTACAGATTACTTTCCTGCGTTTAATATGCTTTATGAGGAGCTAAATACAATCCTTCCAATGAGTACTGATGTCAAAGAAATGCATATGCAATATGAGCAGATGGCAATATGAAATTTTTAGCAGGCTTACGCCTGGAGTTGTAACCCCTCTGATTTCAATCCTTGCCAGTGCCACCCTTTTCTCTATCACTGAAATCTATTCACGCGTCTTATACAACACCACCAAAGAAAATGCTTCTACCAGTTTATCTTTATCATTTGAACATTCAGCGCTGGTTACACAGATTTCCCAAAGCGACCATAGTGATTAGTCTGATGGTGGTAGCTCTCGAGATGGCCGAGGTGGTCATGGCAGTGGCTCTTGGGGTGTTTGAGGTGGCTTTGGACACGATCAACATCGTTAGTGCTCTTTTTATGGTGAGGAAAATCATACTTGAGATACTTGTTGAGACTTAGTTGGTCGTCCTCCTAAATATGCTCATGTGGTAACCTCTGATCAGGCCGAACCCATTTCCCCTTCTGACTCTTCCACTGCCAAGGGATTTTTTGATGAAGAGCATGCTCAATTCTTCAATTTTAGGAATCACAACAGGCCTCTCCCTCCCCCCCCCTTGCTTCTCTAGCTCAATGAGGTACCTTTAGTATATGTCTTTCCTTTTATCCTTTTCCCCCAACACCATGGGTTATAGACTCCGTTGTCACTGACCACATGTCATGTACCCCATTATTCTTTACACGTACACAATCATCTCCCTCCTTGCATCCTGTTACCACTGCTGATGGTTCCACGGTCCAAATTAGTTGTGTCGGTGTTGTGCAACCCTCATCGTCTTTATCTTTGTCGTTTGTCCTATAAATCCCTCATTTTCTTTTAATTTGATAACTGTCTAACTTACTAAACACTTTAGCTGCTCGTTTTTTTTTCCCTGATTCTAAACTTATTCAGAATTTGAGGACGCGGAAGACGATTGGTGTCAGGCGTGAGAAAAAGGACTCCTCAACTTTGATGATCAAGAGGGTATTCCTGTTGCACCATCCAGTGCTTGTCCAACCATTGCTTCTACACACCATATTCATTGCCGCGTTGGTAACACATCTCTTGCCAACCTCAAGCTCGTTGGTCCTTGTTTGCGTTATTTGGAATAAGAAATAGAGGGTATTAGCCCGATCAAGTGACGAATCAGAGTATCGAGAAATGGCTCATACGACATGTGAGTTGATTTGGTTGAAACACATGCTAGAAGAACTTGAGTTCTACCGTTCTCCTCCCACTAGTCTAGTGTGTAATAATCAAGTAGTAGTCCATATAGCATCAAACCTAGTTTTTCATGAGCAAAAACAAACCACTGAGGTTGATTGTCACTTCATTCGAGAGAAACTACTTCAAAAGCTGATTCACACCTGACATGTTAACTCTCTTGATCAGTTAGTTGATTTATCCACTAAATCTCTTGAGGGTTCTCGAATAAAATATATTTGTAATAAGTTGGGAGCATACGATATATATGCCCCCAACTTCAAGGGGGTGTTAGAGGATACTCTACTTTAGGTGTGTATTAGGGTTTACTTGTACATACGGGCAATACGGAGAGGCTGACTTCTAAATGCAAGCTGTCTCATTCTTTGTGGAATTGTACAACAGTTTATATGTAAAAAGCACTAACTTAAGTCAAATACATTTTTAATGATTTCATTGTCAACAATGTATCCAGTGTCTTAAAAGGCATTACTGGGTACTCTCGCCTTGCGACTCATCTTGAGGCAAGGCAATCCAAAATCGCCTCAAGTCTCTCGAGGAAGGCACGAGTTCTGTAAGACATTGTTTATGCCCTGTAGTAGTTTATGGCATAAAAGGATCACATTTTGTGCTTTGTATCTACTAAATTTCAGCTTCAGAGAAATAGTCAAAATTGAACCCATTCTATGGAAAACACTAGAAGAAACATGATTAGTTTTTTTAACCCTACAATACTTGTGCGTATAAGTAGGGAAGTATTTTCCTAGAAAAGAGAGGACATACGTGTTAGTGTTATCGTTATCCAATAATGAATTACAAACACCGACACACTACACATAGACATCATAATATGGACATGGAGACACAACTATATCTCAAAATCATGACACAACACAACGGGAACGTGTGAATAAATAAATATTTGTTTTATCTATATTATCTAAGATTCTGACATGAATGCACTTAGCAAAACAATATAAAATTTTTGACAAGCATGTTATACGCTTGTATTGTTCCTTAAACATCTTATAAGTATCATAAGAAATCCATTAAAGAAATCAATCAAGCATCAATTGTTCCAACATCACCAACAAAAAAAATTATAACTGGCAATTGAAGTTTCGAAAGGAACAAAAAAAGTAAAAAAAAAAAAAAAAAAAAAAATCGTCACTCCCCAAACATGTTAGCCAGGTGTCAAGGCCAAAAGAATAAGTAAAACAATTAACATTCCTGACACATGTCGGTGTCGAACGTTGACAATCTGTCTTTGTAGAAGTGTCCATGCTTTACAGATGGAAAATATTGGTAATGGTATGAATGAAGAGATTTGTTCGTTTGCCTCTTGTTTGCCATCAACATGTTTCAAATGTTTTTAGGATTTGACACTTTTCATCTTTTTTTTTTTTGTTGATACATTGACCCAATAAGTATAACTTTGTTTTTTTATTATAGTAGATATAGGTCTTATCTTTCTATAATTGATTTGAAAAATATTAACATATTTTTCATTGTCTTTGTACTTCTATACTACCTTTTTTTTTTTTAATTATAATATATAAACTACCAAAATACATGGGGATTACACTCCACATCGTGGGGCTTAGGTAGAACCTCATGGAAACTGAAGCACCTTGGCTTGCAGACCATTTACCACATTGATTGTATCGCACCTAAATACCATCTACTTATATGGGGAACTATATCAAGTATTTAATTCTCATTGGGTTGAGATCAAGATGGAAAGAATATTGTGGCTTTCACTTGTAGGTTATATCTACCTTTTGAAGCATGTTTGTTGTCAATGTATTGCAACTTTTCCTCGAGGAACTCTTGTAACTCTAATGTGATTATATGGTTGTGATGGCTGCAGCGTTCATTTGGTCGAGCTTAATGGTACAGGGGAATTGTTCGCTATGAAGGCAATGGAAAAGTCTGTAATGCTAAATCGCAACAAGGTATGTATGTCAAAGAGAATCGTAACTTTAATTTTTTTAAATGCCTGATATGTTATTACTTTTGATCTGACTTAACACATATATGTTTGTCAGAGATTAACCAAAGGATTTTAAGGTGACCTAATTAGCCAAATTTTGCTGTAGCCAATTCTAGAAATGTTGCCACCCTGTTAATTTATCATTTGTGTGCGATTAGCAATGCATGAAATTTTAAGGACAATGTGGGAGCATAAAAAGTGTCAATTTATGTGAAAATTTCAACAGTTAGTCATTAGTAATTAGTAGAAAGTGTTTTGTTGAACCACGGTCTCACTTGCAAGTCATATTGAGGTAGGCTTTCCTTTGAGCACTTAGGGTATGTTTGGTTGGAAGGGTGGAAAAGGAAAAGGAAAATCAAAAAGAATTTTTTTTTATTCTTTGTAGAAGGAAAATGATTTTTCTTAGTACGTTTGGTTGGAGGGATATTGAAGGAGGGGAAATAATAATTTATATATATTAAAAAAAGAAAAAAATAATATGTTTTTTTTCTTAATTTACTATTTTACCCTTAGTACAAATGAAAATAGTATTTTTTATATAAAATAAAGTGGTAAAATAGTCATTTTCACTTTTTTTCCCTACTTTCTCTTCATTTTCACCCCATATTTTGGGGGGGGGGGGGGGGGGAAGTGGCGGGAAACATGTTTTTTCTCTCCTTTTTCTTTTTCTTTTTTTTTTCCTTTTCCTTTTCATCTCATACCAAACACAATCTCTTTTCATTATCCACCCTATTTTCCAATCCATTTTCTTTTCCACTCTACCAAACACACCCTTAAAGATGGTCTGCAGGTAGTCCTTAGGACTTGTCAGAAACAAAAATTATACGATCCCTGCAAATAATTCTATGGAACAGACTATGGATTGTTAACCAAGTCCTGAGCAAAATTTGAGTCCTCTTTTTTCTCCATTTTAAATAGATTTGCTGCGGATACACATTTCAGTTAAAAATGTTTTTTCTCTCCATTTTCTTTTTCTTTTTTCTTTTCCTTTTCCTTTTCATCTCATACCAAACACAATCTCTTTTCATTATCCACCCTATTTTTCAATCCATTTTCTTTTCCACTCTACCAAACACACCCTTAAAGATGGTCTGCAAGTAGTCCTTAGGACTTGTCAGAAACAAAAATTATGCGATCCCTGCAAATAATTCTATGGAACAGACTATGGATTGTTAACCAAGTCCTGAGCAAAATTTGAGTCCTCTTTTTTCTCTATTTTAAATAGATTTGGTGCGGATGCACATTTCAGTTAAAAAAAGAAAAGAAGTATCCATGCACTTCCAGATTTTTTGTGGGTTAATTGTGACCATTTTTGTTTGCAACTGTAATTTTTCTGAATCTTAAAACAATTTCTGAAAATAGTTGTTTGGTTTACTTAAAATGAATTATTAGAAACATAATGTTGTAATATTTAATATTTCTATTAAAGTATTATTTCTTATTTAGTATTTTGGGCTTATTTTCTGTTTAGGTCATGTTGACCAATTTGGTATCTTCCATTTTTCCTTTCATTGTCCCATTATTAGGGCGATATTTTTCCTCATTTAGCCCAACATTTTTTTTTTGGGAACCTGTGCAGAAGAGAGTTTTATTGAGAAATGCAAACAATACAAAATTCAGAGGGTGAGGTCTGACCTCTGAAACAAGTCAAACAAGAATTTATAAATAATGAAAATTCAAAAGAATTCAAGAATTAAAGAACTTTATTTGATTTTCCAAATGTTAGGGAAGCGAAGCCTAACTAGTCTTAGACATCGACGAACAGTTGCCAGACATTCTGATTCAGACCGGAAGGTCTAATTTTCTCCATCACTTCCTATCTTGGCCAATAAGTCAACAATCATGTTACCTTCCTTGTAATAATGCAATAGAGAGTATAGCGCCTTATTGTAAAAAATTATTACATCATAATAAAATAATTATGCTCCTTCCCAAAATCTTTTTTGGTAGCATTTCCTAAAAAGAGAAAAATAATGGGAGGCACGATGGAAGAGGAAAACCCTAACACCCTCACGCCTCGGCACCTTCTGGCCACCGCCTCCTCGTGGTGCCAAACCTCTCTCCAGCCACCGGCTTTGTTGTACCCTCTGTCCCGCGATAGCACTGCCTTCTCCTTTACCTCACATTGACCTCTCTCTTTGGCCATTTCTCTCAAGACGGTTGAACAACGTTCAAGTTGTCGCCGTTGGTTGCCCGACGTTCTAGTTATCGCAGTTGGTCTTCCGGTGTTTCAGTTGTCGTCGTTTGGTTACCTTCGTCCTGTCTCTATTGTTATTTCTAGCAACAACTGTTCTTCTGTTTTTTCGGTAATACCATACGTTTTCATGGCTAACGGAAAGAAAGAAGATTTCCAAGCAATTCATGTTAAGTTGAGACTTCGAAACATCTTCACCCCAGCTTAAGGGAGAGTGTCGGAATATTTAATATTTTCATTAATGCATTTTTCTTATTTAGTATTTAGGTCTCATTTCCTATTCAAGTCATGTTGACAAATTTGGTAGCTTTCGTTTTTCCTTTTATTGTCTCATTTATTAGGACGATATTCTTCCTAATTTTGCCCATTGTTTATAGAGCCTTATTATATAGAATATATTATATAATAACAATCTTCCTCTCCAAAAATCCTTTTTTCTCTTCCCCCCCCAAAAAAAAATTGTTAGCCAGGTTTCGCTAGCAATGGTAGGAGGGTTGGGTGTGGGTCGAGTCTCAATTGAATACAGTGGGGGCTTGTGTGTGCTGTTGAATGCACTATAAGGTTAAGGTATGCGCCTATCCTAACACCAATTGGTTTAAGATGAGTGTCAGCGCTTGAGATCTTACAAGTGCTATTAGAGTCAAGGTTATGGCTTTGATTCCCACAGAGAGCAATTGCTAAGGGGGAGATTGTTGGCTAGGTTTTGGCAGCAATTATCCCGTGGCAGGAGGCTCGGGTGTGGGACGAGTTACAATCGAAGGCTGTGGGCACTTACGTGTGCTGTTGAATGCATTATAAGGGTAGGGTATGTGTTTTTCCTAATACAAGTTGGTTTTAAGATGAGTGGTGGAGCATGAGGTTCTACAAGACATAATTTTATCAATGTGTTAAAAAAATTAAAAGTAGAGGCAATGTGATCGATTGAAGATGCGCGCACGTGTGTGTGAGAGAGAGAGACAGAGAGTGAAAACAATTTTGTAATCCTAACCTAAAAAATGCCTATGTCGTTGGTCTTCATATGATACATTTCATAATTGGTTCAAAATTCAGTCTGTGGAAGTTAAGAGAAAAGTTTGAAGATTTGTAAAATGCACGATGCAGCCTACATGTTAGGGGCTGTGGAATAAAGTTGCCCAAAATATATTTCTCAGCTTCCTTCCCTTCTCATTTTTCAAGACTTTGCTGCCAAATTTTGTTTTGCAATTACCTTAGTTCATGTACTTCTGAAATCAAAACCTTATTTCTTGATCCATAATTAGTTGATTTCCATGTTTGGTGTTACCTTGTAGTCTGCATTTTCAATGTAAATGAGTCAGAACGTTTTTGTTCACTAATTCTATACTTTTTTCCCGACTTATTAACCATAAAAATATAACCTTTTTCTACACCATTAATACCTCTGTGTATATTCTACGGAGTTTTCAACTCAAAATTATCCAAAGCACGCTCAGATCTCTTGGTGAGTCCTTTCTCAAAATAGCTCGTTTAAAATTTCAAGCCACCTTTTTTTTTTTTTTTTTTTTTTTTCTTTTTCTCTCGATATAAAGCAGAATTTTAGATAAGATATTGATGTTGAAGATTTTGAGTGCTAAAATGGTTTGTTATTTTTATTTTATTTTCTTCGTAGGTACTTTACACTCATTTTCTCAAATTTCTGCCATGCCTAACCCTAAATTATCGAGATGTAGATTCATGCCAATTGCTAAAGCCCTGTTTGGTAACCGTTTCTATTCTAAAAATTTTCATCCCATTTCCAGATTTTTGGGAATTCTGTTTAGGAATAGCGTTTAGTAATTTTTGTTTCCGTTTCCATTCCATTCTATTCTCATTTGAGAATTGTGCCAATTTTTTTCTTAAGAAATGAGAAATAAAAAAAAGTTGTTTCTCATTATTCCCATTCTATTTCCAAAACTATTAGTCACTGTTCATCTGTCGGGCGATCACCGTCCGCTGCCGTCTGCCGGCGGCGGCCATCTCGGGTAATCTCTGGCGACCGTCGCCGGAAACTTTCCGATCGCCGGCCACTGTCACTCACCCGCCATCGCCCGCACCGGCACCACCGCCGTCCGGCCAAAACAGAAAAAAAATTAAAACAAAACAAAAAAAGATTTTAGGATAAAATCGTTACCAAACGCAATTCTCTTCCCAAAACAAAAAAAAAAATTATCGTTACCAAACGTGATTCTACTTCTAAGAAGAAAACAAAATTCTCATCGCATCCCATTCTCATCTTACTGCTGAAATGGAAACAGAAACGGTTACCAAACGCCACCTAAGAGAATAATGTTTTTTTTTTCCCTCCTGGATTAGGACACCCTGGGCCCATGGAGAACAATTTTACACTGGACTTGTTGGCTTCTTGCGATGCAAAAAACTGTTCACTGCACATTCAAATAAACCCTACTGGCTTAAATGTTCTGAATCCTAAATTTTTCCTTTCACGCATTTGTCACTTATAGATCGCTTGTGCCATTTAGTCTAGGAAGTTAATTTTGTGAAGGCATCTAGGGGCGGAGCCACAACATGCGGGCCCCAAAGTTTTGACTTTTTTCTTTCCCCCTTTTTCGTGCTCCTCTTGGGATTATTTTCTGGTTCCAGCATTGTAGGCTTCTATACCTTTTGAACTGTTTGAAAAAATACAATTATTTTTCACTGGCTCTGTATGAAGCACTGATTTAACGCCAATTTCATATTGAAATTATTCTCAGGTCCACAGAGCATGCACTGAAAGGGAAATTATCTCGTTGCTGGATCATCCGTTCCTTCCGACATTGTACACCTCTTTTCAGGTTCTCTTTTCTGCCACTATATTGTTTCACTTGTATAGTTTTACTTTCATGTCGTGGAAGACAATCTGTGGCATACACACCACAAATACAAATTAAGTCACACTAAATATTATTCCACTCATAATCATTCAATTAAGTGAAAAAAAACAAAGATTTAAGCTTCTTAGACTAATCTATTAGTTTTTAAGTAATTAGTCATTATTAAAAATTACTTTTTTAGGATATACAATTGCTAAATTATTTTAAATTTATAAAAGTATTTTATTTTTTGTGTATCTTATAATTATAATATTAGATTATATATATGCAATCCTTCTTTCAATTCTATATGGTGGTTCCTTTAGATGTGTGCATATGCTAGTAAATAAATATGTATAGGGATAAGCATGAGAATTTGATATGTTTCGCTTTCGAGCTCATGCTTGACATTTCTGGTTGTGATATGAGGTCTTATTTATGTTCTTTCCTTGCCTGATTTCATTCTTTATGGAGGCGTCATTCTTATACTGCGTTGACATTTTTTTGTTGATTTTGCATGGGAGATTTCTCCCTTTGTTTTTTGATGTGCTAAGTTACCAGATGAAAGCAAGTGCACTCACATTTCTTTGTCCCTCAGACTTCTACACACGTCTGCTTGATAACAGACTTTTGCCCTGGGGGAGAACTATTTGCCATGCTTGACAAACAGCCTATGAAATTACTTAAAGAAGAATCTGCAAGGTACTTCATTTTTTCTCTTTTCTTGTTCAGTCAGTTATAAGGTAGTTCCTTTGTGCATTTCTAATGATTGATGTCAAAAAATCACTTTTCACTTTATAGCTTAGTTGCTGAAACTAACGATAACCTCACACCAGAATCACTCCCATGTTGGCATTACCTCGCTCCATCATAAACAAATCTCAAAATAGATTGTACTCAAATATTTTATTAAAAAACAATCATATACACAAAACATAGCATGAGTACAGGACTAGTTAAAAACAAAAATATACTACCAAAAACCTTATTTCAATCTATATAGTACGTTTCACTACTAAATGAATAATTTATTTGTAAAATAAAGTTAGCCTTGTAATGCTCCAAATCTTTTGAATTAATTTTTAGACTTTTGACGAACCTCTCCTCTTGCCTCGACCTCCGTTCTCCACCGCACCTTCAATCTTCTAATCTTCAACCACTGGCAATTTATAAATCAGAAACTATGAACTGCTGGTAATTTATATTTAGACGATTCAATGAACTTTTAACTAGAATCTGTTTTTGTTTGCAATATTTGACTCAGATATTGTAAATGGGAAACTTGACAGTTAATTGTGATGAACGAGTGTTGTGTGTTTGGTGGTGTTCAAGGAGGCTATTCTTCACATCTCTCTCTGTTATTGCATACTTTCTTAATGCCTTACTCACTACCTTGCTCCCTACCTTGGGAATTCTATCACTAGTTGATGCTATCCCTTGTCGCTTACTACCTCATGCAATTCCCTTTCCCAGTAAACCCCTTCTTCTTTTCTTCTCAACCTCCCCAGCCTTCTGGTTGAACTCTTGCTTTCACTTTAGTGAATTCCAACTAGAAGTTAGATTCATTTTTGCACACATATAATTGTTCTCCAAGGTTAAGGATATGGGATTGACAATTTTTTTTATGTGTTCATAGTGATTGTATATTTCTTTGTATTTTCAGTTGATACACTACCTCCAGGTTACTCCGTTGTGACCTGGAGTCCCGAGTATAAATCTTGGAAATAACCTCTTTGTGCGTAAGGATAAGGCTGCGTACATATAACACTATATCAGGATGTTGATGTAATATTTGTTTGTTCACAACTTTTGAATGTTCACAAACTCATACCACTTTGATTTGTATTGCTATTAATCCCCAGGTTCTATGCCGCGGAGGTCCTCATTGGCTTGGAATATCTACACTGTTTAGGTAATTCATTAATCAGAAACTTAATGCCAACATCCTCTCAATCATCTCATTTTATTAAGTGATTATAAATATGTCATGTCTAGTTCAAGAGCATTTTCAGAGGTTTGCTTCATATGTTGGGACATAGTGTTGAAAGCTTGCCTTAAGCTCTGTTATCTTCAAAATTTGATATATAACCTAATATTAGGATCTTTCTCCTGGTATAATATATAGTAAAACGTACACATGCTTTTGAATTCAATGCAAATTTGTTGTTACACTCGCTCGTTATTCACAATATATGTTACCCAATTCATGTAGATCAAACTTGAAAATTTAACTAGTCAATTTCAACGATAAGCAGGCGGTGGTAGGGAGAGGATCATCAGTGATTCAAAAATTTCCTTCTGTTAGAGTCTTCCCCTGAAGGGGATTTTTGTCGAAGAAATAAACATTTTCCAAAAACATGACATCCATACTAACATGATTTTTTTTTCGTTTGTAGATTGTAATACTTATACCCTTTTTGATTTGGTGCATAACCGATGGTAACACATTTTTCTGCTCTAGGATCAAGTTTGGACCGAAATTGGCTAAGAATATGAACATAGGATGTGTAGCCAAATACTTTAAGAGGCAGGTCAGCTGATATCCTAGAAGCGGGAAAATGTGTTTTGAACTTATCAAATGGTGTGGTGTAGTTTAGAATACGTGTAGGCATGCGATTTATTAAATATACAGTTGTTAAAAGAGTATCGCCCCACAAGTATTTTGGAATATGCATAGAAAACATAAGTACATGTGCTACTTAGAGTAACTGTTTAATTTTTTTGTTCAGCGATGCCATTTTGTTGGGGCGTGTCACGACATGTGGATTGATGTAGAGTACTACTTGTTTTCAAAAAATTGTCTAAACATTCATTGAAATATTCTGTTCCATTATTTGTGCGAAGAATGCTAGGTTCATTTGAAATTAGTTTTCGAGCATAATGCAAAAATCTTTAAATAAAACTTCTACATCAGATTTTGCACGGATCAAATATGTTCAACATAAATGTGTGTGATCATCAATAAATGTCACAAACCATCTTTTTCTGGATAGTGTTGTGATTTTTGAGGGACCACATACATCGCTGTGAATTAAATAGAAAGGTTTGGATGCATGATATGGTTTTGAAATATAAGAAGAACGCTGACTTTTTGTAAATAAACAACTTTTACAATGAAAAGAAGAGCAATCCACATTCTTAAATAAAGTCGGAAACAAATGTTTAAGATATTGAAAACTTAGATGTCCAGTTTAAGGTGCCAAAGCATGATTTTATCACGAACAGACGTTGAACTCATACCACTGTGGCCGTGAGTTGTTTTATTCTTTAAGGAGTTATCATCGAAGTAATAAAGGCTATCCATCAGTCTAGCACTGCCAATTGTCTTCCCCGAGCTCTGGTCCTGAAATAAACATTGAGATTCAGAGAACATGGCATGACAGTTAGAATCTCACAATAGTTTACTTACAGATAAGAGGTTACAAGTAAGGTTATGACCGTTTTTAGATTAATACTATCTGAGATTTTTATTTGGTATTTTCTTGCAATCGGTGAGAAACTATCGTCTGTAATCCTAATTCTTCTGTTACCAAAACATGGTGAATAGGTATTGAAAAGGTGATAAAAACTTCTCATATGATCAGAAGCACCTGAATCGATAAATCCAAGGTGCTGTGTTCAAGGAACAAAAAAAGGCTCTAGAGTTGCTACCTATTTGAGCTAAAGAAGCATTAGTAGTACCGAATGATGAATTGGCATTCAGCGATTTAAGAAGTTGATTAATCTGCTCTTTGTTGAATGGAGTGGTTGTAGCTTCATGCGTGGAAGAATAGGATCGGTTAGATTTTTCTCCCGACTTGTTGCTCTTCAAATTTGCCGGTTTCCCATGGATTTTCCAGCATGTTTCCTGTGTATGACGAGGCTTGTTGCACTAGTCGCACTATATACGAGGGCGTTCTTCTGCTCAGCGTTAAAACCTGCTAGAATTAGCATTAGCAACAGTCAAAGCAGACTGGTCAATTGGAACAGCTGTAGGACCGATAATCTGCGGCTTGTTGAGCATAACGTTCCAACGGGTCTCCTCCTTTCGAACCTCCGAGAAAACCTCATTGATTGAGGGAAGAGGCTGACGACCCATGATTCGTCTCCTAACTTCGTTAATTCCGGTTTCAGTCCTATAAGGAACTTAAAAACACGATCATCATCCACCAACTTCTTATAGTGGTTATAATCCTCAATCGAATGCTATTTATGATCGTCGAACATATCTTGATCCTGCTATATTCTCTTCAATGAATTGAAATACTTGGTGACGAGATTGTCAGCGGTTGTAAGGGACCAACGCGAAGTCGTCGTTGGCTGTTAAGGTTCCAGCGAGTGCTATCGTCTGCTTGTAGAGGATCGACGAGGTTTCGTCGTCGGTTGTGGAGGGCCGCGAGTGTTCGTCGATTGTAAAGGGAGCTCGTCGTCAGCTGTAGGAGGGCCTTCGGTCGTCGCCTGGCTGTAAGGAGCATCGGTGAAGCTTCATCAGCTGTTGTAGGAGGCCGGTGAAGCTTCGTTGGCTGTCGTAGGAGGCCGGCGGCGGTCATCGATGGCTTGTAAAGGGCCGGCTGCTGCTGCAAGGGAAGTGGCTGGCTAGGGTTTGGTTTTAGGTCTGATGCCAAATTGAATAAAATAATCAATTGTATTATTTTTCTAATTGTACAATGAGACTGCATATAGAAGTAATTAGAAATAAATAAGGAAACTAACTAATGACTAATAATAATTTTCTTAATCTACATATTTGACTTTCCCTATATACAAATAATAATAATATCCAATATTCTAACAATCGGAGGCATTCTTTGCTTGAGAAAAGAAGTTACCATTTGTAACATGAGAGATCTCCAGACCAAAGAAATAGGTCAGAGGGCCAAGATTTTTCTTCTCAAATTGATTGTTGAGGAACTTGTTGAGATCTGAGATGCCCTGAAGATAATTGCTAGTAATGATCATATGAACAACATAGAGTAGTAGGAGAGTAATGCCTTTTTTAGTCTAGCGGATGAAGAGAGCAGAGTCATGGGAGCTGCAAGTGAAGTCAAACTGATGTATCATGGCATTAAATTTGGCAAACCATGCACGAGAGGCTTGCTTAAGCCCATATAATGCATGATGGGGGAGATAGACTTTATTCGGTGTATTATTTAGTCCAAGGGGAGGTTTCATATAAACCTTCTCGAGAAGATCACCATTGAGAAAGGTGTTTTTGACGTCTATCTGGAAGAGACTCCACTTGTGAATGGCAGGAATGGAAAGTAGAGTGCTGATAAAGATAAATCTAGCAAAGGGGGCAAAAGTCTCTTCATAATCAATGTCGTATTCTTGAGTGAATCCTCTTGCAACCAAAAACTCCTTGTAGTGGCAATCTATCCATCAGATTAGGTTTTGATTTTTTAGACTCACTTGTATTCCATAACACGTTTTCCTAGCAGAAGTTCCATAAGTCTCGTGTATGTTGTTTTTTCCAAAGCCTGTAATTCATTTGTTATTGTTTGCTACAAAGAGGGCTAGAATTATCCTCCTGATAAGATTGAGGTTCATGTTGAGGGAAAGTAGTAAAAAAGTAATGGAAATCACGAAGATGTGAGGGAGGTTGTAATACCCTGCTAGAACGACATGAATTCTCTGACTCAATACGACAATGGCTGGGGGCTCGGTTGGTGCAACATCTGATGTCATTGGGACAGGCGCGAGAGAGTCGTGCTCAGGATTCGTAGACAAAAGCAGAAATGTTAGTGGGGGTTAGTGTGACAATTGGAGGCTCAATGACACTTGTGCTCCGGTGATCAAGAAACAAGTCTAAAGGATGGATTAGTGGAAAATCAATAGTTTGTGGTAGATGTCAAATGAAACATGAAAATGGAGGAAAACATCTTGTGTTCCCAAAAGATGACATGGCGGAAATACAAAGATGATTAGAAATGGGATCCCAAAATCAATATCTGTTGTGCTCGATTCCATATCCAAGGAAAGAACATAGTTGAGCCTGTGCTCATGAGGTTATTAAAGGGCAAAGTAAGCAAATCCAAAGACTTTTAAGACGTTGTAATCAGGAGGAGAGACTCCATGCAAGTTCTCATAAGGGGAAAGATTTTCAATAGTAGGTAAAGGAACTTGATTGATGGTATAGACAACAGTGAGAGGAGATTTTTCCCAAAAGCGCTTCGAACAAGAAGATGAAATGAGTAGTGCAACGAACTATGTCTAGGATATGTCTATGTTTACGTTCGCTCAACCATTTTGGGTAGAAGTACCAAGGTAAGATCTATGGGGAACTGTGAGATGCTTTCGAAGGGTAGTAATGAATGACTGATCCTTGTATTCCATGGCATTGTCAGATTTAAATATTTTGATATTGTTAGAAAACTGACTTTGAACCATGGCAACGAAATCCGAGTAAATTTGAGGTAATTCAAAATGCTTATGTATATGGTATAACCAGGTGTAATGAGAGTAAACGTTGACAAATATGGCAAAGCATATGGATTCCCCCATTGTGGCAGAGGGTGAAGGTCCTCAAACATCAGAGTGAATTAGGTTAAAGGGTGCGATAGGGATCAAGTCACTAATGAGAAAAGGTAAAGCATGTTATTTAGCTTGCTGACATACAAGACAATCGAGATTCTCAGTAGAGACAGATCCTAAATTTTTACTAGAGGCGAAAGAGCGGATATGTCCGATGGATGCATGACCTAGTCGGGAGTGCTAAATGCTGGAAGAAGATGAATTGTAATACTTCGAAAATTTACATTTTTGGAAATAATATTCTATTTAAATAAGTTATAATTTTTATGGGGTAATTTTGATATATTATGAAAACTTTAGAGTAAAAATTAATTTTTGATAACTTTTAGAGTTATAAGTGTAATTAAAGGGTTTAACATCAATATTATAGAAATTGTAGAGGTGTTTATGTAATTTTTATAAAAGTTAGTCTAAAGTGACTATTGTGTTGAGATAATGTAAGCCGCACACATGGATGGGGAAATGACTCATCCACATATATATCTAGATATATATTAGAAGTGAGTCTTATTCTCTTATATATTTGTATATGTGTGTTTGTGTTTGTGTTTGGTTGGGGGAGGGGGAGGTGGGTTTGGTAATGGCGATGAGCAAATAGAAAAAAAAAAAAAAAAAAATTATTATTATAATCAGAGTGTGCAGTGGAAGCGTGGTGGGCCCAATAACGCACACGTCCCATGATCGAATCCTGACTTTGATACCAACTACTACTTAATTATTAAAATTAATTTACAATAATAAACAACAAATATGAATCAAAATAACTTTCATCGTTGTTGGTGCAGCACTGTTTTCATCGACCCTGGTACAAATACTGTGGGGTTATGAGTTAAAGCCCAGTAGAATTTTAACCATTTTTGTACGTACATCCAACCAATCCAACAAATAACACGTAGACATATTTCTCACATAATTGTCACATAAAACACAATCAGAAATAGTTCATGCAGATCAATAATTATAATTAGACAACTATTAGAGCATAAACTAAATGATAAATGGAGAGGTTAAACACAGATATTAAAGGGATTAAGAATTCGACCTGAAATCCGAAATTATAATCGGCTACAGAAAATTATTTCTCCCTCTTTATTTTCTTTGTTCCTCTTTTCCTTCCGATTCTTTTCTTCTCTCCCTCTCTTTTTTATTTTCTATTTGCTGTCTCCATTACCAACACCCACCCAAACACAAACACACACACACACAAATAAATAAATATATATATATATACACACACACACACACACATATATAAGAGATGGGACCCACTTCTAATATATATCTAGATATATGCGTATGAGTCATTTCCCCATCCTTTTGTGCGGCTCACATTATTATCCCAACACAAATGTCACTTTAAACTAACTTTTACAAGAATTACACAAACACCCCTACAATTTCTACAATATTGATATTAAACCCTTTAATTACACTTACAACCCCAAGTTATCAAACATTAATTTTTACACTAATGTTTTCATAATATATCAAAATTATAACTTATTTAAATAGAATATTGTTTTCAAAAATATAAATTTTTGGAGTATTACATGAATCAGGTGATGATGATCGTAGTGGTGGTAGGGTTGCACAAGTTGATGAAGGGACAGTGGTAGTGGTGGTGGTGGTGGGGTTTGATTTGGAGGATGGAGAGACTACTGAGCTGAAATAGACGTCCAATTTTACATCCAGTCCCAAGAGTTTTTTCTGTCCAAGGATCCTGTACACGAAAACCAGTATTAGAAAATATCAGTTAAAATCTCAATTCACAAAGAGTTGCCCAATAGGTAAAAGGTTTCAACTGAGTTTTGGTATTAAATACATGTCAAAAATAGAAAAATATGAGGTGAAAATCTGACTGACATGATGGATATAAGAATCATCAACAGTATGAATGGTAAGAGTATTTACAACCTATAGTTTTAACGAGAAAATATTTGGATTGAGGTCATGTGGTTACAATAGGCAAAATCAAAGGACTAAGAAGAATTACCTATAGTTGGTAAAAGAGTAGGAGAAAAGTTTGTACCAATACTGGAGAGAGAGCGTTTGAAAAGTGAAGGGAAATTCCCAATAGAGATGGAAACAATAGTGGAGGTAGTATCAGACCCTTACTGGTAGCAAGAAAAGCAGGTGAAGAACAAAGCTTAGACATCGTCTTCGAATTCAATCAACAATATAAAAGAAAGTGCATTGTCTGATAAGAATCTGGAAAAACGAAAGCTATGGATACAATTCAAAGGTAGAAATTATCTAGATATCGGTTTGAGGTAGTGAAGAACTGGTCTGTAAACCCTTGAATCGGTCAAAGGAAAGTAGTGAACCGAATCAAGATTATAAAGAAAAGTATACTGTTTCATATGAATTCTAAAAAATGGAGGCCACGGATGGAATCAGAAAGCTAGAATTAGCTAGAAACCGACATTCGATCTTCAAGAACTGGTCTGAAAAATGATGAACTGCTCAAAAGAACATTGGACCAGTAATGAACCCGTCAACAACACAGGGGTTGACGTGTGCTGACGTGGCAATGACGTGTGCTAACGTGGTAGCATGTGAGATTGTTCTTTGTTGACATGGTAGTTGACGTGGATGATGATGTGGTAAGAGCTATTGTTGTGGCAGTGAGGTGGATAATGATGTGGCAGACAATTGTCACTGACGTGGCAGACACGTGGAGTTGACTTGGTGTTTATGTGCTGCTAACATGGTTGTTGACGGGTCTTATGGTTGACGTAGCGAAGCTAAGCACGTGGAACTATGCGGTGGAGTAGCGGAATAGTTAGGTTGCTTGTGCTGGCACATGGAGTGTCAGTTTGGGCAGTCCCTGGTGTTGTTGGCTTCGTCTCGACAAGACAATTCCTGGTGTAGTCGATGTTGAATTTGGGGCTACGGTGGAGGCTGTAGAGATCAACCAAAGTGACTGTGGTGCTGGGCTTCTCGCGGCGCATCCGGGCATGTTAGTTGGTGCTTTGGCTTCATTCCGGTGGCGTTGGACTCGTCATTTTGATAGGAGTCTGGTGGTAGTGTAGATTTGGTGTTGGATTTGGAACGGTGATACTGGTGTTAAAGGCAGCGGTAGAAAAAAATTGGTTCTGGGATTTGTCGAATTTTAATAAGCACAGGGGCAGGAAAGATTGAATCTTAATACCTCTTAGAATAATTAAAAGACAAAATATTGAGAGAGAATATGAGACAATTTATTGATATATGTGAAGCCTATACAATACTGAGATGTACGAAGGTGGCAATATATAGGCAAGGACTACAGTTTGCAATATTGGGCTCCAAGTACCCTAAAATGATGGAGGACTTCAGATTTTTGTTTTATAAAGTAAAGCCACGTGAAGTGAGTGTAATCATTAGTGAATAACACGTAATATTTATAACTAGAAACCGAAAGTACTAGAGATTGTAATACATCAGAGTGAACTAATGTAAACGGAAATGAGGTTATTAGACAAGGGAAAAGGGAGGCAAGTAGACTTGACCAAGGCATTTCCAGAACAAAAAGAGGATTTGAATGTAAAGGTAGAAGATAACAATTTATTATTACCTAAGTTAGACAGAACTTGAGTAGAAGGATGACCTAGACGATTATGCCATAGGGAAGATGAATTGTGGGTGGCAGATAAAGTGTAGGTAATTTGTAGAGACCATCCTTACGTAGGCCCTGATAAAGGAGAGAACTAGTGGTAAGATCGATGATATAGAAGTCATGAGCATCAAAAGCAAAAAAACAAACATCGTTGTCAGTGCAAAATTAAGCAATAGAGAGTAAGTTATTACGCATAGAAGGAACTACATAGAGATTATTAAGAAGAAAGGAAGATAAGCTGAGTGGTATTATCATGTTACCCGCTGATCGGGAGTTGATCACCATTGCCAAGTTGAACAAAGTCACGGCCACTGTAGGGTTTGCGCTGCAAGAAGAGTCGGGTTGCCTGTCATGTGGGTATAAACACCGATGTCAGGATTCTTGCTAGGGTCAAAGAGGATTCCCTAGGGTTTTTGAAGCGATTGGGGCGGAGAGGAGTTCAATGAACGAGAAACAAAAGATTTCGCAAATGAAGAAAGCCAAGAGCACTTTTGAGCAGAGTGACCAATCCGAAAACATAATTGGCCACAAACAAGGATGAGGATGCAGAAGTAGGGCTAAGAACACCAGAGGCATAGGGGCAGTTTTAGGAGAGGTGGTATTGTTAGCGGTATATCCACTAACGAAATCTATAGTCATGATGAAGAAGGGGCAATGGAAATAGAGAGAGAAAATTGTGACAATTTCGGGTTTCAAAGAGCAATTGGCAAAGGATGTGGTGGTGTTCTAAAAATTCCAAAAAGTTTGGCACAATGCAGGAATTGGGGCCGTTTTTCTAACTACTCGAAAGATTTTGGTACTATTTTTGTAAATTCTAGAAAGGTTTAGGGCTGATTCTACAAGTTACAAAAAGATTTGGGGCTGTTTCTGCAGATTCGAGGAAGTAATGGGCGTTTCTGCAAGTTTCAGAAAGCTGTGGGATAGTTTCTGCAGGTTCCAAAAAGCCGTGGGGCAGTTTTTGCAGGTTCCAAAAAGCTGTGAGGCTGTTTCTGTTGGTGTTAGAATGGATTGAGGATGTTTTTGTAATTTTTGGAAAGGTTGGGAACTAATGGAAATAAGTAGAAATCGAACAGAGAAAGAAGAGAAGGATCTCGACTCCAACTATCTAGAGAAAAATGATTGGTTCATGAAAAAGAAGAGTTTCGCAAGTGCTGTGAAGATCGTCGCGAAGAAGAAGAGATGGTTGTTGATGTAGCAGTTGAGGCAAAACAAAAAAAATAGAGAGAAAAGGATCGCATAAGCTGATACCATGTTAGAAGAAGATTTTCTTTTATATTCTTCTCTCAAGTAAAAAGAATAAAACATGGAATTTGAATCCTAACTTATAGCTTACAATTACTATTAATTGATTGCACATTTATTTTCATTATTTACAATTATGGAGGAGCTGAAATCATGGTGGCTTAACAAGATGGTCTTAGGCAACAAACCTTTTATTGATTAGCCATGGGCTTAGTGATTTTTTTTTTTTTTTTTTGGAATTATGGAGTCTGATAGGTCCAAAATCCACAGCTCTCGGGGTTCTCACACTTTGGAATGAGAGCAGTAAGGGTGCTAGATATACTAGGGGCGAACTGCACCTGAAAAGAAGCAATGAACAACATTGAGATGATCTCCATGAGCAATATCCCAGCAGGTTGTGAAGAATTTCCCGGTAAATCGATCTGGACCAGGAGCACTGTTACCATCCATGCCAAACACCACATCCTTGAGATCATCACTAGTAGGTAGATAAGTCAGCATGTTGTTGTCTTGCTCAGAGATAAGCTTTGTATAACATCCACAATATCTAGAGTATCACGCCCTCTGAGAAAGCAAGGTAATCTTTAAAATTCTGGACCATTTCCTCCTGAATGTCCTTGCCTTCCCCGATCCACCTATCATCTTGCACAAGAAGTCTGTTGATCCACGCCCTCGTCCTTTTTACCTTCACCACATTGTGAAAAAAAATTGTGTTCTTGTACCCCTCCTTCAACCGCTTAATGCCAGACTTCTATTTCCAGAATCATTTTTCTTGAAACAGAGCTGCTTTAAGCTGCGCCTTAATCTCATTCAACTGAATAGACGCTAGCATTTGGATCTTTCTTTGTGTTTTTTTTAAGAACATTAGCATTTGGATCTTGAATGTTTAGAACTTCCAATTCCTCCACCCTGTTCTCAGCCTCCTGCACTTTTTGAAAGATATTCCCTAAAGTTTGGATATTCCATTCATGAAGCAGAAATTTCAGTCCCTTGAGTTTAGAATGAAGAATCTGGAAAGAGTTGCCCTAACATGTTGCTCCCAGGATTGCTTGACCAGAGCCTTAAAACCGTGATGACTACACCAAAAATTAAGGAACTTAAAAGATTTAACCCCCGTACACTCCATGTTATGAAGCTTGAGCAATTGACGGTTATGATTTGAGCAAGTTCTGGACAAATGTTGCACCGAGCAAGCAAGGAATTCATCCAGCCACTGGCTGTTCACCAAAGCTCTATCCAGCCTCCACAATTTACATCTCACACCATGTAGCTTTTTGCACTCATCAACAGACCCCTGATCGGCAGATCTGTATCCCTTCCTCTCAGTAGCATTAAGTGTGACACTGAAATCAACAGCAATCAGCCAAGGGGGATGGTTTTGGGAGTGTAATCTGACCATACTATCCCAAAGCTCCACTCTATCTCTTCACGAACACTTTGCATAGACCACTCCCACCGGAAAAGGCTTTGAAGTAATACCTTATTTTCCAAACCACAATTTGACTACTGCAAAAGATCACCTCCCCTTGAAATGGTTCTCTCCACAATATCCACACGTTGCTTTCAGTATCACTAAAAGCATAATCAAATCCAATCTTTTTCTTAAATTCCACAATGTCATCAGCACCTAATACTGGTCAATCCCATAAATGAAATTGAGTGCAAAATTTTCAGCTTGTTAATTCTTCTCACAGTGGCAGCATTAGCTGCCCCCCTCATATTCCAAAAAATGAACTGAGACATCAGGAAGATTTTGATTGCATGGCCTGTCCTGCTCCTGCAAACCTTGTCTTAATAGAAGACATGGACTGCACCTTTTTTTTCTTTTGTTCTTCCTACCCTTCACTGGCTGGAATCCCTCATCTTCTATTTCCTTCTCCGTCTTACTTATTAAATCAAAATCCAGAGCCCTGTGTGAGAGGCTTAGATTTTCAATCATAGCCTCTCTATGATCGTTCACCATCACCAAAGGGGGGCTTAAAGATTCATTCATCTCTTCATCCTTATCATTCTTTTCCCCATCCATCTCCGTCTGTGCGAACTTAGGGCATGGCTGTCATTCCTTTCAGCCACGGAGTAGCTAGACTCTCCCATCTCTTTCTGAGCATCCTTGTGGTTATCCTTATCTTCATAAGCAGCCATATGTATTTTGCCCTTGCAAGAACAGGTTAACAAATCTCCTGCCGTATTTGGCTTGTCTCCACTTGTACCACCACACTTTTTCCTTTTCCATCTTATCGCCATCAGCAACTGCCTCTTACCTCCCTTGCTCCCCTTATTTTCCTCAACATGAGCTGCCACAACTGGAGCAACTGCTTTCTCGGCCTTATTCTTGCCGCCTGGGTCTCCTTGAGGGCGCCAACTCCAGATGTTTGATCGTGCATATAGATTCTGCATGGCCTAGTTTTTGACAATGCTTACAATATAATGGGAGATGCTCATATTTTATAGGTACTAATATTCTATAGGCTGCCAGAAACAACCATGACCACAGTAGCCAAATGCATTGAGGAAGAGGTTTTAATAAGTCAAGTTCTACACAAAACGAGGAGATCTTGGACTAATTAAAGCAGCAGTGGCAGCAGCATCTTCATCGGTTACCGACAGCTGAAGCTATGAAAAACAGGGAAGGTTTTGTGTAAAGTGAACCAGGAGGTATTCCAGTCCCAACCAAATAGGAACAATTGAAGATTCCTGATTAGCGCAAAAATCGATTATCCACTTAAAGACATGCATGGGCATACCTTTTACATACCAAGTTTCTCTCATCTGTAGCTGCTGAATCCTCTTCCCCATGCACTTGGGTAAGTTGTATGCTATCCACGAAAACACCTTCAAAACTATCTTTCAACCCAAAGAGAGTGCCTTTTTGAAGACTGTCAAAAGCAGGGCTGCCATGCGAAACCTTCCCAACCAAGGCATAAATAAACGGGGCAGCAAGGGTTTGAATCTCCTCTTCTTTAAAGAACAAAGCAAGTTCACCCTTATGGGCTTGCAAGGGTTTCGTATGGTTTTTTGGGGAAGAAAACAGACTAGAGAAGCACTTGGAAGAAGAAACAAACTGAGATGGCTGAAAAGATGAGAAACCCTACCCCACCCTGGAAGAGGTCTAGGAGGCGCCATGCACTGAGGCACGACCACCGAAACCCTAAAAAGAAAAAGGGGGTTTATTTTTGCCCGAGGGTTTTATTTGGCAACTCAACTTCCGTCAGTGATCTGCATTAGTAATGAAAGAAACATTTGGCTTCCTTACTTAAATTTGCTATAATCCTCAACTACCAGTCAACATGATTCTTCTACTTGCAAGTCATAATTTTTGAATTAAATAAGTAATTAATATATCTCATGTTATTCAGTTTAAGGATGTGTGGTCCTCAAAATAACACTCCTTTTCTCGTCTCTTCACTTTACAGGAATTGTTTATCGGGACCTGAAGCCAGAAAATGTTCTACTTCAAAAAGATGGGCATGTCGTATTAACTGATTTTGATCTATCATTTAAAACAACCTGCAAACCCCTAGTATGACCATCTCTTCCTGAAATTTTGTTTTGATTTCCTTCATGAAATCAACTGTTACAGTGCTACTTGTAAAATTTAGAAGATTACAAGAAACAAAATCGCTGTCTTTGTGTGTATTTATATATGTATATTGTCTTCTTTAATGAACAAAAACTATTCGCACTACGTAGGACCCTTGCAAAATTACTAAAATATGTAATAGTAAGACGATTCTCCTATTTTTGTACTTATCCTTTCTGACATTAGTTACACTCAAATTTCACAGATTATAAAACATCCTCCACCCAAGAGAAGATCTAGAAGTCAACCACCTCCAACATTTGTTGCAGAACCAGTGTCTCAGTCAAATTCGTTTGTTGGAACTGAAGAATATATTGCTCCGGTATGATGAACAATTGGACTTCATCTTGTACTTATTAAAATGTGGTATATTGTTCATTTGAATGTATATCCAATTATGGTCATTAAAGGCCCTAAGTTGACCAATTTGATAAGCCAAAGTGAATAAGCACACGCCATAGTTGAAGAGTTATATCTGATGCATTTTCTTTTCGTCCGATGGTATGCTATTGAGAGAATCAACTTTATCTGATTACCATTGAAATAATTTAAGGATGAAGAAAAGATATAGGAATGGTAGTACAAAAAATCGAAGAAAGAGCAAAAATGTCCGTCTGGATTTGAAGCCATCTTTTTCTGTTGCCAAACTAGTGAGCATGGTTGATTATTTTATATTGTAAAAGATTATTTCATAGAATCAGCTATAGGTTTTGAAGGAAAAAAAATTCCTTACTCTAACCATAGAATCAGCTATAAGCTTTGAAGAAATGCAAAATCTTAAGTACATGGGCAATTTTCAGCTTCTATAAATTTAATTTTGCCAGCATGCAAAGCATTTGAAATCATTTTAGGCTCCATCTGGATGGATGGATGGATTTGAAATCATGGAATTTGAGCATTTTCATTGCAATTAAAACATTGTTTAAAAAAGTTAATTGTATTAAATAGGAGCATGGGACTCGATAACAAAGTTTGGATGGAGAAAACTACGATTTGGTTTAGTAGGACGGATTTCAAATAACTTCTTTTAGCAAGTCATTTAAAATCCTTCCATTTAGTATGTTTTTGGATTGTTGATATTTATCTATTAGTATAAATTTGAATTCAAATAATATTTTCAATTGTAAATCTATTCATTTCAATCCATCAATCCAAATGCAACCTTAAAAGTTATTGGTTATTGCAATTGGAGACATAACTATAAGGAAAATGGTGTATCAATTCCACTTGAGCACGTGTTAATTTCGATGCGGGTTACCATACTTACCTACTTTCACCACCACAAGAAGAAAAGAAAATATACATACCACCTATAGTAGAATATCAATATTTTTTGAAAATATGAATATTGCGCGTATCGCTTAGTTTGAAGTTGTGTTATAGACCCATTTTAGATCCTTCAATGATGGCGTTGTTTTTGAATTTTCAATTTTTTTTAGCTTTTTGCTGCTTCTGATGATTGGGAAGGTGTATGGATCAAACATGCTAAGTTTTCAATACTACGTTTATGATATATTGACCTCAAATCAATGTATGCGTGATAAATAGTAATCCTGATGTGAATATTCTCATATCCTAGTCTTATAGATAACTTGATTTCAGGAAATTATTACTGGTGCTGGCCACAGTAGTGCTATTGATTGGTGGGCTCTTGGTAAGCATGTCCACTGCCCATATTTTGTGTTTTCAAGTACTCTTGTTCTAGTTTTCCTTGGGTTTGCGGTCGTTTTCTTGATGATTTTCTTATGTAACACAAAGAAGCAATTAAGTAGACAGATTCTTGAAAGAAAGCATGCTATTCGAGCTAGAAAAGTAATTTATGCTATATCCCATCATGAAAAAAGAAAAAAAAATGACCAATAAAAGGCTAGATTGAGAAATATGGAACACACTTCTGGTTCTCTGAACAGAGTGTGCTTGGAGTTGCAAACAAATATGATAGGCCAGTCTTGAAATCTTCCATAGAGATTAACTTGGCTCGCTTTATTTATTATATAACCCAAAATCTTCTTGAGAATCATTTGATTATATTGCTCGGGAACTCGAAAGAGTTGAGATTAATCCTTGAGGATGATAGCCCAAGAAGGTAACCTTAATGTAACATGACCAAAAATTATTCAACCAAAAGTCTAGAAGACTAGTGGGGATCTGAATTGAGTTTAAATTAAAAAAAATAAAAAAAATAAAAAATGCTAATCTTAATATAAATATACATAGAGGACATGAATACATTCAACTAATGTTGGTTTCACGTAAAACACAATTTTAATGGTAAGGGAAGATGTCTTAAAGTTTTAATCAAGAATGTCAAAGCTTTGAACATTTCAAATCTTTGCCAAGGTAAAAGAGATAGCTCAAAATGAAAGCTCTTGAACTGGCTTTGAATACAATCCATAAACGATGAGTGATTCTGCGGATTGGCAACTAAGCTCTCCTAGCTGAAGATAATTGCCTAGATCCACCAAAAAAGAGGAATTTCGATACACAGACCCACACAAAAGGAAGAAAAGGCCTTACACTAAAACATTTACATGCATATTAACTAAACTAAGCTTCTAAAGTCCCCAAAAAATATAAATGGAGTTTATGGTCTTAGCCCTTCTTTTTGGTTCTGTAGGTTGACTTACCATAGTCTTGCTTGCTTTCATTTTAATCTGAATTTGTACATAAATTGGTATTTACTTTCTTTCAATGATAAAAAAATAAAATGAAAATAGAGAAGGGGTAGACGGAGCAACTTTATGGGGGCTAAATCTGGATCCATTTAGTGTCAATATTTTTAAGGGTATATGCCATTGACCGTCTCTATCATTTTGTACTATACCAAATACCTCCCCCGTCATTTTGCAAATACCAGAGATCTCCCCTATTTTTTCTCAAACACCACTTACCTCCCTTTGGACAAAATTGCCCTTAGGTTATTTTTTTAAAAAATTCATGAGCACCTATATTTTTAAAATTATATTTTTTACCCTTAACTTTTTAAATAATTATATTTACCTCTCACTACCACCCAGATGTTACCGCCACTGCCACCGCCCAACTCCCACCGCCACCGCCCACCACCCTCCGCCACCCAACACCATCTCCCACCGCCGCCATCCAACACCACCGACCGCCCAACTCCCCCGCCACCGCCCATCGTCGTGAGCACCGCCCACCGCCGCCACCACCAACCCCCACCACCACCGGAGAGAGAGGGAGAGAGAAAAAAAAGGGTTAATGAAAGGGTTAATTTTTTATTTTTTTTAATGAAATGGTTAAAAAAATATATTTTTTTTTAAATGGGGGGTGGGTAGTGGTGGGTGGCGGCGGTGGGAGGTGGTGGTGGCGGTGGGTGTAGTGGTAGGATGTGGCGATGAATATATATAAATTAAAGGGTTATTTATGTTTTTTAATTTTTTATTATTTAATTATTTTTTAAATAGTAAAGGGTAAAATTGATATTACAATAAAAAATTTATTATTTTTAATCAATAAGAGTGGTAAGTGGTGTTGAACAAAAAGACATGGGAGGTCTCTGATATTTATAAAATGACAGGGGAGGTATCTGGTATAATGCAAAATGACAGGGAATGTCAACGGTATATACCCATATTTTTAATGTCCCTTAAAATCACTAACATCTGAAGTTCAGGTATTTTTCTGTATGAGATGCTCTATGGGCGTACACCATTCCGAGGAAAGAATAGGCAGAAGACATTCGCCAACATCTTGCAGAAAGAACTTACCTTCCCAAGTAGCATCCCGGTAAATCATGTATTTCTGATGCAATATGGTGCTTACATTTATGTTATTCTATTTTTAGCTTCATATGTTGTCAAGAGCTTCTTAGTTGATCTTTTTTAATCTGAAACTTTGGGCGAATGAATGAAGATAATTATAGTTTAGGTTGACTTATGTTGAACCATAGGATTGAATACAACTTTATAACAAGTTATAGTGATGGAGTTAAGTTCTTCAGTAAAGGGGTAGAAGGGGTAGGAACTGGATTTCTTTCGGTTTCCCTTGCACTCATTTTTGTGTGAAATATACTTCCGTTTAGGACATGTACGAGTTGCGCAGAACTTAATTTTAGACTGAGGCGAGCTATGTAGCAAATAATACAAGGGGTGTGCTTATAAAGTTTTGAAAAATCAAAATGGACAGGGATTTCATTACTTGTTCCGAGGAAATACCCAAAACCCGTATTGGATCAGTCTAATAGTTATGTATTAATCTGGTAGTTTCATATGGATATGATAGACCATTGATTAAACATACATATGTGAGACAAAGGATAAGCAAGGAGATGAAGGATTAGTTGCAGGGGAAGCTTCTTATTTCTGTTATTAGGGAGTTAGTTAGGAGTTGGAAGTTGGTTAAGTTTGTTAGGTGGTTGGTTAGTTAGAGTTTGTTAGTTGGAGCTTAAGGTTAAGATCAAGTTTCAGCTATAAATAGCATTGAGGAGGGATAGGAAATTACCGAAAATCTGAGATCAAAAGGGAGAGACTAGGCTCTCGAATTCCTAGCTTCCATTTCTGTTTTTTTGAATTCTTCATTCAATTGATTGAGTGAATTCAATACAATTTCTTTTCATCTATCAATTTCTTATTCTACTAGTTCATTTCATCAAACAAATATTGGAAGAGATCTAATAATTGGTATCAGAGCAGTACTCTGTTCTGAGGAAAAAAAAAATGGCACAAAAAAAAATTGAGGCAGTAGAGGAGCGAATGAATGTGGTCTGCCATGATATTGATGCTATTCAGTTTGAGGTTCAGAAGATAGGAAGTTTGGAGAAAACAATGGCTATTATGATGGAGAAGCTGGATTCAATGGCACGCAGAGAAGAATTGAGCTCGACTTCACGGATGGAAGAAAAACACAAACAATCGCAGGAGAGGGAGTCACAGGCTATCGGAGGTGAAACTTCTACTGAGACGTTTGGGAATAGAGCTTATCGGAGGTTAGAATTACCAATTTTTTCAGGCATAGATCCAGATGGATGGATTTTTAGAGCCGAACGTCACTTCGCAATGAACAGAATGAATGATGGAGAAAAATTAGAAGTTGTGGCCTTGAGCATGGAGGGGAAAGCTTTAGCTTGGTTTCAATACATAGAAGATAGGTTTAGATTTCGTACCTGGAACGAATTCAAACTGACATTCTTAAATCGATTCCGATCGAGGATGGAGGGATCACTTTGTGAGAAGTTCCTCGCCGTACGGCAAGAAAACACCGTTGAAGAATATCAAGAACGATTCGAGGTCCTAGCTTCGCCATTAAAGGGACTGTCGGAGGAAGTTCTTGAAAGTACTTATCTCAATGGTTTGAAATCAATGATTCGAGCGGAGGTTCGGCTTCTCAGACCTTCAAATCTGATCGAGATGATGGAATCGGCAAGGATGATCGAAGAGAAGAACGATATCCTACAATCGTCGCGGGTCGGACCTGGATCCAATGGATCGTGGAGCAGATCAACAGGCTACGGGTCGGGTTCTTCTTATTCGAACCCTAGGTCTACAGTAAACAGTGCAACGACGGCGTTTCGACCTTCGAATTCTTTACGATCGTCTTCAACGGCAAGCACAGGCCACGCCGCCAGTATTGACCAGAGGAAAACGGCACCGGAGACGACGACGAACAGAAACCTACAAGCAATTCACCGATTCGGAGTTATTGAGCCGACGCGCAAGGGGATTGTGTTTTCGTTGCGATGAAAAATATTCGCCAGGTCATTTGTGCAAGAATCGGAGATTACAGGTTATGATCGTGGATGATGCTGGTGCGATTGAAGAGATTAGAAAGGAAGAAGTGGAAATCTATGAACCTGAGATGGTGGAAGGAGAAATCGAGTTGTCTATGAACTCGGTAATGGGGTTGAACGATCCTCATAATATGAAATTGAGAGGGGAGATGGGAACTCAAATAGTTACGGTATTAATAGATTGCGGCGCATCGCATAACTTCATCTCTAAAGATGTAGTACAACGGCTGAATCTACCAATAACGGCAACCACGGCGTACAAAGTGATAATGGCAACAGGAGGCACAGTGTGTACTGATGGCATTTGTAAAGGTGAGCTACTATCTCTTCCAGAAGTAGAGGTGGTAGAGGATTTTCTACCCTTGGAATTAGGGAAAGAAGATGTCATTTTAGGCATGCAATGGTTAACAAAACTGGGCGCAATGCAAGTCAATTGGAAAACATTAACTATGAAGTTTACCTTGGGTCAAGCCACGGTAATGTTAAAGGGAGAACCGGGACTTTGCAAAAGACAGATATCGCTCAAGGCAATGATGCGTACGGTGCAGCATGAAGGATGTGGGTATTTGCTTGAATTGGGGACCTTAGTATCAGGGAATGGAGAAGAAGCATTAGAGGTGGAGGTGTCCCAAGCTGTCAATAAATTGCTACAGAAATGTCCAGAAGTGTTGGAGGAGCCGAGGGGGCCACCCCCTCAACGGGAGCTAGATCATTGTATCATTTTGAAGGAAGGCGTTGAACCGGTAAGTGTGAGACCATACTGGTATCCACAGGTGCAAAACGATGAGATTGAGCGTTTGGTAGGTGACATGCTGTCAGCAGGTATCATACAGCCGAGCCACAGCCCATTTTCGAGTCCCGTTATTTTGGTTAAAAAGAAAGATGGTAGCTGGAGGTTCTGTGTGGATTATAGAGCTTTAAATCGAGTGACTGTTCCAGACAAATTTCCAATATCGGTGATAGAAGAGCTATTGGATGAACTACATGGAGCACGGGTTTTTTCTAAATTGGATCTCAAGTCGGGATATCATCAAATCAGAGTGAGCCCTCGTGATGTGCCTAAGACAGCCTTCAGGACTCATGAAGGCCACTATGAGTTTCTAGTGATGCCGTTTGGGTTGATGAATGCACCAGCGACTTTTCAAGCTTTGATGAATGAGGTATTTAAACAGTACCTTCGAAAGTTTGTATTAGTCTTCTTTGATGACATTCTGGTATATAGTTCATCTATGGAGGATCATCTGGACCACTTGAGAACGGTTTTAAAGACCATGAAGATCCATTCTTTAGTGGTTAATCTCAAGAAGTGCGTTTTCGGACAGAATGAGTTGGAGTATTTGGGTCACATCGTATCGGCTACAGGAGTCGCAGTGGACCCTAGGAAGATCCAAGCAATGGTGGAATAGCCAACACCCTCCAACCTAAAAGCCTTACGAGGATTCTTAGGTTTAACAGGGTACTATCGGAAATTTGTCAACAATTATGGGCACATAGCGGCACCACTTACGAATCAACTCAAGAAGGATCGTTTTGGATGGAATGAGGAAGCACAAAAGGCATTTGAGGCTTTGAAGGTGGCAATGACAACTGTGCCTGTATTAGCTCTTCCTAATTTCCATCAACCGTTTGTGGTGGAAACGGATGCTTCTGGTTTTGGCATTGGTGCGGTATTAATGCAAAATCAGAGACCAATAGCATTCTTTAGTCAAGTCCTTAACCAACGGAACCGAACTAAGTCGGTCTACGAACGCGAGTTGATGGCTATTGTGTTAGCAATTCAAAGGTGGCGACCTTATCTTCTGGGACGCAAATTCATTGTGCGGACTGATCAGAGGAGTTTACGATTTTTGCTCGACCAACGGTTGGTCTCGGACGAGCACCAAAAATGGGTATCGAAGTTATGGGGCTACAATTTTGAAATCGAATACAAGCCTGGTTCTGAGAACAAAGCGGCAGATGCATTGTCACGTAGAGAAGAAGGGTGCAAATTGGTTGTCCTCACTGTTTCATCTTGTGTGCCAAACGATGATTTGAACAATGCCGTTGACGCTAATCTCATTTATGGGCCTATCAAACAACAACTATTACAAGGATTAGACTCTTTTCCTGACTACAGCATACCGCATGGCATTTTATTATATAAAGGAAGGATGGTGATTCCGTTGAAATCCACTCTCATTCCGACATTGTTAGCCGAATATCACGAGGGAAAAATGGGAGGACATTCTGGGGTCTTAAGGACATTTCAGAGGTTGTCCAGAGATGTCTATTGGCAAGGAATGCGGAAACAAGTGCAACGTTATGTGGCCGAATGTTCAATTTGTCAACGGAATAAACATGTGGCTCTCAGTCCTGCAGGGCTATTACAACTGCTACCGATTCCGGAACAAGTTTTTGAAGACTTATCCATGGATTTTGTAGAAGGACTGCCTAAATCAGAGGGGTTCAACTGTTTATTCGTGGTGGTTGACCGTCTTTCGAAATACGTTCACTTTATTCCACTCAAACATCCTTTCAACGCCCAAGATGTTGCTGCAGTATTTGTGAAGGAGATTATTTGCTTACATGTGGTGCCTTGCTCCATTGTGTCGGATCATGATAAAGTGTTTTTAAGCAAATTTTGGATGGAGTTATTCCGTTTACAGGGAACAACATTGAAGCACAGTACAGCTTATCATCCGCAAACGGATGGCCAAACCGAAGTGGTTAATCGGAGCATTGAGACTTACTTAAGGTGTTTTGCGGGAGACAAACCCAAGCAGTGGGTAAAATGGCTACCTTGGGCGGAGTATTGGTACAATACTTCATACCATTCATCCGCGCATACTACTCCATTTCGCGTTCTCTATCGTCGTGATCCACCACCGTTGTTACGTTTTGAAATGGGTTCCGCTCTTATATCCGAGGTGGATTCGCAATTACAAGCTCGGGATCATATTCTCGAGGAACTCAAATTTCACTTGATCCGTTCTCAGAAACGCATAAAGGACTATGCAGATAAGAAGCGACGCGAAGTTGAATTTACGGTGGGAGATTGGGTCTTTATTAAGCTGCGTCCTTATCGTCATAAGTCTTTGGCACGGAAAGCAAATGAGAAGTTATCTCCTAATTTTTTTGGTCCTTACCAGGTGCTATTTCGAGTTGGTGCTGTGGCATACAAGTTAGATTTGCCTTCTACTACCTCTATTCATCCAGTGTTCCATATTTCGGTGTTGAAGAAAGCAGTGGGCATTACTACCAGGGTGTAACCCATTTCTGAGGTTCTTACGGAAGAGATGGAGTGGCAGGTGGAACCGGAAGCAGTGGAAGGAATACGCTACAATGCACAAGGGAAGTTGGAGGTCTTGATTAAATGGAAGCACCTGCCGGATTTTGAGACATCGTGGGAAGAGTTAGAGTTTTTCAACGCGCAATTTCCTACCTTTCACCTTGAGGACAAGGTGAGATTCCGAGGGGGAGGTATTGATAGACCATTGATTAAACATACATATGTGAGACAAAGGATAAGCAAGGAGATGAAGGATTAGTTGCAGGGGAAGCTTCTTATTTCTGTTATTAGGGAGTTAGTTAGGAGTTGGAAGTTGGTTAAGTTTGTTAGGTGGTTGGTTAGTTAGAGTTTGTTAGTTGGAGCTTAAGGTTAAGATCAAGTTTCAGCTATAAATAGCATTGAGGAGGGATAGGAAATTACCGAAAATCTGAGATCAAAAGGGAGAGACTAGGCTCTCGAATTCCTAGCTTCCATTTCTGTTTTTCTGAATTCTTCATTCAATTGATTGAGTGAATTCAATACAATTTCTTTTCATCTATCAATTTCTTATTCTACTAGTTCATTTCATCAAACAAATATTGGAAGAGATCTAACAGGATATAGATCAGGACAATCAAAGTAAAGAAATTAGGCAGGACATTGAAATTATTTATTTCCCTAAACCATGAAAAAAAAAAAAAAAACGAACTGGTCAATTGCTTGATACTGTGCTTTTTGTTTCTGTTTCTATTTATTACGTCTCACCATTTTGGATTGGTTGTTCGCAACCCACCTTTAAACAAAGGAGAAATATAGTTAATAAAGTAGAAATACGTGCAATCAGTGTAATTACTACAAGGCAACATACTTTGATAAGTGCTATCACTATACTATCTCTTATTGTACTTTTTTTATCTACAGAACTTAAATATAGATTTCCAGTGAATAGATACAAGTGATTTAAATATTATTTGATTTGCAGGTCAGTCTTGCAGCAAGGCAGCTAATTCATGCATTGCTAAACAAAGACCCCGCCAGCCGTTTGGGATCAAACGGGGGTGCCAATGAAATCAAACAACATCCTTTCTTCCGGGAAATAAATTGGCCTCTCATCCGCTGCATGGTACCAACTTCTCTATTTCCATTGAATCAGAATACTACATCTCTATGTAAAAATGGATTTTGAGTTCACATTATTAATTGTTAAAGTAACAAGTTAATAGAAAAGAATTAGAAGAATTAACAATTGTGTTAGTCTCTTCCTCTATTTATAATAAGAAATAGGAAATAATTAGGAATCCTAAACAAGAAACCGTAAACAATACAGAAAATCCTAAATAATACAGGAATGACATAAATGTCTTTTAACATCTCCTCAAGCTAGAACATATATATTGTATGCTACTAACTTGTTACAAATGTACTTTATTCTTGAACTCCCTAACGATTTAGTAAATAAATCAGCTAACTGATCAATTGAATTTACGTGTTTAGTCTCAATTACCTTTTGCAACATTTTTTCTCGAATGAAGTGACAATCAACATCAATGCATTTTGTTCTCTCATAGAAGACTGGGTTGGATGTAATATAAAGTGTTGTTTGATTATCACATACCAGTTCCATCGATGAAGAGTGTTTAAATCCAAATTCTTCTAATAAATGTTTCAACCAAGTTAACTTACAAGTGGTATGAGTCATCGCCCTGTATTCCAATTCTACACTTGACCGAGCCACTACCATCTGCTTTTTACTCTTCCAAGAGACGATATTACCTCCAACAAACACATACTACCCTATAATAGACTTCCTATCAAAGGGTGGTCGAAATTCTGATATAGCAAACTACAACCAGGAGCACCTTTCAGATATTGGAGAATATGAATCACTGCGTCCCAGTGACAAGTCGTGGGACGATCCCTAAATTGATTGATAACAATAACAACAAATGAGATATTTGGTTTAGTAATCGTCAGGCAGATCAATTTTTTAACTAACCGTTTGTATTGCGTTGAATCTATCAATGGTACACCTTGATCTGCCAATATTTTGGTGTTTGGATCTATAAGCGAGCCAATCGGTTTAGCTCCTAGCATTCCTGTTTGGCTCAACAAATCAAGGACATATTTCCTCTTGATTGGGACCATCGAGTAACTTCAACCCCTACGAAATATTTCAATTAACCCAAATCTTTGGTTTGAAATTTACTTTGCAAAAACTTTTTGAGTTCCTGAATACCACAGTTGTCATCCCCGATGATCACGATGTTATCCACATACAAAATCAACAATATTTTTCCAACTATACTGTGCCTGTAGAATTCGGAATGATCGACTCCACAATGCCGAAGACCAAATTTAGAGACCACTTCACTGAATCTCCCAACCATTCTCAGTGAGACTGCTTGAGACCATAAATGGATTTGTTCAAGCGCCATACCAAATCGTACTCCACCTGAGCAACGAACTTAGGAGGTTGCTTTATATATACTTCCTCAATGAGATCGTCATTTAAGAAAACATTTTTGATGTTGAGCTGATGCAACAGCCAACGCAAGGTGGCAGCCAAAGAGATGGACAAGCGAATAGAAACGAGCTTGGCAATGGGAGAAAAAGTCTCTAAGTAATCAAGATCGTATACCTGAGTATAACCTTTGGCAACTAAGCGAACCTTGAGTCGATCAATGGTGCCATCCCGATGAACTTTGACTGCGTACACCCATTTACATCCAACTGTTGTTTTGTTAGGCAGAAGCGAGACAGGATCCAAGGACCATTCTGATGTAAAGCTAGGATTTCCACTTTTATTGTGATCGTCCAACCAGGATGAGCGAGAGTCTGCGAGATAGACTTAGGAATAGAAACGGAGGACAAAGAAGCAACAAAAGAGGTGTATGAAGGAAGGACTAAGGAGATAGGTGTGCATATGAAACAAAATTAGAAATAGGATAGTTAGTACATGTTCACTTACCTTTCCGGATGACAATGGTCATGTCCAAATCAGATGTGGATGGATGATCTAGAAAAGAATTTGAGAACACAAAGATGAAGGGCACGACAATGGAAGCCACTTTTTGGAGTGGAGGGAGGCTTGAGAAAGGGAGTGTAACATCCAGATCATCCTGAGAGGATGGGGTCGAAAAATAAGGGTGGACTTAAAGAAGGTAACATTTACACACACAAATAAATAACGTAATGATGGAATATAACAATGATAGTCCTTTTGTGTACGAGAATAGCCAAGGAATAGACATTTTAAAGTGCAAGGATTTAACTTATCCCTATAGCATTGTTGTGACAGGCGCACCTGAGGCGCGAGAGGTGCACAAGGCGAGGTGCAGCTAATGCGCCTCGTCATTGTGAGGCGAGGCGACTTCAAAGAGGCACGTGCTTTGAAGTCGCGTGCCTTAGAGCTTAGGCACTGAGGCATAAGGCGCTGCTGAGGCACGCCTCTTTGAAGTAAGTTAGCTACATCTCGAACATGGCCTTCAATCCTCTGCTGGATTCCTAATCGACACCTCTCAAACATGGTCGGCCTTCGATCGCGAACCCGAAGCCCCATCCCTAGCCTCTGACTTCGATCGCGAACCTAGCCTTTGTGTTCTTTCGATCGATCGCGAACCCGAAGCCCCATCCCTAGCCTCTGACTTCGATCGCGAACCTAGCCTTAGTTTTCCTTTCAATCGATCGCGAACCCTAGCCTACGTTTTATGTCGATCGATAGCTTTCTTTGATCTGCTTCCTATTCTCCAAATTATAGAAGCTACCCCAAAATTTACCAAAACATCCCCACTATTTTAAGAATTCACCGATCTTTTCCCTTTAACTTTCTACAAGTTCTATTTGCACCCTAAAATTTTCATCAATTTACATCATTTTTAGCTTTTTAATTTATATATCGTATATATCTTTCTAAGTTATTTTTTGGTATTTTTAACTATATCTAATATTTTTAAAATAATAAAAATTCATGTATTACGGGGCTTACGATATTGTATATAATATTTTTACCTATATATAATATTTTTAACGATATATAATATTTTTAAAATAATACTTTCCGCGTCCATGATAATAGAAAAGCACATATTTAAAATTTGCGCCTCGCTTAAAAGAAGCCCGCGCCTCGCCTTGGCGCCTCGGCGGTCATTGCGCCTCAATGCGCCTCGCGCCTTAAATAACAATGCCCTACTGAGAGTCAATTGTTGAACAAAACAGACACACCGAAACATACGAGGTAAACCAGACAAAGGAGAATGAGAAAAAAGAATAGAATGGGGAACCTTGTCATTTAGGGTAGAGGACAACATCTGGTTGATCAAGAAGCGAGTTGTAAGAATAACATCACCCCAGAAGTGTTTGAGAACATTCATCTAAAAAAGAAGAGTACGAGCCATTTCCAGGAGATGTCAATTCTTACGCTCAGCGACTCTATTTTGTTGTTGTGTGTGAGTGTGAGGACAAGAAGACTCATGCAAGATACTAGAATGTGACATAAAAGAAGTAAATGGTTGAGAAAAATATTTTTAAGCATTATCACTTCGAAGTATACAGTGATACATTAAATTGAGTTTTAATTTCAGCTCAAAACACACGAAAAATGGAGAACAATTTAGAACGATCTTTCATCAAATAAAGCCATGTAACTCTGGAAAAATTGTCCACAAATGTGACAAAGTAATGAAACCTAATGTAGAAAAAACACGAGAAGGGCCCTAAAGATCTGAATGAACTAAACTAAAAGGACTCAATGCTCGATCATGAGATGGGGAAGCAAATAAACTACAATGATGCTTACCCAATTAACAAGACTTACACTCTATAAGGAAGACAAATGACTTAATTCATAAACAAGTAACTTGAAATTGCTAAGGCTGGGATAACCAAATCGACAATGAATCTGGTGGCTCGATGCAACAACAGGACAAGCAATAGGTGGGATAGTGGGACTCTCGTTAGGATCATCAAAGTAGTAAAGACCATTTTCTTCACGCCCTGTGCCAATTGGCTTCAAATCCTGGAGAATGACGGAGCTTGCCCCAATGTAATGTCATCCCAGTTTTCTGATATCGCTCGCCGTGTGCCCTTTCTTATGTGCTCTCTCTCTCTCTGTTTCCTCATTTCTTCTCTCTATTATCATCTGTGTTGTATCCTCTTTTTTGTCCTTCTCTTTAGCTTGCACTACCGCACAACTACCGCGTTCTTAGCGCATAACTTGCGGTGACTTGCTCCCGTTCTTCTTTTTATTGGACTTAGGGCTTGGGCCTTTCTTCTTAGGAGAATGACCCTCCTTTTTTCCATTACTATAGGCTGATTGTTTTTAAAGGTCTCCTTGCTAAGAGCTCCTCGGCGACGACAGAGGAAGCAACTCGCCTACTATGGGAAGGTGGCTTTTTTCTCGTAACCTCAAAGAGTAGTGTAGTCTGCCTGGTCGGCTCCAGCCTTTGATCTCAAAAGCTAGAACTTAATCAGGGAAAAATGAAACAGAACAATTAAGATGTTTAGTAAGCATACTGACTGACATCAAATTAAAAGAAAATGAAGGAACATACAAGACATAAAGAGGTTGAGGGTTCCACAATGCCGATGCCGCGGATATGGACTGTGGAACCATCAACAACAGTAACAGGAGACAACGACGGAGATGACTGAATAATTTGTAAATAGTAAAAAGGTACCTGACATGTGATCAGTGGTAGCAAGATCTATAACCCAGGATGTGAAAGGATAAGGTCGAATAAAAAGAGAAGTGACAGAAGTACCTCGTTGAGCTAAAGAAGCAATGGTGAGAAATGTCTGTTGCGATGTCTTATATTGAAGGAATTGCGCATATTCTTCATTAGAGATTTCCTTGGCCGCCTGAAAAACTGGAATTACAGTTGTATCATTTGGATCAGATGTCGCTGCATTGGCGAATTTGGGTGGACGACCAACTAAGTCCCAACAAGTTTCTCTGGTATGATTCTTCTTACCACAAAAATAGCATTAATGATATGGGCCACGACCACGACCATGCGTCATCCCCAAGGGCCACTACCACGACCACCACTTGGTTGATCGCTACGATATGTGGACGAATCTGGGTAACAAGCGCCAAATGCTAAAACGGAGTAGATAAACTGGAGCTAGAAACATTGTCCTATTAGTGCTACACAAATCTCGTGAATAGGTTTCAGTGACAAAGGAAAGAGTAGCACTGACAAGGATCTGAGATCGGACAGGTTCAAATTATGGGCATAATTCGGCTAAGAATTTCACGACGACCATATGCTCATGGTACTTGTGCATTTCTTTTATATCGGTAGTCATAAATAAAACAATATTTCACTCCTCGTGAAGCCTGTTGAACGTGTCAAAATAATCTATAACCAATTACGTGACTTGCTGAAGTTGGAAATACTCGACTAATACGTCATACATCTGGGTAACATTACTGGAATACATCATACGAAGATATTCTCATATTGCTTTGTGTGTATCTAAATGATTACACATATCAGCAACTTGAGGCTTCATCAAATTCCACAACATGGAATCATGGATACAATCTGAGCATCAACTTGAATCCACTCCCTATACTTCTTATCATCTTCGGTTGGGGCAGATTCCGTGAGATAACGATGTTTTCCTTGACTGGTGAGGGCTACTTTCATAGTTTTGGACCAATTTAAACCATTAGTCCCATTTAACTTGTGGGTTGTTAACGGTTTAAGGTAAAACCGTCAACATTAATGTCCGCCAATACAATTACGAACTACATAAAAATGGACAAGAGAAACAAACAAACGAGCACAAAAAACAAACAAACAAACTAGAACAAGTGTATAACTTTAAATGTGAGACATTTTTTTGTTTGTTTTATTTTCTTTCTCCTTTTTTAATAATAAACTATCCACTAAAACAAAAGCAAAAGGAAAGAGAAAGGAAGAAGAAAAAAAAAAAGCGAAAGATCAATACCAGATGGCGGTAGATCGAGGCTGTGACAGCTGTTGGACGGCAGCGCAGGGCGAGTTGGACAACAATGATGGTGACGGCGACGGAGAAGGCGAGGACTAACGAATTTAGTGTTGAGGTCACCGAAAGTCAGGTGGTGAGCAGTGATGGTGACGGTGAGAGATTTATGGGTTTAGGGTTGCAGCCCTTTTTTCCATACAGAAGGTGAAAGAAAAAGGGAAAATGAAAAATAAAATTAAAATAATAAATTTGAACATAGCTCTTAGTTCCCATAACCTGCTTTGCTACCATGTTAAAGTAACAAGATAGTAGGAAAAAAATGAGAAGATTTAACAATTGTGTTAGTCTCTCTCTATTTATTATAGAAATTAGAAAACAATACAAAACTAAACAATACTAAAAATTCTAAATAACCCTAAATAATATAAGAATGACATCAATACCTTTTAACATTAATTTTAGTGCCCGTTTGGCACACTTTTTGGAGACCTCAAATTGCGGTTTGGATCTTTCAAACTATCCATCAAATTGATACTAAGATTCAAATGCTCGTCATTTTTTCATGCCAATTTAAGTTTTCTAAGTTGAATTTCAAGTATTAATTTTCTTTTTAGTTCTTAAGTAGATTCTTTGTTTTATTATATTTCTATATGTTTCATGGTTTTATGCCCAAATGTTATTGAGTTTTTTTTTTTTTTTTTTGGGTCTCTTGGCTTGAAGTTTAGTTGCTCAGGATTTGTTTCCTTGCATGTTTCGGTTTTTAGAGCAACTCCAACTGCAGTGGCAAATGGTGAGTCATCCCAAATATGACTCTTTTGAAGTTAAAAAATCCACTCCAACGGGAGTGGCATTGCCTGTGCCATTTTGGCATGGCACGGGCAGATAGGGGTGTGCGCGGGTCGGGTGGGGGGTAATTTGGGCAAACCCGAGACCCAACCGGAAAGCATCAAGTCTGGAATTTCCAAATCCGATTTCAACCGAACAACTTGACAATCCGAAGGTTTCGGGTGTTGTAGGATTCACAACGGGTTCGGTCGGGTTCCCAAATCCAAAGCTTAGAATAGATTCAGGTCAGGAGTAGAAAAAATCTCACAACAATCTTATAGAAACAAAGCACAAATCGATCTATAAAAAAAACTTAGAACAGATTCAACAGAAACAAACATACATTAGAACAAAAACTTAGAAAATGAAAACATAAACAAATACCTGTCACGCCCAACATCTTCCCCAGTTTTTCGGACGACAAACCTATCATCGAGATGATGCTCATGGGAATCGAAGACAAATAACCGAAGAAGAAGATAATAAGAAGAAGAGGCGAAGACTGGAGAATCGAAGACAAATAACCGAAGAAGAGAAGAAGAAGCCCAACAATGGCGAAGAGAGGCGAAGACTGGAGAATCGCATCTTCTTCCTCTTCGATTCGTTCATCCTAATATGAGGAATTGAAGATTGAAGAACGAAGGTTAAGGGCTCAAGACTGGAGAGATGTGAGAAAGGGAGTTGCAGCGGCGTTGTGAAATGAACAAAAACCCTAAAAACAACTATATAAGTAGGATTTTCGGTCGGATCAGGTCCTTAACAGATGTGGTATGTGGAACCCGCAATCCGACCCTAAACCCGAGACAACGAGTCATATGAACCCGTCATCCGACCCTACATGCCTCAAAATCCAATTTTGGCGGGCCGGGCAGGGCCAGTCAGGTTTTCCGGACGAGTCAAGCTTGTTGGATATTCTGCACAACCCTACAGGCAGATGACAAGACAAAATGACAGTTGGAGTGGCAACAACCACTCCAACGGTTATGAAATCAGAGAAGAACAGAGAGCTCGCAGAACGACCATGAACAGAGGAAAACAAAGGGCTTGAATCCTCTATATAATTGAACAAACAATTGAAGATAAGGAAACAAAAACCTTACCAGATCGTAGTGTTTGAAACTTTACCAAAAATCACCGTCGCTGAAGTTTCAGATCCTTGCCATAAAAAATCCTCGTCGTTACCGAACATAATTGTCTTCTTCAATCGTCGCCGCCGAATGGATCCTCTCTCTTTCTCTCTCACTCTCCCCCAAATTATAATTAGGGGTTGAGTTATAATTAAGGGTTGGGTTATGATTAGGTTACTGGTTAATTTTGGTTGGGTTATTGTTAATTTGGTTGAGTTAGGGTTAATTAAGTTTAATTATGATTAAGTTAGTGTTTTATTAAATTTAATTAGGATTTATATTTATGTTTATTTGGGTTTAACTAGGTTAGGAATAGTGTCGTTTAGTTTATTAATTTACTTTAATTAATACATTCCGATGGATTCTGAAATTAGTGAAACCAAAAATTAGTGTTCGGCGGTAAAATTAAAATTTAAAATTTGAATTTTAGCGCTTTAGTTTGAAACCAAAAAAGAAATCAAATTTGGCGGTTAAATTGAAAAAGAAATTGGCGGTTATTTCAAACTTTTCATTAAAGTTTTTTAATTTCTAATGTTAATACACAAAAATGGGCACACCAAAATATAACACCTCTTAGAGTATCTATTTAATTTTGATTTGCGATAAAGATTTTGATGTGCTATTTGGGCAAATGGCACACCCAAAAAAATAGCAACGTGGAGTTGCTATTGGTGTTTGTATGCTAATAGTTTTGGTTTGAGAAAAGATATATTTCCTTATGACTTTGTTTAGTCCTTTAGTAATTATTGAATTTGTCAAGTTTATATATAAAACTGTGCTACTTCTGTTTCATGTCTTGAATGCTCTCTCTCCTGTTTTTTGTGCAGAGCCCACCACCGTTAGATGTGCCTCTTCAATTCATTGGAAAAGAACCAAGCCCGAAAGATGTACAATGGGAAGATGAGGGGGTGCTTGTTAATGCCATGGATTTATTTTAGAGGTTTGAACACTAAGGGCATGATTGATAAAAAAAAAAAATAAAAAAAAAAATTGCTTAAAACTATATTAAGTACTTAATTAATTAAGTTTGTTTAATAAATGCAATTAGTATTACTTAATTAATTAAGTTAACTTAAAAATTAAGTCAAAATATGAGTAAAAAATTAAGCCAATACCTCTTCCGTTATTTCATTTTGCTTAATGCACTCCATTATTTTTCACTTAAAAAAATTTATGTTTTGACCATTTTACCCTTGATCTCTTATGAGAGTTTAATTAGGGTTAGGTTTAATGAGAATTGGATTAATTTTGGATTATTTCAGGGTTTTAATTTTATTTTATATTTAAATTATTGTTATAATTTAATTTAAGTAATCAAACTGCATAAAAAAATACATAATATTATATATTTTTTGGTTAATTTTACTTTTAATTTTAATATAATTTTTTTTAAAAAAAATGGCACCCTGATTTTATTGTTTTAGTCTTAATTTTTTTTTCTTTCATATTATCTTGATTCAAAGGTAATTATGTAATACAAATTTTGTACTTATCAAATAAAAAAAAATAAAAATCAGCACTTAAATTTTCAGCATAATTTTATCAAATAACCTTATGATATTTTCAGCACTTCAAATTAAATACTTAAATTTTCAGCACTTAATTTTTAAATTATTATCAAACATACCCTAATTACTTGTTTGATTATGCAATTAAACACTTAAAAAACTAAATGCATTAAGTACTTATCATTATCAAATTAAGTCCGTTTGATAACATAATTAAGTAATCGCTTAAAAAATAAGTATTATTTAAAAAATTGTTAAAATTTTAAATAATGTGTGATTTACTTAATTTTTTGGCACTTATTACTTAATACCATAGAATATCTAATTGTCATAACCAACATTTTACACCAATAGTGTAAAATTTCAAAAAACAATATTATATATAAGAAATTATAGATGGAGAAAATACTAGGTTAAAGAAAATAGGAAGAGAAAGTTGTAGAGAGAGAACATTTTTAAAAAAATAAAGTTATAAAAATTATTTTAAAAACAAAAATTGTACAAAGATAATTTTTTAAAAGTTAAAATTATTAAAAAATTGAATATTTAATATATTCAATATTTTAAATTTAGTATTTATAATTCAACACTTAAAATTTAAGCGATATCAAATTTACTTTTCCTAATTTTAACTTCTAGCAACTTATTCTGAATTTCATATGCATCCCATCATGATCATTCATTGAATTTGACTTCTCTATCTTTGATTTTTTAATTTATGTTTGTGTTTTTCGTGTCAACTGCAGGCCAATGTAATCATCGTCTAAAATAGAGACAAATGTTGTATTGATGGATTGAACTTCGGTCATGCTCAAGGAGGACAATCCCAGGCTAGAACCACGGACACTCAGATTGTACAGCCACAGAAAAAAACCACTTGGTATTTAGCCTTTCTTATCATTCTCACTATTTCTCTTTCATTTCTTCATTCTCGAGCATTTGACCCCCAACGATTTAGGTTTATCGGTTGTTCTTGTAATAATAATACAAAAACGGTGCAATTTTATTGTAGTCCAAACTTGTGAACAAATTTGTATAATGCACAAATAATTAAAACTTATAGATCGAATTTACGATATTTGATATGTATCATGTATCCATTATTAGATGTCTACTATAAGCTGAGATTGACGTTGTACTTGTTGCTGGTGATGCGGCTGAAGCCATGTTCACTGCAGTTGAAATTGTGTTGTTTTTTTCTCATCATCCCCCTTCAAACTCACAAGAGGAAAGATTGCGAGCTTGGATTTAAATTACAAAAACATGGTTATGGGGATGGATTTCGTAAAGGTATCTATTGGTTGTTCATCGGTTGCGAGATAGCTAACCATCAAAGCTATTCTTGGACCTAGTGGTAACCAACCTCCATATGTTTTGTGCAAGCATGAAAGATAGGATTGGTTGCAAGCTGAAGAGCAAACTTATCAACACACCTTAATAAGGGAGACATTGAATCTAGCTTACTTTAGCAGCACATTAAGCCAAGGCACGATATTCAACTTCAATTGAGGAGGGCCAGGTTATAGGTCGTTGCTTTTTGAAGCTCTACGAAATGTGATTGGTTTCGAGGTAGACCACCTTGTTTGGACACAAAAACCTAATGTAGACCCTCTTGCTTGGACATCACCAGTCCACTCTTAATTTGAGTACGCATTTAGACACATAGAGCTAGGTTAATAGACCAAACCATAAGAGCAGGTACCTTGTAAGAATATGTTCCTTTGATGAACCTAATGACCCTTTTTGTTGGCCCAAAAATCTATCCGAAAGGGGGATGAATAGGGTAGTTTAAAAAAATTAACAAATAAATTCAAGTTTTCCAACTGGTTATTATCTTGTTATTAAGTGGAAACATAAATTACTGAATGCACATGCAAACAAATAAGAGAGAGAGAGAAAAATTGAAACACAATTGTATAGTGGTCCAACAAACTACTCCTACTTACGTTCACTCTCTTAAGCTCCCGCAGGGAATTTGCAATCCACTATCCAATCCTAATCCCTTTCCCAGGTAAGAATTAAACCATTACAACTATCCTTTTCCCGGACTCAAGGTTAACTTTTCGAATAATTCTTTTCTCAGGTTTTATAATTAAAACATTATTCCTGATTAGGCAAGGTCCCTTTATGCCCAATCAAATACTCTCACTTAAACTAGTTATGTTTAGGTCTAAGTTACAACTCAGCAGAATATAAAAAAATTAACATTTCTTTTTACAAAAGCTTCTACCACTTCAATTTAAAATAAACTAAATTAATGGTCTTAATACTAGTAATAGAAATGCTTGAGAAACTAAATCCGGATTCTAGAAAATTAAACACAAATATTTTTTCAACTAGTTTTTCAGAAAAAAAATCGTTTTAACAATATTTATTTTTGTATCACATATATGACAAGTTTAAACATCTAGATATTTATGGATCACATAAAGCACAACAATTTTGAACAAGAAAATATAGTAAGAATGGTCTTACTGAGATTTTCGTGAGAAAGATGTAAACAATAACAATGTAGAATCAAATCCGTTTTTTGCACATAAAGCCTTCTTCCACAATCAAGAATTTCTCAATTCATTTTCTCTCAAAAATATATTTAAAAAAAATGAACTCTCTCTTTTGAAATCTGAAATCTTCTTTTGAATTCTTGATACTTTAAAAGTGAAAAACGCAAGTCTATGTAAAGGGATTTCAAACGTAGCCTATAATAACTATTTTAAAAAGATACAAAAAATGACACATATAGACCCAATATATAAAGATAGACTTAAAACATATATATTTGATCATAAATAGCACTTTTAAAATTCTCAATTTAGTCCCAAAAATAATTTGATTTAAAACCATCAAGGATAAAAAGATGTTTACTTGGTATAAATCACAAAATCAAAGAATAAATGAACTAAATAATAAGATCTTCAAAATGTATGATATATCATTGAAAATCAGTCAAAACCCATTAAAATATAATTTTTTAACATTTAAAAGCTTAAAAGATCTTTGAAAAACGTTCCAATCAAAGCTGGAAAAAAAAAAAAAAAAAAAAAAAAAAACACGCCAAAATTCAGTTAGTCCTCAATGTCAATATTTCTTGCCGTTGCAACATAAATCGGTCGACTGATTTAGGCCCTGAATCTCCAATTTAACCCTTCAATTGACCGAATAGCCTAAAACCCCATTTTAGAGTATCTTGATTCTATCATCTTCATTCACATCATCTTCTTATTCTTCATTACCTCTTTTTTTAACCCACATGTTTTTCACAAACTCATATCCCATGAGAATAATGACATTTAATTTTAAACAAGAACCATTTGTCATAAAACATGTGGCACACTCATCATCAATAGGAACTTTGAAAGACTCAAGGATACGTTAGATGATATAACCATAGGGTAGGACACGAGATGCTACTCCTAATTGGTATTTCATGTGCTCAACAATAAGAGTGGAAATGTCAATCTTAGATTCATTAACAATAGAATGAAGGATCAAGGGATCAAAATCTGTGACCGTGGCATAACTACCACCATGAGGAACAAGAGAATATGTGATGGTTGAGAGAAAATACAGCGCTCTTGACTTAAAGAACTAGCCTTAGCACTGACAACATACAAGTATCTACTGGCTTGAGCAATATTAAAATTTTGTAAAATTCAATAGACATATTATTTTATGCCAAAATAGTGCCTCTTTGGACATCAAGAAGACTAGCAAGACCATCTAAGGACAAGTTGATATCAACACCATTCACATATGAGTAAATTCTATCCTCAAATTGATGAAAATTACTATAAAACATTTTGACCCAATGAGTGAAATAATGGTTACCCTCGGACAATAAAACATCCCAACCCAAGCTTCTAAACTTAGTTAAAACATCAATCTCTTTATTTATTAAATCCTCAAAATTGGTGAGCCTACCCTACACCACTTTTATTTAAATCATTTTGAAATTTTCTTTAGTATTCTTTGCTTAGAAATTTATAATTTTTGAAATCCAGCTTTTGAACCTTTGTGGATTTAACTTTTCACCCTTGAGCCTCTTTCTTTTTAACGACATGCCTTTGGACCATTTCTATATAAATATAGACAATAAATATAAGCTAGAAAAGTCTAAGGGCAAGATCTAAACCAAATTGAACAACAATGACAAGAGTAACAAGAATACGACTTAGAAATCTTACAATCCACGAGAAAAAACAAAAAAAATCAAAAGTAGATCTTACTTAGAAAATGAACTTTTGGGTTGTGTTTGAGTAAGGGATTTGAGGGAGGGATTTGATTTGTTCATAGGATTTTAAAATCATTTTTTGACAAATCCCTTGTTTGGGTATTTATGGGGAGAAATTTATAAAATACTTTTATCGTGAAAAAGGGTAAAATGAGTCATTTTGAAATTCATATGATTTAGGCGTCATTTGCCAAATTCATCGAAGGACGATTTGTGAAATCGAGCCCTCTTCATCGCGATTTTGTCTTCCCTCCTAAGACACTCGTCCTTCGTCGTCCATTATTTTCCTTCTTCTACTTCTTCATCGCCTTCGTCCATCGATATGCGCCGTCGTCTTCCTTCTTCTGCTTCTTCGTCATCGTCTACCGTTCTTCATCGTCATCATCCACCATTTATTCATTGTGGTCGTCCACTGTTTCTTCGGCATCGTTTCTTGCATTGCCATCGTTATTCAGGTTAATTTTCAATTCAATTTCTGTTCTGCTCATGAATGTGTTAATTTTCGATGCAATTTCTTCGTTGCCATTTCTTCCTGCGCTGACGACGCTGCTAGGGGTTCAATTCAATTTATGTTCTGCTCATGATTGTGTTCATTTTTTGTTGATCTCTTTTAATTTAGGATGATGTAGTCTAGTTAGGGTTTTAATTTATGTTGAATTTTTTTGTTTTAGGTAAATTTATGTTGAATTTTTATGATTCAGGGTTTTAATTTTGTTGAATATCTCTTAAAAATCAATGGACTTGTGAATTTTGTTTACAAATAGTTTACCTATCCGAACAAGGGAATTGTAAAATTACACGATCAAATTCTTCAGTTAAAATAGTTATCCAAATAACGGATTTGTAAAAGATATGATTTTAAAATTTAGGATTTTGAAATCCCATAAATTAAAAATCCCTTGAATTGTCAAATCCCTTACACAATTGCAACCTTAAAGAATTCTTGAAGAACCATCAAAATCTAACCCTTTTGCTCCACAACTCTTCAAATCTCTTAGATGTAGCCATTTTACAATGAAATTTCACAATGAAGACAGAAGGTTTGAGGGGTTGAATCTAGGAGAGAAAAGTGAATGAACCGAAAATAACCTAGGGTTCATGCAGTTATGTTGCCGACAATCGATCGACCGATAGAAACGTCAGTCAGTTGATTCTCTTAAAGTTTTAAAGACTTGGATTCTTTGCATAATTTGGGTCGACTGGTTGGTTAATCGATCGACTGAATAGGTTATTTTTCAAATTTTTGTTATCCTATTCTCATCATTTTCTCAAGTGATCCAAATGATTATTATGATTAATTTTTTTTAAAAAAAATTAAAATATTAACTTACAAACCTATGATACTTAATTAACATAATAGTGTGACACATTTGTCTCTCTAACAAAAATTATATACTTAAACTTAAAGAGATTAGAGATACATTTTTCATTCTTGGAAGCTACTAGTGTATGTCCCTTATTGCCATTGTCACTGTTATTCTTGTTATCCTTTGAAGTAGTTTGTTCAAGTGTGCATTCCATAACAACAATATTCACTTGAAGACCAAAAATTTTCTTGTTGATAAATTCAAGATCAATCTTTAAGATTCGATAATTATTTATGTTGAATTCAAGATTTTGATGAACAATTAAGTGTTGATGTTTTTGTAAAACTAATGGTTTTATTGAGTGTTTTAGATTTAAAGTTCCATGTTTTTTTTATTAAAAAGAAAAATCATTGAAGAAAATATAAAGGGTACAAGATGGAAATGATGCAGACATAAAGAGTTTTGAAGACGTTGAAACAAACAAGGTGAAGATAACTCTTTATCTATATACTCTTAATACAACCCGAATTAGAATCACACACGACATTTAAAATGAATTAATCTTATGTGTGTCTTAGTAAAAAATGATAAGTTTAAGATTCTAAAATGATAATTTTTATGTGCTCCTCATGTGAAATGTTTTCATAAATGACCTAAATGAAAAATATGTTTTAAAGTGCGAAATGTTAAGTTTTCGGGTCAATTCGGTCAACTGACATAAGGGGTCGGTTAACTTATCAAAACAATGTGTTTTTGGAGTAGAAATAGAGACATAGTGATCCAATTGGTCAACTGAACAAAGGATTCAATTAACCGATTGAAACAGTGGCTGAAACGGGTAAATGAATGAGGTCTCTGATCGATTCGATCAATCGACAGGTTCGGGTTGGTCATCCGAATGAAACAGTAGCAAATTTGGAAGATTAGGAAATGCTACTGACCGTATCGATCAATCGATCAAGTGGGTCGGTCAACCGATAGGTGTTAAGGCCAACGGCTAAATAAGCCATTGGCAATGGGCGGTCAACCAAAGGCAAGAGTCAGTCAACTGATAGGATTAGTCAAAAACCGACTGCTTTGATCTCTTGGTCAAATCTATCCATTTTTTTATGATTCCAAGAAATATTTTGAAGGGATTTTGAATTAATTTCACGAACTACAATATATTATGTGATCCCTAATGATTTGGTCCACATATATTAATATTCTCATAATTTAATTAATTTAATTCTTCCTATCCTTATGTATTGCTAATTGAAAAAGTTTTTGAGACCAAAATGAACATTTCAAAGAGTATTTTTAAATTAAACATACCTATTTTGATAGGGTATGATATATGGGGTCTTAAGATGTCATTTTATGACATATCCTTCGAAAACTGATTGTTAGAGGCCTAGTTCTAGGTCTATTTAAGTAGACTTACTGGAATGAGTATAATCACATCAAGATAATCAGGTTTGAGCTTTTCTAAGAGTGAATATATTACTAAGATTTTTATGAGAGATTATCTTCAAAGTTCTTGATCTAAAGAGTTTGTTGTTTGTGTCACCAGTTTGAGTTCAAATTGCGAAATCATTCTAGTCTTCGGCGTTTTTCGGTGAGATCCTTCCAAGTCTTTTTATTTACTTTCTAAGATTTATATATTGATTGTTTGGTTAAGGACTGTTTAAAAATTGTTTTGAATTTAAAGTCCTGAAAATCTTTTAAACGGTTTTTGCTTCATTATCTGATTACGTGCTTACTTTGTGCTACTCACTTCATTATTTAATCAGATTTAATTTTCCTCATATTATATCTATTATGTAGTAATTATTCGGTCCATTAATTGAGTATATCTATATTGAGGTGGTAGAAATTTCTTGTGGGAAGAAACTTACAATTTTTTTGTATTTGTGAGTTTGAGAGAATTAGATACATTTGGGACGATATCTAGTTAGGATAGTTAGAATTTCGATCTTTTTCCTGTTAAAAAAGTTAGGGTTTGATCTTTATCGAATAAAAAGGTTAGGTTATTTTTTTTCTTTGAAAATAATTAGATTTTTATTCTTCCTGTAATTGAATTAAAGAGTGATTGTAAAGGTTCGTCTAAAACATGTGAAAAGGATAAGTAAGAGAGTAGTAGGTTGATTCTTAACCTGTGAAAATAATCGAGAATTGTAAAGGTTTGGTTCCTAACTAGTAAAGGAATCAAGGGGTTTAGTAGATTGCGAATCTCCGTGGAGCTCGGGGGACTGGAAGTAGGTAAGAGTAGTTTGCCGAATAAGGATAAATTATTGTGTGTTGCATTGACTATTTTCTTATATTGTGTTTGGGTGTGCACTTAGAATTAAAAACATTTCCACTGTGTACCAAGATAACAATTGATTTAAGGAAATTGATTATTTGTGTTTAAAGGATTTAATTATTTAAATTTTTTTAACTACCCAATTCACCCCCTCTTGGGTAACTCTTTGGGCCAACAATTTACAACTAAGTAGATTTTTAGACGTACTCTATCGAATTCACACCTTAAATTTTCCAATTCAACATTTAAAGGTGTATTCAAAATTTCCCAAATTTGCAATTACTTGTTGAAGATATGTAACATTATTTTTCAGAAAATATTTTTCATGTTGAATATAACGCAGATGTGATTTTTTGATGAAAGATTGATGAACATGATATCATTAGATCTTATTCATACGAATTTGAATATATATAATTAGATCATGAAAAAAAAAATACCTTATTGAATTCAACATGATGTGAAAAACTACGAAAGTTTCAAAGTAACATATTGAATGTAACACGAATGTGAAAAGTGAAAATTCTAGAAGTATTATGTTAAATGTAACTCGAATATGAATTTTTTATTAAAGAATGATGAATGTTGATATGCTTGGATATGGTAACACAGTAAAATTTATAGTTGTCCTCGGAAGCCTCCATTCCTTGCTTCTGAGGGTTCCTTCACAAATTCTTAAAACCGAGAGGGTGGATCCCCGCGAAGAACGTCTAGTGTGAGAGTAAGTATTTGTTTGGAGAAAGAGTGAAAAGTGGAACACAAAAGTGTGTATAGTGAATTGCCCGACTCAAACTATGCGTACCTGGGCTCACACTTACATGGGTATTTATACAATTCTTCGTCAGCAATGGAGAAAAAGGTTGTGCCTAGTCACGAATTCGTTATCGCTGTAATGATTATTTTGTTATTTGTGCGCTCTCCATGCCATGAGAATATTCTCTGGCGATTTCATGGTGACTCACTCTCTGCCAGCGAGCTCCTCATTTGTTCCTGCCCACATGCCTTGTCCCCAAGTCGGTCTCGGGCTTTTGGCTCTTATGAGATTCTTCAAGCGAGTCACTCTTTCCTCGGGGGTTCAAGCCAACTGATGATGCTCGGCCTGGGCCCATGTGTTTGCCTATAGCCCAGCCCCCTTTACAGGTTTCTTGGACTTTTTCACTAGGTGGCTACAAATTTATGCGCTGCCACTTTCACCGCAAGCGTATGGATCAAGTTCTAGTATAATAGACCTTTTAGTCGGGTATCGTATCCACAGGGATTGGTTGAGATTATTATCGAGTACCGCGATTGTCATAACCCGATTTTATCTAGGCAACAAAAATGGAATATAATTTATACTAATACTAAACTAAAATACTAAAATACTAATTAAATTAACTATACTATAAATACTATATTGAGATTGTTTAGGGGAGTAGATTACCTAGGGTTTAACTTTATTTACTTAAATACGTTTGGTTTTGTTTTAGTTAACATTAACGACGTTCGGCGTATCCGACAATCTTGATTCGTAAACTCCCTCGCCACCTTTCCCGAGTGTAAGACAGGGGAATACGTGACTTTGTGTCAACGCCGAATTCTCCCTCAACGTCTTACTGACTCTAGGTCACGTGAGTCTCACCCCAACGTCATTGATTGCACACTTTCTAATGACATCCCGGGTCGTTAGATTGTCATGTTGTGTTTACCCTAGTCCGAATCCGGGGTTACCTCTCCCGAGTGTCAAACCCCGTATTCTCAATATATCTAAACTAGCATATAATTATAGAAAACACGGCAACACAATCGAAATTATAAGGAACAACCATAAACAAAACACAAATTCAACCAAACTATATTTTCATAAATAATACGTTAATCCCTATTACAATCCATGTTTAGCTCATGGCCCTAACCGTTTATACAATGTAAAACGAGCTAAACATGCTCAACAACTACCAAAATGAAGAAAACAAATAGAAGAAACGAGCGACTTAGCCTATATCCGAAGAATTGACACTAGAACCGTCGAACGATCGCTTCCCTCTTTATCTTCCACCTTGGGTTGAGAGCGCTCCCTCAAAAATCTCTCATCCTAACCCTAAAATATAGCCTAAGGCCTTAGGGGCCGAAGAGCTTGGAAGAGAGGAGGAGAGAAGGGTATAAATAGGCCAAAAAATATCTCACAAAATATCTAAACTGTGCAGAGGCCACCGCTGTGGCGGTGGGATTCACCGCTGCAGCGATGGGTATGTCGGTTCACTGTTTGCCTAGGCGATGGAAGTTAAGAACTCTCTATCGTTTCACCGCCTAGGCAGTGAGTTTACAGCATCATAGCCCTTCTCAGCTTTTTCATCGCCGCAGCAGTGGTCCGGACGCCACGGCGGTAGACTTGTTTGTAGAATCTTGCCACCTTACTTATTTTTTCACCGTTCTCCGACCGTTCTCGATACGATTTGATCGTTTATACTCCGATTTCATACATTTTCACCCCACGCACCTGTTTTAATACAAAAAGAATAAAAACATATTAAAATATATAAAAATAACTATAAAACTACTCTAAAACTAACAAAACCGATTTAAAAATACGTAGGTAGATCACACCTATCAGTGGCCCAAGACCAAATCCACCACCATCAGTAGCCCACCGACTCCTAAGTCAGGTGGTCCTATCTTAGGATTTTTCTAGCATAGGCTTTCTTGTAGTGACACCTATTATTATCTTTGTTCTATTGACGTACCGTCCCTCTTCTTCTTTAGAATGATTTTTCGAAAACCCTTTTTCCTTTCTCAAAAGTGAATCTCTTGGTTTATTGGACCCACTCTCTTTCCAAAAAAAGGGTTAAATGGTGAAACCAAAGATGAGGATTTTGGAAGCTCCCATACTGTCTGCCCTTGCGGGAGATAGACAAACTAGTAAATGAAGAGGTGACAATCCCACGAGTCCACCATCTTTGGATGCTTCACAGCCAAAGATACTATCCGCATGGGAGGTGAGGAACATCTGCCTTACTTTAAACTCTATCATTTGTGAGGATTCTTCTAATGCCATAGACTCTTGTCGTTCAAATCTTATGCCTCGATATAGAGTCTATGTAAAAATCTAATCTGCACGTGGTAAATGTGTTTGTTGTCTCCCATGTCCTGTAGCTTCTCCATGAGGTTGCTTTTATTTACTTCTAAGGTGATAAGAAGGTAGAGTTACAGAGGTAGGCTGAGGCTCACGTAAGTGAGATGTATGTCCAAACGCAATTCATGCAAGAAAAACTTCAAGAATTACGCACTTCTAGCACTAGCGAGGCCCGCCTTTTCTGTTGGAGGGAGAAAGATCATGTATAGCTTCGGTCGGTCTGCAAGGAGTTGTGTTGTACCTATCGTGCCCTTCAAGAGCCCAAGATAATATTCATCAGCTAAGGAAAAAGTCTTTGCAAGTGGACTCAGCCCAGCCCCAGAGGGTTCTTGGGCTTCTCATCAGCTCGGTCTCACGAGGGATAGGTCGACTTGTAGCCATGATCTGGTTAACAATGGCCTAGATAAAGATGGTAGGTTTCCCCATCCCATCAGAGCAGGTGACGGAGGTTTCTATCTCCTTAGAATTAATTACTCGAAGAGATATGATAGTTCTTGGGAAAAGCGTTCATCTCTTGAGAGCACTACATCACCATTGCACGTCATAGAAAGGTTCTATTATTTAGGGTTGACATGTCGTTCAATGCAGTTGCACGACTTCCCAAGAATATCCTCATAACGGCCCGCACAATTTTCTAAGCGTATCAGTTGCGATAGGTCTATTTGCATGCGCTGTCGTTTCATACCAACCAACGAGACGTTTAAGGGGGAGGGGTCCCATTCGAAGAATATTTCTCTATAAATAGCATAGATGTTTTAGGTTTATTTCCTACTTTGAAACCCATCATCTCACTGCCTTTTACTTACTTCTATTTCTTTTTCTAAAAATGCCCAGAGTTGGTGTGTACACCGTCTAGGAGATATATCGTTTCTTCACTTTCTAGAGGGCTAGAGTAGAAGAAGATTTTAACGCCATTCGCCTTCTTGCTACCTTAGCTGAGGAAGTAGCCCGTATGAGTGCACTTCAGTCGGCGATCACTGTTATGGATGACTAGTTCCTCCACCTGTCCGTTCAGAAAATGGAATTGGAGTGGTAGGTGGCGGTCATCTATATAGAGAGCTCTGAGAAAAAGGTTCGCCTCCTGGCGGAGATACGTGAGCTAAAGATCCTACTGGAGGAGCTAGACCAACAACTTTATTTGTAGGCCCTCTTCCGTAGGACGAGAGATGGGACACCGGAGAAAGCAAGGGAGGAGACATCGTTGTAGCATTCGGGTGGTCTGATGAGCCACATTTCCAGGCTCAAGCGTACGATGAGGCAGACTTGTCTCTCCCTGCGCTACCCCACTTCTCCCGACAAATTATCACACCACATGTTATGCAATCTAATATCATTAATCTGAATTTTGTTAATCTTTTAAATAAATTAGATTTGAGGATAAAAAACACACTATTTGGAATTAAAATGCACAAGAAAATGATCAACTAGATAAAATTCACAATTTACAACACTAGAATGAAGACTAATGTCTACTATTTTGACCATAACTAATTTCATAACGATAATTTTTGGATAAAACAAGTTACATATAAAATCAGACTTTGTAAGCTTTCCAATGAGTGGTTACATAGTAAAATCAGAATTCGTATGAAAAATATACAGCCGTTCGAAATTGACTCTTCCTGTTTGCCGATTGTTGCGCGCTTGACCAGCACTAGTGGTGCGCGTCGCTAGTTCGTAAATAGCCTTCTTGCAGCCATTTTTTTTTTTTTACCCTTTTCTACCCAAAAAATCCTAGGACCCTTGAACGTTAAATACCAAATTATAATCAAATTTTTAGAGAGCCTCCTTGTACATATTTTGAGACATTTTCCAGACCACTTTCTCCCTTCTTCTTCATCCATTTACCATCATTATTTCTTCTATTTTTGCTTATTTTCTTAAAGGTTGAAGCCAAGATTCCTGAAGGAAATTTGGTAATAATGTTTTTGAAGATTGTATCCAAGAAAACATCATTCTATATGACAATGAACGACCAATCTTCCTTCAATCACCTTAGGATTATGGTATGGCATTTTTTGGTTCATTTTTGAAAATTGTATAAACAATTGTATGGCAGGAATATTGTTCTTAATGTTGATTTTATTGTGGTTGGATTTAATGTCAAAATATGATTGTAAAGATTTTGGTTTAAATCTGGTTACTAATTGAACATTAGATCTTTTACCTGTGATCTAAATCTAATGATCATGTAATGATATTCTTGGGGATTGATTATTGGTCCAGATGATTTATGCCTAAATTTTAATTCACCGTAAATTAGTGTGGTGTAGAAATTAAATACCGAACATAAATCATGCAGGAGAATAATCAATCCAATCTTTTGGAGTAGTTTTGGCTTGTAGTTGGGAGCACTCATTTACACAAATCCGATTTGAATAGAAAATGCAAAAATAACACAATATTCAAAATACTAAACCCACAATTCCTAACCCGGTTCTCTACTTTATTTTGTTTGTAGATTTAGTATTTATTTTTCTTGTATTAAAAACCCCAAAATTCAAAATTGAAATCCATTTCCGTTAAAGAAATAAAAATAATTAGATATTGATAATTACAAGACTGACATCTATGGTTTGACACCCTACTTAAAAACCGTATACTACATCAGTATCGCTATACCAATTAAAGATATTGTTTTTGAGCTATCAGCGAACTTTGATTCCCTGCTCCCCCCACTAGCAATGGAGTGGGACCTTCTCAAGGGGCTTGCCCATTTTCTTCTAGGAAGAGCTTTTCCAAGGTGAGCTCCAAGAGCATAAGGGAATGGAAGAGTTCTTGCGAACGTGAGTCTAGATAAGGAAGGTTGGAGAAGCAGAAAGAGGAGGAGAGAGAGAATGAGGGAGGTTTAGCTTCTAGTAGTTTGTTATCTCTATTGTTTTTTTATGTACTCCTCTCCTCCCCACATTAATAAAATTTTTGCTTTCGTCTACTACTTGTGGCCACTTCTAGCTTTTTCTTTGCTTCGTTAGTGATTATTTTTAGCAAAACATTTATCAATATTTTGTTGTGCTTCGCACATTATTCGTAGCCGTGTATTCCCCTGGCTCCCCTATCCAAGTTGAAGTTATTTTGACACAAGTGAAGGGTTTAGTCACAGCCCGATTTGTCGTTTGCACTTCTGGTGGCACCTTTTTGGTTGTCACAAGGCTTCTCAAACATGTCTTCTTAGCAGCCATGCATCGTTTGGCACATCTTTTATTTCCTTTGGGCTGCCTATATAAATCCTGGAGAGGTAAACCCGGCAATTCATCTATTGTGTCTAGGATTTTCTTTCTTTACCCAGAATTTTCAATATTTCTCTTGTCAACCTCTTACAATACCAATGGATCCTTTGGCCAAGCACGTTCCACAAGACCTTTACAAAGAACTTAATTTGCCTCCATCCATCAATGTAATTTGGTCGGGAACCTCCACGACCAAGTACGTTGTATTCCAGAGAGTGGAAGGACGTACCCCAGAGACCATTCCCCACCTCTATTGTTGATCCATCGGCCACGCAAGATCGTCCTCAGAAGAGGATGTGTAGAGAGGTTGTCCCTGAGCCTTCGTCAAGGCCCCAAGGGACTACTGGAACTTGGACCCCTTGGTTCCAGGAGTATAGATCTCCCTTGACCCTCAAGGACTCGACCCTGGGTAGTCCCTTCGTTGATTTATTCCTTTTGTAAGGTGTCGTCCTCCCAAGGATCGAAAGTTCTTGTAGGGGCAAAGAAATTAGGAGCTCACGAGGTAACTGGAGAAGGATCATGGCTTGCTTTCAATTTTATTGATGGAGTTTGTTTGCCACTAACAGTGTTACTCCAGAGAGGATGATGCTTTTAACAATCAGTTGGCCTAGGTAAAGGCGGAGTCCGCTTCGCGGATGGCTCGTAATGACCACCTTCAAAGCCAGTTGAAGGCCGAGAGAGAAAAGCACCACCAAGTAGAGTCAAAGATGGGTGCCAGATCCGTTGGCCTAGAATCTGAGGTGGAGAGCCTGACCTCTCAGGTGCATTCTCTAGAGCAAACGAATATCCAACTTTGCGTTTCCGTGGGCGAGTAGAGAAGGAATTGCGATACTGTTTGGAACTGATTATTTGTGCGATATTTGTATAACAGGAGAATGTTCAAGAGAAGTGACGTTATGGAGGGTTTCTTAGCTGGGACGTTGCACGCGCCCTTATCTCCCATTGGGTTTGTTGTTCCTGATGGGTTTCCCAAGGGTGCTTTGGCGGAATATCGCCAACTTTAAGGTAATCCCACTTTCATGACCATGTTAGAGGTGAGAACCCTTCTGCGGTTCCCGCCAAGGATCCTTCTGCATCAAGAGATGGCCCCATTGCCAAAAACATGGAACTGGCTCCAGAGAAGCTACCCCAAAGGATGTTATATTGGTGTCAAAAAAAGACCCCTCGACCCCTAAAGACATTGCATCATCAAAGCCTTGAGTTAGTCGTTGTGTCTATTCGCAAGCCCCTTTGTCGTTTTTTTTTTTGGGTTGGGATATAACCTTCTTGTTAATACTGATGGGCATAATTTGTTCTGGATTGAATTGATTTGTCTTGTTACGTTTTGCACCATCTATATGTTGTCGCAATACATTGATTCGTACACATTTTATTTCCCAATGCCATACCTGCTTGATAGTAGGACGTGAATCCCAGTAGATATGTATATCTGATCGCCTAATTCGATGACGTTGTGCACCGTCACTAGTTCCCGTCTTTTCTCCAGGAGATTCAGAATGAGCCTTCTCTCGCCATCAATGCTTCATTCTATGTAACCCACAACTCTGGGGAACTCTACTAGAATGACTAACTCTAATCTAAAGGTGAGTGCATAGGGTGTCTCCCCCACCAGCATCTAGGCTGTATTATAGTAGGCCCAGAGGACTCCTGGGAAGTCTTCCACCTATACTCCCTTGGACTTGTCAAGTTGCGTTTTAATCATGTGGAGGTTCGTGCAATTAGTCATATTTACCTGGCTATTTTCCTGGGGGTGGCCATGTGATAAAAAGTGATTTAGATTTCCTACCCTGAAGAATAAGTTTCTGAACAAGTCATTGTCAACTTTCTTTCTATTGTCGGTGATGCCCTTGGAATCCCGTAGCAGTATACAAGGTTTTTCCATGCAAAGTTTTGAATATTCTCTTTGATGATGGTAGCCAGTGGTTTTACCTCTGCCCACTTGGTAAAAGAGTTGATCTCCACCAGTAGAAACTTTCGTTGACCCGTGCCCATACGAAGGGGACCAATGATATCGATTCCCTGTTTAGCAAAAATCCACGGGCTGCTCATAGGTGTCATCTCTATTGTTGGTAATTGAGGATGCAAGGTGAACCTTTAGCACTTGTCACAAGCTTGAACATAGAGCTTGGCATCATTCGTTAACATTGGCCAGTAGTACCTGTTATGCACTACATTTTATGCGAAAGACAACCATCCAATATAATTCCCATATATACGCTTATGGATCTCTCCTAGGACATACTGAGCTTCCCTCGGATGTAACCATTGAGAGTTTGAGCCGTGGAATGACCTCTAATGTAGGACTCCATTCGACAGTCAGTACCTAGAGGCCCTATACCGAAGTTTCCTTACATCTGCCATGTCATCCGGGAGGATCCCTTACTCGATATACTCCCGTATTGGATCCATCCAATATGGGGAGTTTTCCAAGTTGTCTACTTGGTTAACCTGGTCCGTCTCGTCAATGCCAGGCGTATTGAGGACTTCTACAAGGACATGTTGAGGGCCCTTTGTTAGTACGAATGAAGCCAGGTTTGTCAGGGCGTTAGCATGGCGATTCTCATCCTGGGGGACTTGGATAATGTTCACAATGAGCTATTCATCCCAAAGATCTCTTACTTTGTCTGGGCATCTCATCATCATGGTGTCATCGGCCTAGCACTTTCTATTTACCTAGTAGACCACCAATTGGGAGTCGCAGAATACGAATAGGTCAGTTATCCCCATATGTTTGGCTAAATTAAGTCTAGCGACCAGTGTCTCATACTCAACTTCGTTATTGGTGGCCTTGAAACCAAGTTTGGGAGAGTATTCAATCTCCTCTCCCGTGGGGGTGATGAGGACCAATTATGCCCCACTTTTCTTCTAGTTAGAGGATCCATAGATGAATAGTGTCCACCCAGTTCTTAAGGAGTTGTCATTCGGTTCAGGTTTCTCGCCCAAAGTCTCACCAATAATGGTGGTGTCCGGCTGGCATCACTTATTACGTCAGGCTTGGATAACCTTCTTTGGACTAGGCAAGGCTTTTGAATCTAGAGGGGACTCTTTGGTCAACGTGAACTCAGTGATGAAGTTTACCATAACCTAGCCTTTGATGGTCATACGCGGATAGTAGTCGATGTGGAACTCACTGAGCCCAAAAGACCACTTGATCAACCTTTTGGATATGTCCAGGGCATGGAGTATTTGGCGAAAGAGATGCTTGGTCAACATGTCAATAGGGTATACCTAAAAGTATTGCCTTATTTTCCTAGATACTAATAGCAAGGCTAACGGTTGCTTTTCCATTCTTAAGTACTGTGTTTCGGCGGAGGTTATAACCTAGATAGAATAATAAACTGGGCTTCGGTCCCTTTTCAGTTCCTAAATCAGGGCAGCGCTTACTGTAATCAGAGACACAGCTAGGTGCAGGAACAACTCTTTCCCGAGCACCGGTGTAGTTGATAATGGAATTATTGCAAGGTATAGTTTTAACTTATAGAAAGAAGACTCATATTATTCCATCCACAATTAGGTTTCGTTTCCCCTTAACAACTTAAAGAAATGGAAAAACATGTTGCTTGATTGGGAGATAAAACGGCTTAAGGTTGCAACCCTTCCTGCTAGGCTTTGGATTTCTCTCTTGATTCTTAGGGAGGACATTTCCATGATGGCCTAGATTTGATCTGGATTTCCATCTATCCCTCTCTTCGAGACCATGAAGTCAAGAAATTTACTAGAGGCCACCTTGAAGATGCACTTGGAGGGGTTGAGCTTCTATGAATCCGGACAATGTCGAAGCACTTTTGGAGGTCGATGATGTGTTGCTTAGCTAGCAGGATCTTGACCAACATATCATCCATGTATACTTCAATGGATTTCTCCATCTTGGATTTGAACATTTTATTAACCAACCTTGGTAGGTCGCATCGGTGTTCTTCAAACCAAATGGCATCACCTTATAACAGTAAGTTACCTTATCTGTTATAACAGATGTTTTTGCTCTGTCCGGATGGTACATAGGGATTTGGTTATAACCCAAGAACGCATCCAAGAAGCTTAGGAGCTCATACTCGACGATGGCGTCAATTACCACGTCAATCCTTGGTAGAGGAAAGAAATAATTTGGGTATACCTTGTTGAGGTTCTTGTAGTAAACGCACATACGCCACTTTCTTCTTGCATTTTTGGCTAGAACCACGTTGGCCAACCAATATAGGAATGACATTTCGTCGATCACCCCAACGTCTATTACCTTATGGATTTCTTTTGCAATAACAACTTATTTCTTTGGGTGGAACTTCCTCATCTTCTCGACGAAACTAGAGGATGAGAAAGGTTGATAAACAATCTATGCATAGACACCAGGGGATTGATTCCTGGTAACTCAGAATACGACCATGCAAATATGTTACTATTCTACCTAAGGGGATTTTTGAGGACTTTTCGCACCTCCTAGGTTATCTCCCTTCTGATCTTCACTATTTTGGTATCATCCTTGCGGTGGACTTGAACGAAGATAGGATTTTTATTAAGCATCAGGCATATGTCCTTTCCTATCTTGGATCCTCTATAAGCAGGTGTCCTAATTTATCTTATAACGAGGAAAGCGCAGGCACTTCTGGGGATTTCTATTCCACAGTCGGCAGAGGGTCGGCCTTCACCATCGCCATAAAGCATTCCCTGGTAGCTGTCTGGTCCCCCCTGGCTACCTCGATTCCACTTTCGGTGGGGAACTTCATAGTCAGGTGGTTGGTGGAGCATACTACTTTAAGGGAGCCCATGGCCGGGCGACCGACACTAGAAACTTGAACCATACTATAGTCCTTCCTAGCTTATCTCTCAGAGATATCGAGAGGTCAACCTACCTAAGAGAGTGGACCGTTTCGCCTCCGAACCCTAAAAGTAGAGAGTTCACTGGGAAGAGCTTATCGGGGTCAATTTTCATTTTATCGAAGCATCCACTGAAAATGGTATTAGTAGAGTTTCCATTGTCTAATAATATCCTTCGTACCTGGTAGTTAGAGATTACCGCCGTGATGACCAGGGCATCACCGTGAGAGAATTAGAGGCCTCTGAGATCCTCCTCAGAGAAGGTGATCACGGTGTGAGGCACCGTAGCCACTAGGACATCACTACTGCTTCATTCTATATTTCTCTTGGCGACCTAGAGATACTTTATTTGGGCACTACTGGAGATTTTCCCCAAGGAAAATCCTTTATAGATTGTATAGATTTCTCATTCAATCTTTTAGAGGCCGCGAGGCCTCCTTATCTCTTCGTCTCTTTCTTCTAGGACTTGTTCCCTTCTTCTATTTTCGTCGCGATTATCCACTCGGATGAAGTGCCAGAGATAGTTACGTCGTATCGAACTCTCAATTTCTTCATTTAGCTAGAAGCATTCATCTGTTGTGTGGTCGTAATCCCTGTGAAACTCATAGTATTTATTCATGTTCTTCCTCTTTCCCTTTGATTTCAATGGGTCGGACTACTTAAGGTCGAGTTCTTTCTCATCAATCTCTGGCAGGATCGCCACCACCAAAACTCTCAAGGGCATAAACTGCTCTAGTCTCCATGTCGGAGCACTCCTATCTCCCTTTAATATTCCTTCCATCTTGAACTTTTTACTCCCAACCAATTGGGCCTGGTTGAATTCTCGATCACTTTCTCGCTTCTTGGGTCCCTCCGCCTCGGCCTTGTCCACCATCATAGAGTAGACTTGATCGATGCAGGCCCATGGGCCAGAGCATCATTGAGGGTCCGCTTTGGATGATAAATTGGCATTTATCTATGCATTTTCTTATGATTTTTTTAGTTTTCAAGTGTTCCATTGGTGTTTTTAATCCTTTTTAATTTTTTTATGCAAATAAGGTGTTTTAGGTTAAACCAGTTGCAAATCAGGCCCGTCGGTGGAATTTCGATGAAGAAACAAGTGATCTGGCCTATAATTGTGTTTCTGCATTGACCGCACTGTAGCGCGCCCCTTTTTTATGTTTTGTCCATAGCGCGCTGCAGCGGACTCTAACTTTTCCCCCTTTCTGCTTATTTCACGCTCCTTACGCGCTGCAGCGCCATTGCAACGTTGTCAACACGCTTTCGACCACTTTAGGATTTAGGGAGAAAACTTATCAATACAAGAGGATAGATCTTTTGTTGAGGACATTTTTGGGAGCCTATTTTTAGACGAAACAAAGGAGGTCACAATTGAAGAGAGAGAAACGGCTTAGACCGGCTCTTGCGGAAGTAGAACCATCCATACATCAGATTTGGATCTCTACCCTTTCAATCTATCTCTCATTTTCAAATCTTGGTTTGTTATTTTAATTATGTATTCCTCATTTGTTGTTGGATATTTGGAAATGGCAATGTGTAGCTAAACCTCTATTGTCTAGAGATTAATATAGTTCACAAGTGCGATATTTGATTGAATCTATGTTTTGCTAATGGATGTTCAGCTTTATTCAATTGTGTTTATCGTTTTATCACTTCCATTATATACTTGTATATGATATTGTGGTTAATTTGAGAATACGAGATTTGACACTTGGGAGGGGTAACCTCAGATTCGGACTAAGATTAAACACAACACAAGTTCTAATATATCAGGAGATTATTATAACTTGAACAATCCATAAGGTTGGGACAAAACGCATGTAATCATCTAAACTCTTGATAGGGATATCGATTTCGAAGTGGTTACATATTCACTCACTTTACACTTAGGAGAAGTAGTGAGTGAATTTTAGAAATCTTGATTGTTGAATAGTTTGATGATCATTAATGTATACTAGAATAAATCAAGCACACATATGAGTGAACGAAGTTAATCCCTAGATAATTCATTCCCATTGAATTTATTCCAAGTCTTGTAGTTTGATTTGTTTTAATATTTCGAACACCTTTTAAATCATTGATCGTCTAGATAAAATGGAGTTATTCTAATTGTAGTACTTAGCTTGTTCTAACGGTAATCCCAGTGGACAATACTTTATCTTCGGATCACTTTATTACTTGTTCAACCTTGTGTACTTGCGAGTATTCCTAGCGCATAATTTATCGCAACATTGGGTTTTTGGCGAGAGAATAAAAGAAATTCCCTTCTTGGAGCCTTCTCATAAGAGCAGTGAGAGCAACGCCATTGTCGAGATGGTTCACATCCCTGGTCTCGTCCTTGAATCAATTGATAAATTGGTCCAGCGGCTTATCTTTTCCTTGCCTAATGGTGAGGAGGCTAGTAAAGGTCTTCGACTTCTTATGGTTGTGCTTGAAGCATACCAGGAAGTCTCTCTCGAAGTTCACAAAATAGGAAATAGAGTATGAATCAAGAGTGAAATACCACTCTCGAATGCGTTCCTTGATCGGAGAGGTCATTTTTGGAGGAGAAACTATGTATTTTTGGGATCTGCGGGCCCGACTGTGTAGGGTGACGAGGAATGTTTTGTATCTTAAATCGTCATAGACTCCATGTAGGTCTAGGAGCATTTTGAATGTGGCAATATGATCGATCGGGTCCTTCATCTCATTGTAGAAGGGCATTAGTTTAGCAGGATAGGAGAATCAATGTGGCACTGGTTCCTCTAAAATCTCTCTCATGAAGGGGGGATGACTGGGGAGAGGGGCCTCCTTCTGGTTCCTTTTTCCAAGTTTTATAGTCGTGTCTCTATTTTCTCAGTATGACACTCCATGGCCAGGTCGTGTCCCTTAAGCAAGAACCGTTCCAAGGCCGAGTATAGACGCGATTCGGCGTAGGAGACCTCCAATGGTGGAGACGACGACGACCTTCTATGGTGAGACCCCTCCCTTAGGTAGATCTAGCTTCTGATGGGCTCATCATGAGAGTTGTGCCTACGTTCAGCCTCCACGGACACGCACCTAGTGAAGTGAGATAGCACTCCTGGATGAGAGCCTCTATGGTGAAGAACATTGAAACCCAAGGCTGGTGGTCATGGATGTGCCTGGAGAGCATTCACCTGCCGGATCATTTACCGGTTGAGCTTAACGACCTGATTCTCGATTTGTTCGAGACGGGTTTTCCCGTGCACCGATGCGTGGCTGGGCACAAGAGGATTGATCGGTAATTCTTGGAGAGATGTGTGATCAAACTACGACTCTTGTATCGATAGGTGATTTTCTCTCAAGGTGACAATCTTCGAGCGAGTGAGCATGAATGGAGAAATATCAAAGCATAGTGGAGATGAAACACGACTTTGATCATTGGTTCCCACAGACGACGCCAATTGATGTTGCCTAGATATTGGACATAGAGTAAATTTATAGCTATGTCCTCGCGAGCCTCCGTTCATTACTTTCGAGAGTTCCTGCACAAATTCTTAGCATCAGGAGGTGGATCCCAGCAAAGAACCTTAGCATGAGAATAAGTATCCATTTAGAGAAAGAGTGCAAAGCTGAACACATGAGAATGCGTAGTGAATTTCCCATATCAAATTATGCATACCTGATGACGCACCTCGAATTTTAAAAAGGAGAGAAAAAAAATACACGATTTGGTTTCCTTCTCTCAAATGCGTTTATTTTTTTAGAAAAAACAGTTTTAGGGGCTTTTCTAGACGCCAATTTAAAAACATTTCTTTGGGTATAATTTATTTGAGAAATTGAGCCACCACCTAGCATTGAGTTAAATGGTGTACTAGGTCATCAAGATTTCAAAAAAAAAAAAATTATCTTTTGAAATGGCCCAAGTTTTTACTCAAAAAAGAAGATCTTTAACCAAATAATTCTTTAAAGTTCGGGGGGTCGATTATGCTAGGGGAAGGTGTTAGGCACCCCAAGATACCTCATTCGAAGACGGTACCGAAATTTAAATAAATCTTTTAATGAATTAAGTCCAACTAATTTTCTTCAATTTGGTTAACAAAATAATTTCCCCTTATTTATTTTTTATGTTTATTTTATGCAAAAGGAAAATAAATAAAAGGAAAAACAATCAAAATAACAAAAGACAAATAAAACAAGAAAGGAAAAAAAAATGTCCCCCTTATAGACAGTCTATCGATTACATATATATTTACTTTGTTTTTATGGAACTTTAAAAAAAAGTTGAGAAGAAGAAGAAAAAACACTTTATATTAAAATATTGAACTTTAAAACAAAAATATCTTTAAAGAAAACATTTGTATTGGTGAAACAAGTTTGAAAACAAAAAATTTCAGGAATCTTTTTTTAGGAAGGATCTTTAAAAATCATTTTTAAGAAAGGGATTTTAAAGAAAATTTTGGCAAGTTTCTCGTAGAAAGGAAAAACAAGCTTTAAAAAACATTTATAAAAGCGTTAGTCCAAAAAATTTGTAAATACACCTTTTTAAGAAAACATTCTTTAGAAAAACTTCTTGGGGAAAAAAATTATTTTTTGAAAAAAAAAAATTGAGAAAGAACTTTTAAAGACAATTCTAAAAGGGTTCCTTTGAAAGGAAAGTAAGTTTTGAAAGAAAAAAAATTAAAAATCTTTGTTAGGAAGAATCTTGAAAATCATTTTTTCAGAAAACTAGAAAACAATTTTGAAAAGTTTCGTTTTGGAAAGGGAAATAAGTTTTTAAGAAATGTAAAAAACATTTTTTGAAATGAAAATCTCTTTTAAAGGGAGCACTTTGTTTTTTTTTCGTTTTTTTTTCCTAAGAAGTTTTCTTTTTTCTTTTTTTTGTTTAGAGTAAAGCAAAAGTTCATTTCAAGAATAATTTCCTTTTGTAAAAACTCATTTTTTTCACTTTTTTTTTAAGGGAAAATAAAGACAATATATTTACAGAAACTTAAATGCATATATTTTTGCCAACACAACTGTAACTAAAAAGGAGAAATGTTTCTGGAGAGGATCGCCCTTAACCTACCATTTAAAGATCCCCTGCGTTCAGGAAACCTAAAATGGGGTATAGGGGGCCCTCCCTTATTCAACATTTTAGCTAAAGAGGACTTGACTTAGATTATATGTATAGTGTCAATCCAAGAAGTTGACTTAAACCATATGTATAGTGTTAATCCAAGGACTCGACTTAAATTATATAAGTGTCAGTCTAGGGACTTCACTAAAAATAGAACAAATGCAAAAATATTAAAGTGCAAAAAGACACAGAGTAGAAAAATAAATGACAGAAAAGTAAAAGTGCGGAAAGGCGCAAAATAAGAAAGTAAATAATGAAAATCTAAATAACAAGGAAAAAAATTGTTTGTGTTCACTTGGAACTTTTCTTAAGTTGTTTTGTCTTTTTTTACTTGACAATCAAAAAACAAATGATGTGACGGGTTAGGGGTTAGGGAAAGCTTACCTTGTTAGGGAGGATGTCTTTCCCTAAATGTTTCCATCTCCTTCTTTCTCTCTCTCATTTTGTTTTTTTTTTTTGACCTCTTTTTGTGAGGGTTTTAGAAAGCTTCTTTTGGAGCCTTTTTAGGAGCTTTAGAAATCTTTTAGATATAGAGTAATGCTTAGAGTATAGCAAACCTAAAAGAGAGTAATCAAGGTGCAAGTTGGGGAATGAAAAAAACCTCCTATTTATACTACGGGAGGGTGGGGGAATGAAAAAGACCCCCTATTTATACTACTGGGAAGATTGCAAATTTAGGAATGCGCATGCCATCCAAGGGCTATTAAATGCCCTGATTGACAAGAGCGACCCTTCCTATTGCACAAATCTTACACTTTGGTCCCTACTTTTGGTATGGCATGTAGAATCTTTAGTTTTCACAAAATAAAGTAATATGATACCACTCACGGTAATGACCTTGGGAAGCTTGATTTTGTCTATCACCACTTCCATGAAGCATCCGATGCTTCGTCTAATTCCCAGAAGGTGTATGTGTAGCAATTTGTGTGCTTTGGGCACTTTTTGTCTAATTAAAGCCTTTTTTTTTTCTTGAAATTGAAAGTTTAAAATGAAATTAAACTATCCAAATATTATTGAAATGTTCAATTTTAAAAATAAAATATTTTTGGCCGTCAATTTGATGAAATCGGTGAAAATAAAAGTTTTTGGAGTAAAAATGGAAAGTAAGTGTATTTGGTGAAATTTCTTCAATAAAGGATGAAAACCAAAATTAAACATATTAAAACACATCCATAGAAAACCGCTTTTAATTTTATCAGTTTGGTTCCCAATTAATTTTTAGAAATTTCAATTTTGACCCGAAACTTTTGTTTACGTCGGAATTCAATCCCATTGGCCATTTTTTTTTTTTTTTGTTTTTTCTTGTTTTTTAATATTTTTTGAATATTTAACATGTAATATAAGGTGAAAATTTGTCCATTTAAATGTCGATTTAAAGTTTTTCTGAATTTTCACTTTAGACCCTAAATTTTTTTAAGTAAAAAAGAGCGGGACAAAATGCGGTGTCTACACCTGGGCTCACGCTTACACGGATATTTATATAATTTTTAGTCAGAAATAGAGAGAGAAGGAGTGCCTAGTTATCAGTGTAGTGATTATTCTATCATTTGCGTTTCTTCCACACCATGCAAATATTCTCTGGCAATTTCGTGGTGACTCACCCTCTGCCACCGAGCTCCTTGTTTGATCCTTCCCACAGGCTCGGTCCTAGGTTTCTAGCGCTTGTGGGCTTCTTCAAGCGAGTCACTCTTTCCTCGGGGGTTTACACCGACTGTCAGTGGTGGGCTTGGACCCATGTCGCCTGCATGCAACCCAGGCCCCCTTTTATAGGTTTCTTGTGCTTTTTCACTAGGTACCATATCCACCAATATCAAATGTGATATCTTCTTGAATATCTTATTCCGACGAATCTAAATATATAGTTAAATCTTGAAAAAAAATACCGTGTTTAATTCAACACAATGTAAAAATCACGGAAGTTATGAATAGCATGTTGAATGTAACATGAATGTGAAATTTGAAAATTCTGAAAATATTATGTTGAATGTATAACATGAATCGGAAAACTAATGAAAAAAATATTGAATGGGATATCATTTTGAAGATCTTATTAAAACGAATCTGAATATATATTTAGATCGTGAAAAAAAAAAATGTGTAACATAATAGTTATTTTGATTTTAATAAAACGATTTTGAATACCTATTTTTTAGAAAATTATATATCAAGTAAGTAGTTTGGGGGGACAAATTTGACCGAATGATTACAAAAGACTATTTGGTAACCCAATAAAAATGGTCTATTTGGTAGTTTTACTTCCTTATGAGGAGTGTCACGTAACTGTCCCTTAAAAGAATAATGAGGAGTGAATGATAAAATTGATTAAAAATGAAGGAGAAAAAAATTAAGGAGGGGGAAAAGTAAATAAGAAAAAGGAATAAATTAGGGTAATATTATCTTTTTAAATCTAGGTAGGTGGGTATAAATATGAGTATTTATCACTTGTCTCCTTTGTTTTTTTGTCTAAAATCACAAACTTTCCCTATCATTTAGTAAATACCAATAAATTCTTTTGGTAAATTTTCTTGACAAAAATACACAAATTCCCTTTTCTTGTCTAAAAAAAATATATTATTATTATTTTATTTTTTTTCAAAATTCACAAATACCCCAATTTAAAACAAAAAAAAAATCACTTTTTAGTCCAAAATATTTTAAAATAATTTCCTCCTCATCCCCACCCTTGCCTAGGGATGCCACAAAAAACTGAATCGATGGGTAATCGGGAGAAACTGAACCTAATAATTCGGTTGTGAAACCGACTAAATGGATTGGTTTTGGTTTTGGTTTTGAAATTAGCAACCGAATCGGTTTTGGTTTTGGTTTTGGTTTTGGTTTTGAAATAGAAACCGTGAAACCGAACCATGAAACCGAAACACGAAACTGAATCGCGAAACCGATATTTTAGAAATATTTTTATTATACATATATCCTTATTTTTTTATATATTTACATTTTAACCCTAATATATATATATATATATATGTGTGTGTGTGTGTGTGTGTGTGTGTGTGTGTGTGTGTGTTTTATTACAGTTTTAGCCCTCATTTTATCTTATATATATATATATATATATATATATATATATATATATATAATAAATCAGCTCATTTATAAAGAGGGCCGTTGGATCATGAGACACACATTTAGATAATGGTAGCCGTTGGATCATTTTAACCTACATATAAAAGAGAGAATAAAAATTAGGGTTTTACTTCTACACTTCCTCCGCCGCTACACCCTCTCCATCTCACTCACGTCTGTCTTCTCCGATCTCACACTCATTCTCTTCCCCGAAACCTCTCGAATTCATCTCTCTCTATCTCGGACGTACTGCCTGTAAGAAATCACCACCATCATCGCAATCAGGTCACCTTCATCAATGGCATACGCTCCTATCTTGCAGAAAATTCCAGGTTTGTCTTTTTCTCTTCTTCTGCCTCTCTGCTTTTCATTTTTCAGTTTGTTCAATTTTCAAAACCCTCACTCGATTTGAGTTGATCTGAGTTGGGACACCGATTGTGGCATTGATCTGAGTAGGGACACTAATGGTGGCGTTGGTTTAAAAAACCCTCATTCGATTGGGTACCTCCACCTCCCGCCTCGCACTCTCGACGACCGTCAATCACTGCAAATCGATGATCACACTCTGGTGCGACTCTCTCTCTTTCTAACTCTTCTCTCTGTCTCTCTCTCTCTCATTTTTTTCTCCTTCTCGGACCAACATCACTATTTCCCTCAGTAAACGTCGTTGCTTTCAGGTACGATCTCTCTCTTCTCTCTCACTCTCCCTTCACACATTCCAAGTACACTTATATTTGGTGTTTTTGTTCCCAGATTTCGCCTTTTGTTTATGGAAGAATTGGAATGGCATTATGTCTCGCTTATTCCCTATTATATTTCATTAATTACTTTTGTATTGAGTATAAATTTTGTCATTTTCATGCATATAAGCTCATATTTCATTAATTGCTTTAGATTCTTCTTCTTCGCTTCACGCAAGTCAGGTAAGTTCTCCTTCGAATCTTCTTCCCCTTCTCTTTTGAATCTTCTTCTTTTCCTTTAGTCCTCCATTTGTTCACGCAGGTTCTTCAGCTGCTCTGTTTGATGCTGCTGCTCCAGATTCTCTATTCCTTTACTCCACCAGTTTATTGCTGCCGCTTCAGAATCTAGCCAGTTCGTTGCTCTACTCCTCCAGTTTGTTGCTGATCAAAACCTCGGGTATGTGCTCTATTCGTTGCTGTTGTTATCGTTTATATAAACCAAATTTAGTTCCTTTCAGTCATTTCTTCTTAGTTTCTGTTTTATATTTTTGTTATTATTTGTTTGTTTAATTGTTTATTTAGTTTATTTCTGTTATTTTTTGTTTATTTAGTTTTTTTTGTTATTATTTTGTTTGTTTAATTGTTTATTTAGCTTATTTCTATTATTTATTTGAAAATGTATTTGAAATTTTTAGAATGGAATATTTAGATTTTTGATTGATTGAATTTATTTGAAAATTTTATTAGTTAATTCTTCTTATTTATTGACTCACATGCGACTAGCGAGTGCGTTTTATTTTTTATAATTGAAATTTATTGATAATTTTACTTCTTGAATTTAAATTAGCAACATTTTAGTGCTATAGTTTTAATTATTATTATTATTATTATTATTATTATTATTATTATTATTATTATTATTATTACTTTTTTTTTTTAATGTCGTGCACCTTGCTTTGTTTAGGCTAGGGCCTCGCATTTGATACTGCTAAAGATTACATAATATTTGGACGTGAGAGATAAAGAAGAGGATATTGATGATGTCGCATTTGATACTGCTAAAGCCTGCCTTTTTTGGGCTTCTGCTAATGCTGCTAAAAGCAGCAGGCCTTTGGAGCTTGCAACAATTAGGTGTCATTGTTTTTAATTTTGATCTACGTAAATGTGATGTTTTACCCCTTAATTTATATGGGGTTCTCTTGCAAATCACAGTGATTGAGTGTTTATTTTTGAATTTTCATTTGATTGCATAAGGGGATTGAAGCATATAGATATAGAGGCAAAGGCTATTGCCAGATATAGAGATATTTCTTCACTTGATTCTTTGACATGTAGTTTGCGATTTTGGCGATTTTGGCTTGCGATTTCTTCGATATGTAGTTTATCTCTTTGCTACCAATTTTCTGTTTTGATTATCTCGTGGTTTACATTTGCAGATTTCATGAATTTTGCATTGAACTGGGCTAGATTGGATTCTTCTAAATCCTGACCAGGTGTTTTTTTTGGGATTTTTTGCTCTTGATCATTGATTTCATGCGACTAGACATTTTTATTTTTATTCTAGAATTCTGCTTCTGTTCCAAAATTTTGTTTTTGTTTCTATTCCTAAATTTTAGATGGCTAATGTTCCAAAAACAAAAATCTTTTTAATAAAAATATAGCATTGTTGAACATTAATGAACTTTAGGGTTTTGGAGACCCAAGTGGAAAGGAATAGGCATAAAAAGTTTTTCATTTTTTATTTTTTTTAACTGTTGCATTTCTTCAGATATTGATTTATTTCATTTGTTTTTTATAATGGATTATATCGCATTTAATAACGAATTCTGCTAAGCTCTTGACTCCCAAACCACTCAACCAGTTCTCCGATTTCCCATAGTTGTCTTCTCTCACCACCGAGTTCCCCGATCAAAATCAGATCATGGACAAGTAATCTCTCACACCCACTCCCACCATGCCATCATGCCTTTATCAAATCCTCTCATTCGCTGATTTGAATTTGATTTGGCCAAATCTAACTTCGATTTGGCCGAATCTGAAATCAATTTATCTATTTTTATTTTAGATTTGTTTTATTTGGTTTTCAATAGATAACAGGGTTCTCTATTGGATTGCACACATTTGGGCATATACCATTTATTTAGGGTTCACAATTTGTAAAATTCACGAATTTTGTTGATTGTTGTATAATTGTGTGTGTTCAGTATCCCATATGGAAGGTCCTATCCTCAACATAATTTTTTTTTTTTTTTTTTCGTCACTAGATTTTATAGTGGGTTTTTAAAACAGGAATGCCTACAATTATGATTAATGATAATCGAGCTGCACATATGGATTTTAATGATAGATACAATGCCTATAAGGTGTTTGATGTGTGAACCCAATGAGTTTTTTAGCACAATCAGCCAAAAAAAATTAATTTGGTGTTTTAGGTGATTTCACCCTATTTTTATTTTGAAGAAATCTTTACTTAAGCAAAAAGTGAACATAATGGAATGCCTTATTTTGGAATGTTAGTCTTGATTGGTTTCAGTTTAAGAAAATTGAATCACCAGTTTTGACATTCTAATATGAACTCCTTTCTTTGTCTGGGTTTGCAGATTATGATTTTGCTGTCTCTGGGTGTTCTTTTCGGATTCCAATTACTTTGCCTCAATTACATGAAAACATCGTATTTGCTGAACATATGGTAAGCAAAAGGTAAGCAAGAAATTAAGGTAAACAACTTAATATTTTATGAACATCGTATTTGGGCTCTGTCACCATGGCTATCGAGGTAAGCTCTTTCGCCCTCTTGCTCTTCTCCATATACTCCAAACGTGTTTCTGCATCTGTAATCTGATTTTTGACCTATATGGATAATGTTACTTTTTTTTCGGAGTAGTTGTATTCACTAACTCATTATTTTATTTCACTCCATGATAGATTACAGTGGTTAATCCTTCTATGGATAGGGTATTACACTTGCTGCAAAATTTTGCTATGGATGCACAAGGTGGAATCCTTCAAATATAGAGAATCCTTCCCTGCGCCGTTGGTGGGCAAAGCTTCAACTAATAGACTTTGTTCAGTCTTTTGTCAATACAGAATTTTGGGGTAAACCTTCTTCAAGTTTTGTTTGTTAATCATTAGAGTGATCATGCTGTCAATTTGCAATCTTATGAAGCAAAAGTTTGGTATAATATATGATAATATTTTTTTTGAGTGAGATATAATTCTTCTTTTCATTTTTTTATTTTTTTTTGGCTTTGGGGATTTATTTTTTCACAGTTAATCTAATTGAAACCCATGAGGAATGCTGGGTTGATAGTTGTTTGTCTCAAAAGTTGTAAATTTCCATTCGCGGAGGGTATTCTGTTTGCCTGAAACTAATAGTGGTCTTAATTCTTCATCTTATGCAGTTTGCAATTTAATTTCTGATTCAATTGTTTTTGGTTGAATTTTGACTACGGTTTGGAGGCTAGGGGTTATACAAGGTCAGTTTGGTTGAGAACTCAATTTGTTCTGAAAATTTTGAAAACGGTTTTAAAAAAATAATATTTGAAATTGTGAAAAGTTATTTGTTTTTGGTTTTGATTTTTTTTTTTTTATTCTTTGAATATTGCTTCAACTAAGTACAGTTTCTGGGACTGATTGCAAGAATTCAAGTTTGGCGAGTATAGAGAGGTGAAGAAATGTTATAGGATTTCATGGAGTTTATTGTTTTGGTGGACCATTATAGATTGAAAGGATTGGAATGATAGATTTTCCTGTCTTCCTGAATGTAACTACAATTGACAGATTCATGAAGTAATATGTATCAGAACAAGAGAAAACATTGAATTGGAGATATCCTGCATGTTCAATAGAAGTGAAGAAACACATGTTCATATTATTATCGTGTTCTAATAAAATAAGTATAGAATATTGTACAAACAACGAAAATTATATCAATTACGCACGTGAAATGTAACATTGACGTATTAAGATTTAGATAATCAATATGCATATTTTTGTTTTAAATTTGTTTTGGTTTAACTATATGTTTAACTCATGTTTAATTATAGTATTATTTCAATAGCCGAATAATAGTGTTAGTGGGTAACGATTGTGTTATAATTATAATACACATTGTCTGTTGGTTATGGTATTTAAATGTTAATTTTGTCATTTTAATGTGATAGATGTAGAATGTTGTATAAGCCAAGAAGATTATATCATTTTTTTTAAGTTCAATTTTTTTACACTCGTGCCTTCAGGCACGGGTTATACGCTAGTAATATAAAAAGAAAATCACAACCGACTCATATATATCTATATAAGGGTGATAGGATTTCACTTCAATAATCATAGCCGTAATCACAGCCGACTAATTTTTAGTTCACTCCTCCATCGGATCATCTCTTATCTTTCTCTCATCAGCAATTCGACATTGAAGGCTCATAACCACTAGCTCCGAACCTCAGCCGCCACTGGCTCACCACCGTCGTTAGTGTTCGAACTCCGAACCACAGGTAATTTCAAGAAAGTTCAGCTCATGTCATCTGTGATCCGTTTTGTTATTTCTTCTTTTATTTTGTCTCTCTCTTTTCTTTCTCTCATCAGCATCGCAGGCTCACAACCACTAGATCCGAACCTCAGCCGTCGCCATCCCACCACCGTCGTCAGCTTCGGAAGTCGAAACCACCGTCGTCCTTCGGTTCTGGAAACACTGGTTTGTGTTTTATTTTGGAGTAGATCTAGAATAGTTGAGTTTTGGTTTTGATTTGGTTTAGATTTTGAGTTCGTTTTTTTATTAGTATAGGGTTTCACTTCACAAATCACAGCAGACTAATTTTTAGTTTTCACTCCTCCATCGGATCATCTCCTCTCTTTCTCATATCGGCAATTCGGCATTGAAGGCTCGTAACCACTAGCTCCGGACCCCAACCACTACCGGTTTACCACCGTCGTCAACGTCTGAACTTTGAACCACAGGTAACTTCAAGAAAGTTCGGCTCATGTCATTTGTGATTTGTTATGTTATTTCTCCGTTTATTTCATCTATCTATTTTATTTCTCTCATCAACATCGCAGGTTACAGATTTTGAGTTCGTTTTTGATTGGTATAGGTTACAATGTCTTCTAAAGCATCAGGAAGTTCACAACAATCTACACCATGTGATAGTTCTACCACACCGATTGATTCTTCTCTATCACTTGGTAACTCTCCATCATCACCCACTCAAAGTGAAATGGATAATGATATGATATCGGATATGTCAAAAAAATAAAATTGACTAGTGATGTTTGGGAACACTTTTGATAAAAAAAATAAAAATCATTAAGGGTGTGGAAAAAGCCATTTGTAAACATTGCAAGAAGACACTTTGTAGTTCATCTAAAAATGGCACATCAACTCAACAAGAGCATATCAAGAGTAGGTGTTCTCAACATAAAAAAGGCCAATTTGTTACAAATAGTACTGACAAGCAATTTCAATAAAGATGTGCAACCAATGCTTACTATTTATTCTTTTGATCAAGAAATTGCCAGGAGAGAACTTGCTAAAATAATAATAATGCATGAATATCCTATTAGCATTGTGGAACATATTGGCTTTAAAAGATTTTGTGGTGCACTTCAACCTATGTTTAAAATGTTTGGTCGAACTACAATAAGAAAAGACATATTAAAGATATATGACTATGAAATAGTGAAAACAATAGGGTTGGTGGAGAGAAATCCAAGTAAGATTTCAATCACAACTGATATGTGGACGGCTAGCAATCAAAAGAGGGGATATATGGCTATTACAAGGCATTTCATCAATGACAATTGGCACTTGCAAAGTTGTATCTTGAGGTATATATGTGCATACATTTGTCTTTATATATTTAATTAATTATGTAAATTTTTTTATGGTTATATAATTATATTTTATGTTCTATGTTAATGTTAGATTTATTTATATGTCTTGTTCACATATGAAAGAGATCTTGTCTGCTGCTTTGTTTGATGCATTGTTTGAGTGAAATATTGATAGAAAATTATCTACGTTTACTGTTGACAATTGTTCAACTAATGATGCCATGATTGATATCCTCTTGGATAAGATTGACTGCAATACACTTTTATTAGGAGGAAAATTATTTCATATGCGTTGTTGTGCATACATCTTGAATTTAATTGTGAAGGATGGATTAGATGTCATAAAAGAGAGTGTAGAAAAAATTCGAGATAGTGTAGTTTATTGGACGGCAACAACAAAAAGGCAAGAAAAATTTGAAGAAGTTGTTTGTCAATTGCGTATTTCATGTACTAAAAAGTTAGGACTTGATTGTGCAACTAGGTGGAATTCTACATATTTGATGCTTGAAACTGCTTTGTTGTATAAAGATGTTTTCCCTTGTCTTAAACAACGTGAGAGTCAGTATAAGTCGATGGCTACTGAAGAAGAATGGGAGTTAGCAAGGGATATTTGTTAGAGATTGAAGTTGTTTTATGATCTTATCGAATTATTTTCGGGAACAAAATATCCTACTGCTAATTTATATTTTCCTTTAGTTTGCAAGATTAAGATGGCATTATCAGATTGAGTTAATTGTTCTAATGATGTGGTAAAAATGATGTCAACACGTATGCTAGTGAAATATGACAAGTATTGGCTAGAAATACATGGGATAATGGGGGTTGCGTCAGTATTGGATCCGAGATTTAAAATGACTCTGTTAGAGCACTATTTTTCGAAACTTTATGGAAGTGAAGCCTTTTTTGAAATTGAGAAGATTCGAAATTATTTTTATGATTTGCTTCAAGAATATCAACAAAAGCCTAGTTTGGACAAAGATAAAAGTGATGATGGTGGTTGTTCATATGGCGCACCTTATAGTCATCAAGATCGAGTTGTACTTGGAGATGCTCTTCAAGATTATGAGAAGTTTATGAATGAAAAACAAAATGGTGCTATAAATGTCAAATCTGAGTTAGATCAATATTTAGAACATGGTGTTTTACCAAAAGTAACTGATTTTGATATATTAGCTTGGTAGAAAACGAATGGAATCAAGTATCCGACTCTTCAAGTGATTGCTAGAGATATATTAGCAATTCCCATTTCTACTGTTGCTTCGGAATCCGCTTTTAGTACTAGTGGTCGGTTAGTCAGTCCACATCAAAATCGACTTCATCCAAAAACTTTAGAAGCTTTGATGTGTGCACAAAGTTGACTATGGATTAAGGAAATGAAAGGTGATCTATGAATAATTAATTCTCTTATTTTTTTTCATATTGTTTTTGTAAGGTATTATTTATTATTTTATATTTTTTATTAATAGGTGTTGCATCTTCGGGTTACTCTATGATACTTGATGATGAAGTGGATATGGAAGATTCGTGTGTTGAGGTAAAACATTTTGCATTATAAATTACATATTTTTTAAGAATATGTTAGTTCTAGTTCTAGTGGACACTTTGATGAGCATGTTACTTAGTTATTGAATCGCATTTCTCAAGTCTTCGCTTGTTTTTTACATGATTAAAATCGTCACTGCTTTTGCTTTGTAGAATTTGATTTCGATTGTTATAGCATATTATAGTATTTTAATTATGGTTATTGTTTAGAAATTTTAATTGTAGTTACTGGTTGATATTTTAGCTATTTTTTTTTCGTTTATATATAAAACACAACGATATGTGGTTTTGACTTTATTTTTGGCTTTTATACAATTGAAAAATCTTAAATGGTTAAATGGTTTCGCGGTTTTGGTTTTGTGTAAATTTAAATGGTTTGATTTTAAAACTGAACCGATGATTTTGGTTTTGATTTTGGTTTGATATGGAACCAAACCAAAACCGAACCAGTGGCATCTCTCTCTGCCTCTTACACACACCGCTACCCTCCACTGTCGACAGTTTTTTCTTCTTCTTCTTCTTCTTCTTCCTTTTCTCTCTCTTGGATCTAGCATGGATCTGTACCGACACACAAATCTCGCCATCGGATATGTGCAGGACAACTCTGATGATTGATATGTGCCAGAGCACTTGGCATGGGATGGGGTGGGGTTGGGGGAATGAAAGGTGTGTGGTAGCACTTAAGTTGTTTTTTGTTTTTATTCATTTGTTAAAAAAAAGGTGAAATATATATATATATATATATATATATATATATATATATATATATATATATATACACACACACACATACACACACATACATACATTTTAAATAGTGATATTAGTGTACAAAGTTAAAGGAGGAAAATGTAAAGAAAACTTAAAATGATATTTATATACTTTATTTTTAATTAATATTTAAATTATTAAAGGTAAAACTGTCTATACAATAAAAATTTCAGTAATTTTTAACCTAGAGAGAAACTAAATATTTTTTGACCAAAAATAAATTGGGATTGAACTGATATTTTGTAGATAGGGAAGATTTATGGTTTTAAATAAAATAAATATGTGTCAAATATCCGTATAAATATTTATTTAAAAATAGGGACGGCTACCGAGATCTTCGTATAAGATGACAAAACTAGCAGATGAACCTTTTTTTAAAAATCTTGTTACACATTAATCCTTTAGATTTTTTTGTGACAATTTGTCTTTCCACCTACTTACTTGATATATAACTTCCTGAAAAATAGGGATTCAAGATTATTTTTATTAAAATTAAAATAACTATTGTTTTACATATTTTTTTCATGATCTATATTCATATTCATATTAATAAGATCTTTAAAATGATTTATCTCATTCAATATTTTTTTTTTCATTAGTTTTCAGATGCGTGTTACATTCAATATTATATTTCTAGAATTTTCAAATTTCACATTCATATTACATCTAACACGTGTTGAATGTAATATGGTATTTTTTTTTTCATGAGTTAACTATATTTTCAGATTCGTCCGAATAAGATCTTCAATAATATATCATGTTCATCATTCTTTCATCGAAAATTCAGATTCATATTACATTCAACAAGATACTTTCATAATTTTTAGTTTTCACATTCGTCTTAGATTCAATGTACTATTTCAGAACTTTCTTAGTTTTCTACATCCTGTTGAATTCATCATCAATTTTTCATAAAAAATTCACATTCGTTTTACATTCAACGAAATTCGCATTTGTGTTATATTCAACACAAAATTACGTTCGTGTTACATTCAATACAATATTCACATTCATGTTACATTCAATATGAAATTCACGTTCGTGTTATATTCAACATGAAATTCACATTTGTGTTATATTTAACACAAATCTAAAAATTCTTCGAGCAGATCTAGAATTTTACAGAGAGAAAGAGAATACGATGAACAATGAGCACGTCGGTGAATGAACAACAACGAATCTGGCGATGAAAAACGTGACAGAAAGACATAACACATCGGCAGAAAGATTGATCACAGATCTAAAAATTCATTAAGTAGATTTAGAATTTTTCATATCAGAGAGAGAGTGTGCCTACGAGAGAGAGAGTATGGCGAATGGCGAGCCTGACAAGCACGGGGGCGAACGAATGACGACAGATGTGAAAGTGAATGACGTGGCAGAGAGACAACACAATGAGGATCTAATCGGGATTTGAGATATTGTGAAAATGGGAAATGGCGCTAGAAGAGTAAGTTAAAATTATAAATTCAGATCTCAAATGGTAAATTTGTCTATAGGTAAATTCAAATTTGAAATCAAGGCTAATTGGTAAGAAGAATCTTTATGGACCATTCCGTTCAATTAAAAAGTTGATAAATCATTAGGTAGATTTGAGCTTGAGATCATTAATAAGGGTTAATTACACTTTATCCCCCTATGGTTTGGCCCATTTGCACTTTATCCCCTTGTGGTTTAAACGTCGCCATTTACCCCCTTGTGGTTTGTGGACTAAGTGCAATAGTTACTCCGTTAACGAAAAGATCAAAATGTCAATTTTACCCTTATGTAATTATTTACTTTTTTGGGGGTGTAAAGTGCAATTAACCCAAAGGCTTTACTATCTCTCTCTCTCGTCTCCACTGAGAGAGGCTTTACTCTCTCTCTTTCTCTCTCTCGTCTCCATTGAGAGCCTTCGCCGCCGACCTCGCCATTTCGTCGCCATCCTCGATCTGGTCACCTCCCATCGACACTACCACCATCGCCATCGTCGGACCATCATTATTGCCTACCATCAACACCACTAAGCATCGCCATCAATATTCTTCGTCTAGTGTCCGTCACTACTTCTTCGTCTTCGCCGTCACCAACACCGTCTTCCCCATCTTCGCCGTCGTCTTCGTTTTCCTCTCTATTTCGATTTTGATTTCGAAATCGATTTCGAAACCCTCAAGGTGAAGACAAAAATGTGAGGGGTTCGAAATCAATTTCAAAATCTGTCACGGCAAAGACGAAAACGAGGGTTTAAAATCGAAATCGAAACTCAGTTTTGAATTCGGTTTCAAAATCGATTTCAAAAACCACCTAAGCTCAACAGATTTGAAACCATACCACGATCTGGGTATGAAATTCGACGGCGGCGCCGACATGAAATTCGAAGAAATCGGAATTTGGAGGCGATGGTGGCGGCATGAAATTCGACGTTATTGTTGTTCGTCTTGGTGGTGTTTGGTGGTGGTATTGTTTTTTATTTGGGCGGTGTTTGTGGTGGTGGAAATGGTCCTTGGTGGTGGCGGTGGTGTGCCTGTAGTGTTTGGCGGTGGTGTCCCTGGTGGTGGTGGCGGCGGTGGACATGGTCCCTAGTGGTGGTGGTGGTGATTTGGGGAAGATAAAACGGTGGAGGTAGTGGGGATTTGGGGAAGATGAAACGGTGGAGGTGGAGAACGTAAAAATCAGTGAAAATCACAGAAATCCATCACCAAACTTGTAGCGAGAGAGAGAGAGAGAGAGGAGAGAGAATGTGGGTTTGGTTTTTTTATGTATTGTTGACACTTTATACCCCTGAAGTTTGATTATTAGTTCTTTTATTGTTTAATAAAAATAAGATTTTTTTTTTGGTCTTACACTTTTTTTTATTTCGTTTTTTTAATTTTAATTGAATTCGAGTAAAAATATTTTTAAAAATTGAAATTAAAAATATTTCTAATTGAATTCAATTAAAAATATTTTCAATTCATTGAAAATATTTTTAATTTCAATTTTTAAATTTTTTTAATTGAATTTAATTTAAATTTAATTCAACTAAAAATATATTTAATTGAAATTAAATTCAATTTCATTTAAAAATATTTCAAGGAAAATAAAATAAAATACATAATAACCCCTCAAGATATTGAAAATGAACTGTAACTCCAAATTAAGTATTCTGGGTATGGAAATAAATTACCTTATCACCTTTCAATTTATGCTTTAATTTTGAATTAATCACTATAATTTTTATTTAGTTATTCTTGTATTCGAATTCAATAAATTAACTCTTGACCTTATTTACAAATGCATTTAGTGCTAAAAATAGATTTTTAATAAATAAATGATATTAATTAAAAGACATGAAAATCAATAAATACTTAAATAAAAAAAAATGTGATATGTGAATAATCAAATGAAATTAATAAGATTGATTTTAAATTAAAAAAAAATTGTATCATTTGTTGCTACATCCGTAGTACCATTTTTCATTTGAAGGTCTCTCACTTTGAACGACTTTCAAGTCGGCTATTCGATTACATTTGTATTTTTTTTTTTTTCCGAAATCACCATAAAAACACTTAAAGAAGACATAAAAAATAAAAATATTAATTATGGATGAAAAAAAGAAGAAGTGAAAAGTGTTGGTTTTGTGCAAAAAAATGAGTGAGAATAGGTGGACTTATATAGAGAAATGTGAGGGTAAAATGGGAAGAAAGAAAATGTATTTTGGCGGGAAAAAGAACAAAAAATAAGCCCAACCTCGCTTCAGGCGTGTGAAGCTCAATTCTGTTAACTTTGACAGAAAATGTTAGTTTTGCACTTAGGTCCAAAATCATGAGGGGTAAATAGCGACGTTTGAACTATATGAGGGATAAAGTGCAAATGAGCTAAATTATAGGGGGTAAAATGTAATTAACCCTCATTAATCATTTTCCCCTAAAAATATTTAAGAAAGAAAAGTGTATTGGGTAAATAAGAAACAGTGTTTTAAAAATTAGACCGGACTGGCCGGTTCAATTGGTTGAACCATCAATTGACTTAAATTCTGGTTCGGTTGTATCCCTAAAACCGATCAATTTGAATCGGTTCAAACGTTGAACCAGCGAATCGTTCTGGTTTTCTGTGAATCGACTGATTTTTCTTCCCTCTCCACTAGTGTAACTATTTTTCCAAAAAAAATCTTATTCTCACCTACCAGTTGAACTGATGACCGTGATCCGGTGATTTTGATCGTCCGGTTTGGTTTTAAAAACATTGAAACAAGGCCCGTAAAATTAGTGGAAAATGGAAATCATATGGTTGTCGTTGGTAAGAAACCCTTGAAACTCCCCGCAATCCGTACTTCCAGTCTCCTGAAACGGTGAACCCTTTCATGAACGTCCTCTCTCTGAACCCCGGTGACACCCTCCCCCGTCGCCACAACAATCCCACACCGATTTCCCTCTTCGAGGTGACGCCTCAAGCTTGGGTAGATCGAGAGTCTTGGCCCTACCTCAACTCAAGTGGTGAACTCCTGGAGAGACAGCTAGTATCTGGCCCTACTTCTTCTCGATCTTAGTAGCTGCAGCGACGGAAAGGTTAGGAAAGTTCGAGAGCGCCACCGAGTCGAAGGCATTGCTGCCGTTGTAAGGGGTTGACTCTGCTGCTAGAATTACGAACGAATGCGTAGGATGTCTAAGGCTTATTTTACATACCGGAGATTTCCTCAAAGAACAGAAATGGCAAAACGCTTCCTGCTTCCTAGAATTACTACCAGTACTCTCAGCTCTTTCCCGAAGTTTTTCTCTGTCCCACCTCGCAAATTCTTCTGTTCCGACTGCACGCCATCCCTGCCCCACCGTTATCAGCCTGCCCATGTTCCACCAATAAATAACAACGGCGAATCCATCAGCCTTGAGGAGCAAGCGCTCCACGAACAAGTCAGGAAGCTTCGAATACTCATACAACAAGGTCGCAATGAGACCGCCCAAAGACTTATGAAATCTCTCGTTATCTCAAAGTCACCATTCTCGTCACCCACTGAACTATACTCTCTTTTTTCATTCTTTTCACCTTCCACCAAACCTATTGTCTCTAACATGCTCTTATCAGTATGTGTTGATTCAAAACTTACCAATGAGGCAAATGAATTGTTCACGCTGATCAGGAAAGATGGTACTTTTCCTTCTCTCTCTGCCTTCAATCTTCTTCTTGAATCTTTCGTGTCTTCGGGGCAGTATAAAAAGACAATTGAAGTGTTTTGGGATGCTGTAAATTCGGGTATCCGGATTGATAAGTTCACCTATGGTAAAGCAATACAGTCCTATGTGAAGTTAGGGGATTTAGAAAGGGCTATAGAATTGATGAATACCATGAAGAAATGCCGAATGTTTCCAAATGACTTTGTGTATAATGTGGTGATAGGTGGGCTGTGTAAAGAGAAGATAGTTGATGAGGCAGAGAAATTGTTTGATGAAATGGCTGAGAGAAATATTATGCCAAATCGCATCACGTATAATACACTCATCGATGGGTATTGTAAGGTGGGGAAGCTGGATAAGGCTTTTAGTGTTCGGGAACAAATGAAAATGAGTAAAGTGGAGCCTAATCTTGTTACATTTAATTCATTGCTTAATGGTCTATGTCGAGCAAAGAGGATGCAGGAGGCTAATAAGATTATGGAGGAAATGGAAGCATATGGTCTTGTTCCGGATGGGTTTACATATAGTGTACTTTTTGATGGGCATGCAAAGTGTGGGAATGCTGAAACTTCACTGGCATTGTATGAGGAAACGGTTAGGAAAGGGGTTTCCGTTAATCATTATACTTGTAGTGTTCTGTTGAATGGTTTGTGCAAGGAAGGGAAGATGGATAAAGCCGAGGAGCTTTTGAAGAAGTTGATGAAAACTGGACTAGTTCCCACGGAGGTGATGTATAATACCATTGTGAATGGGTATTGTAGGGTGGGTGACATGGAAAAGGCAGTTGCACTAGTTGAGAAAATGGAAATTCATGGCTTGAAGCCGAGCTGCATCACTTATAATTGCTTGATCAAGAGGTTCTTTGAATTGTGCAAAATATGTGAAGCAGAAAAATGGTTAAAGATAATGGCTGAGAAAGGATGTTCTCTCAATGTGGAGACATATAATACCTTAATTGATGGATATGGAAAGAATTTCAAATTTGAGAAGTGTTTTCAGATTCTTGAAGAAATGGAAGACAGTGAGTTGGAGCCCAATGTTGTGAGCTATGGTTCTCTGATAAATTGTTTATGCAGGGATGGGAGGCTTCTTGAAGCTGAGTTAGTCCTTAGAGATATGTTAGATAGATCTGTTTTGCCAAATGTGCAGATATATAATATGATCATCAATGGCCATTGTGCACAAGGAAAGATGAAAGATGCTATGAGGTTTTTCGATGAGATGTTAAACCGTAATATAGTTCCAACACTTGTAACATATAACATACTTGTAAATGGGCTTTGCAAAAAGGGCAAGTTGGTGGAAGCTGAAGAAATGAAACTTATGATTTTAAGTAAAGGTCTAATTCCAGATTTGGTCACATACAATTCTCTGATCTCTGGTTATGTCAATGCAGGGAACGTCCAGAAAGCTTTGGAACTGTACGAGACTATGAAAAGGTCAGGCATCAAGCCTACTTTGAAAACATATCATCCTTTAATTAATGGATGTAGCAAGGAAGGTCCTAAGCTAGTAGAGAAATTGGTTCAAGAAATGCTGGAAAAAAATCTGACTCCTGATCAAGTGGTATATAATGCAGTCATTCGTTGTTATGCTGAGCATGGAGATGTTCAGATGGCCTCTTCCTTGTGTGATGAGATGGTAGATAGGGGGATTCAACCTGACAGGATGACATACAATAGCTTAATAATGGGCCACTTCAAAGAGGGAAAAATTCATGAAGTAAAGGGTCTTGTTAATCAGATGAAGGAGAAAAGATTGGTTTTTAAAGGTGATACTTACAACACACTGATCGATGGATATTGCAAGCTTAAGGATTTCAGTGGAGCATATGTTTGGTATAGAGAAATGTTTGATAGCGGTTTTCTCCCAAATGTTAGTGTTTGTAATGTGCTACTCGCCTGCCTCAAAGAAAGAGGAATGCTAGAAGAGGCCCAGATCGTCTGCACAGAAATGAGTGTTAAAGGATTGGATGAGTTGAGTACAACTGGGGAACTTTCTGCCAGTTTCACAATATAATGGAGCATTTTTTTGATTGTCCAATTCTCAGCATCTTGATTTTTTGTAAAAAAGGCCCACGTAATAATTGGGAATCTTGTGCAATAGTAAGGCATTTTATAAACATTTTTTTATTCTTCATTATTGAAAAGGAGATTGATTGTTGTGCTTTATCTTTCACCTGTTATTTGTAGAAGTGTTTATGATTCTGTACTTATAGGAAGAATATGAGCTCATTGGATTTTTATGATGACAGATGCTGCCGAATGTACTGCGGATTTAAGAAGGGATTTGGATAAATTGTTTTATTTAGTAAATTCTCAGTTGGCAGGGAAAGAAGAAGGTCAATTGGTAAGCCTGCAACTTTGTAATATTTGCTTCTTGTTGAGTTTACTGCACGACCAAGTGCAATATCACTTTCTTCAACATCAAGAGTCTCGTCCTTCTAAAATTTTATTCCTTCACCGAGATTGTTTGTTGAGCAGTTAAGAATACTCTTTTTAAAACTTGGCAAAATAATAACGAAAAAAAAAGAAGAAGAATAATCTCTGACACTGCTGTTTGTTAATCATAGGTACGTGACTTCATAGTGATGCCTCATTTTAGCCTACTGTTTGTTACCTGAAAAGATTGCGTAAAGGATTTTCTATTTGATTGACTATAATCTTCAGCATTTTTTTTATCTTCTCTCCATATCCGGTATTAGTTGAAATTGCAATACTAAAGCAGATGAAAATGGTGAAATAATCTTAAATCTAATGAAATCTTCTACTTGTGAGTATAAAAACAGGAAAAGAAAAAAAAGGCATAAAATTATATAAAATGGAAAAAGATGGAAAAAAAAAAATTATACATATGAATTACCCACAAACTTTTGTTAATTATTTCGATGGAACTTAGAAGGACAAAGGTGATAATTCTGTACAGCTTAGAAAGCAGGAATGTCTTATGCCAATGTCTCATGAATGAAGATCTATATGATTTCAACATCAACTCCAAATAATTGGATGACTAAAATTACCAAAAAAATATTCATATATGTCTTGGATTGCATTCAGGGTCTTCTAAGCTTTGAGTAAGGATGGTAAACATTTTTTGTTTTTATGAGGATTGGGTTCAAGTGGAAACCAAAATTGTAGTGTTCAAGTGCATTTGATATATGTAAATCATAACACGCCATCAGAAAAATGAAATTCGTATTCCTTAACCCATATTATTAACACAAAAGGATGCGATAAGAAAGGTGAGGGAATATTACTATGGAAGTGGTGATATTGAGGGAATCCTGAGGCAATTACCCCGCCATATGGTTGCAGAAAGGGGTATCGTAAGTTTGGAGTATTTGGACTATGAGTCTTTGCATATTCTTTTTGGTTCCTTTTTGATATTTAATGCTTCCTTGAGTCTTCATTATTGTTAAAATTTGAAGACCTAACTCAGACATTCCTTCATCATAAAAATAATTTCTCGTTTTCTAATTCTTTTACCTCATTGTAGTCCTATATTAAAATTTTGAAATGATTGAAAGGGCCTATAATGTTTGCTATATTGATTCCCACGCCTTATTTACATGAACTTCAAGGAAATATCACCCCCCAGTCTCCCACCCCCTGCGTCTCTCTTTAAAATTATTAGTCATTTCTTTCATTCAAGTTTGATTTATTGGTTACATAATTAGCCATATCAAATATTAGTTTCCTCAAAGAGATTGGGATTTAGATTTAAACTTCTCTACACTTCAATGAAATGTTTCCATGTTAGGCCTATTACTTGAACATTAATAAGCTAGTTAGCCCAACATATTTGTCTGCTCTTATGAAGGGGGTGTGTAGTCTTAACTCTTAAGTCATTGATTGTGTTGACACCTAGACAATCAAGTGGTTGGTTAGTAAAGCCATCTGGACTAAATGTGGCCTTGGGAACACTGTATGGAGTTTTACATATCCGTGGATAGTACATACCTAGTTACGGTCTCACAATTGTGCGCATGGTCTTTCATGGTCCCCGTAGTATGAGTCATTATATTTTGAGACTGTTGTATGTTATAACCCAACAACAGAACTTAAAACATGTTCCATTGGGGGGCATGGTAATTTATATGGAGATATATGTTACAACATAGAATTTGACCTTGTTGGATCTCAAGGAGTTCGTGATATCACTATTGAATTTTATATCTACAAGATCAATACAAATATAACTAAGTCGAGCATTCTTAAGGTGTATCCATTGCCTAATTGTCACATTGATGGTAGGACTAAATTGTAGCGCGACCATTAATTGGAAGGTTCATAATGTACTTATTATGTGGACTTGATGATATGTTGTTCTGTGCCACTCATAATATGTAGAAGCCTTAACCATATTATTTAATAGCTGAAGGCACTACATTAAGTTCAATGAGTTAACTCAATGGCAGCATAAATGGGACAAAAGATTCTTCACTCTAATGGAAAATGATGCACGTCTCAAGGGTAAAAAAGTAAAATAAAAAATGTGCAAAAAGTTTTATTGCTTAAACATGCCTCTAAATATTATAGATATTACATTTTTTGTCTGGAGGGCTGCCTAGTGCACGAAGGCATCTGCCATTGCGGGGTCTTGTGAGGATCTGGAGAGGGTTAGATTTATGTAGTCTTACCTCCTGCATGCAAACGGGTTGTTTCCAAGATTTGAACCCGTGACCTATTGTTTATAATGGAGCAACCTTTACTGTTGCGGCGAGACTAACCCTTATTTCTCTCTCTCTCTCCATATGAAATAACTAATATTTTAACAATATTATTGTAGAAGCCCAATGGGCCTAACCCAATGCAAGGCAGTATTGCACGTGATGCGATCAAACAACAGAAGAGACAAGACAAATATTCAAACAATCGGGGACAAACAAACAAGACTTCCCAAATTTAGCATTGATGCCATGTAGCAACTCAATGAGCTTAACTCACTTTGAGAAGATGCTTTGGAAGAAAAGGATTGCTCTAGGTTTTATATATAGCTCAGGATCAGGTAACACAGATGATATGGGATTCAACACGCCTTCTCATAGGTGGACTTTGCCAAAACTACTACGAATGGATATCAGGGGGTCCAACATTGATGTGGAATTCAACACAAATTCGATGTGGAATTCTATCACCGCCCTCATATGCAACGCTGTCTTGCATGTGATGTCTTGGCTACGAGAGAAGAGAGACGAATTCTTGTATTACGTTGGTTCTGATACCATGTAGAAACCTAATGAGCCTAACTCACTCTAGAAAGACGCCTTGAAAGAGAATGATTGGTCTCACAAATTCGATGTGAAATTCTAACAATTATATTTTTTGATCTAAAAAGAGAAAAGAAAAGGAGATTTGACGGAAAAAAGAAAAGAAAAATGAAACCAAAAAGATAATAAAATTTGAAAAAAAGGACAGAAATAAAGGTGGTGACCTCATGTCACAAGCACATTGAAAAAAGATAAACAAAATTAGAAGCGGGTTGTTGTTTACCAGGCATTGAAGCCAAGACTTATCTGAAATAGGTAACTATGCTCCACCCTTCCACTAATCAAACTAAGGCACGTTATTGAAAACTTGGGGGAATGCCAGAATTATATTTTTGGCGGGAAACCAATTTTCACAAAAATAATTTGGACCATCTATTTAATTGAAATTCATCATGACCCAATGTGTAAAATATTTATGAGATTCAAATATTGTCTTGATTTATATATAAATCTCTGATGTGAAATCATAGTTGTGCTAATCCAAATGATATTAGGAGTTCTAGTGTTTTTTTAAGATGGTCACCAAGCTGAGGCAACGAACCGTGTACTAAAAAAGAGCCAATGAGCTGATTACAAGAAAGACCCTTGAGGAACACTTACAGATGAGAAATCCTGGAGCCTACTCATCGACAAAATAAAAATAAAAAAAATTGCAGATACCCAACACTTTGAACCTCTCCATGGGCTTAGTAGTGTTCTAAACATATGTTTTATTTACTTCCTTCCAAATGTTCTACAGGGCTGCAAGAGGAATTGTTGCTCACATCACACCCAAACTATTCCTGAAACAAACCTTCCCTCCAACAAGCTACTCACTGTCTGCAAGGTTGTGCCATGCATCACTTGGCATCTCTCAAGGCAAAATCATTGCCTAAAGTGCTCTTGCAAAAGAGCAGATAAAGCAAAGATGGTTAATAGATGCCTTCTCCTGAAAGCATATTAAACTCCTAGGGGTCATGAAATTTCAAATTAAGACATAATTATGACTTTCAATTTCATACTATTGATCTCTTTTGAACCATGGGGTCAAATACAGTCAGGATGGTGTGATATGAGCGACATCTTTAATATCTAACTAAAATGAAGAGTTACTCATGGGACATTAATATTCCGGATAAGCAAAAGGAGTCAAATCCTAGTTCGACTTGAGTATGGCCACAGTAGATTCTGCCTCTCTTGCCATGTATAAGCTATGGCTGGCCCTAGGAGCAAGTAATTTCCACATGCCTGCTTCCCTCATTATACTCTCTCTCTCTCTTTTTCTCGGCTCTCCCAGTTAGTGCCAACGCTAGCTTTAAATGCCCTACAGTTCCTTGGCTCACTTAATTTGGTACCTTTAGACGCTGGATATTTTGCCAGCATGCTGTGAAAAATAATAATGAAAGCATGCTACGAGGCTAAGAACTAACCTCCTTGTAGTTTGGCGTGAAAGTCGTCTTTCGTTTATATGGCCCCAAAGTATACATACCCGAGTTATCAGGGATCTCTTCCACTTGAAACTTGATAAGATGTTAGAAAGGGAAGTGTATAGATGTCCAGAAGTATATTTCAAATAGCCGGGTAGTGAAAGGGGTTTCCATATCTTCCTCCCAATTCCCAAACAAAACTAAAAATGTCTGCTGCTATCTGCTTTGAACTGTTTGTTGAACTTTCTATCATCAGTCAAATTGTAATATTTGATGTTACATGTTATTTAAGATAGATTATCACATTCTAATGTCATGCTAAATTCTAATTAAGATGGGCTTTCTTCTTCTTCTTCTTCTTTTTTTTTTTTTAAATGGTTTTTCTATGACGGACATTTTCCTTTTAATCTTATCCAGCTACGGTGTCTGAAGAAATGCCCTTGAAACTATTTACAGGCTTTGAAAGCTATACCCAGGACTCTCAGAATGATGTAAGTGATAAGGTTGCCAAATCTTTGTCCATGCTTTATAATTCCTAAATACTTATCTGACTTGACATGTTTTAAGTTTCACTTCTCATTCATGTATTATTCTGCATTCGTGTGTCTGCACTATGTAAAGAGGGCATGTTTCAACTACAGGATCACTTTTTGTCATTCCATTTTATCTAGAAAGAAGCATTAAATCAAGTGGAACTTGGTAATTATTTTTGTTTTTTCCCCCTGAAACTAGGAAATGAAATACAAGCATTGAAAAATAAAAAATGTGTCGTGAAGTAAACGGATATTAAAAAACCTAGGTTTGCATAGCGGAAACCAAAAATTTAAACCAATTCTAATAATCTATATTAGATCAAGTGGAACTTGGTAATTATTTTTGTTTTTCCCCCCTGAAACTAGGAAATGAAATACAAGCATTGAAAAATAAAAAATGTGTCGTGAAGTAAACGGATATTAAAAAACCTAGGTTTGCATAGTGGAAACCAAAAATTTAAACCAATTCTAATAATCCATATTTCCTAAATCCCAAATCAATCCATATTAACATAAACAAATCAAATATATATAAAATCCTTTTTACTGAAAAGATTCGTTACCTTATCATTGTGTTTCCAACCTCTTAGTCGGTTGATCCCAAGGCGTGATTTGATTAGGCTCTCCAAAAAGAGGCACAAGTGTCCCACCTTTAACAATATCCACACGAAGAACTCCGTTCAAGCAGTATCTATTGATTATCTAAGAATCTTATTGCTAAAGGGTACTTATGTCATTCTTGTATCATTTAGGGTTTCCGGTATTGTTTAGGTATTCTTGTATTGTTTCTTAATTTTTATTACAAATAAAGGGAGAGGTTAACACAATTGTTAAGTTGTCTCATTCTTTTTTATTATTTAAAAAAAAAAAATTCCTTTTCTTTCACCCTCCACACCAAAAAAAAAAAAAAAAAAATCTTTGCGACCCTAAAACCTGTTGTTCCCTTGCCATCACCAGCCGCCACCATCACTGCTTACCAATTTGGCATAGATTGGTTTGCCTAGAGCCCCACAACCCAGGTTGACTTCGTCGTTGTAGATCGAACCTCTGCCACCACAGTACCTTGCTTCGCGGGACCCTCACAAACCAGATCCGACTTTGCCAGCGCAGATTAGACCTCCGCCACAATAGTCCCTCGCTTGGTTGCCCAGATTTGGATTTTCCATCGCCGTTCAGACCTTCGCCACTACTGTTCCGGCCAAATATTGTTTTGCCGCCTCTGTCCAAGAACTTCACCACTGCTGTTCCGTCGCCACCGGCTCTTCTCGAGCCTCGTCTATGATCTACCCTTAGCATTCCCGGCGGTTGCAGCTCCAAAGAACAAGCCCTCACTCTATAAGTGACCCCCCCCACACACGGAAAAAACAAAAACAAAAAAAAAAATGATGTCTCTCGTTTAAGTTTTACGCTTGTTCTTGTTTGTTTGTTCGTTCCCTGACACAAAATGATATGAAGTATGAGGACCTCACTCTATAAGTGGCCCCCCACACACAGAAAAAACAAAAATAGAAAAAAAAAAATGATGTCTCTCGTTTAAGTTTTACGCTTGTTCTTGTTTGTTCGTTTGTTCCCTGACACAAAATTATAAGAAGTATGAGGACCTCACTCTATAAGTGACCCCCCACACACGGAAAAAACAAAAACAGAAAAAAAAAATGATGTCTCTCGTTTAAGTTTTACGCTTGTTCTTGTTTGTTCGTTCGTTCCCTGACACAAAATGATAAGAAGTACAAGGAGTAGATTCAAGTTGATGCGCAGATCGTATCGATGTTGTGGAATTCGATGGAGACTTAAGTTGCTGATTTGTGTACTCATTTGGATACGTGCAAAACAATATGGGAATATTTTCTTGTGTTGTATTCCAATAATCTCACCCAAATGTATGACTTATCTGTCGAGTACTTCTAGCTTTACCAAGCCACACAATCGGTTATGGATTATTTTGTCATGTTCAACAGGCTAGATAAGGAGTTAAATATTGTTCTACCTATAACTATCGATATAAAAGAAATGCAGAAGCAATGTGAGTAGATTGCTGTAGCGAAATTTTTATCCAGATTATGCTAAGAATTTGAACCAGTCTGATCTCAGATCCTTGTCAGTGCTACTCTTCTCTGTGTCACAGAAACCTATTCACGGGTTTTGCGTAGCACTAACAAGGACACTTAAATAAAGGGCTATACAAGTGCAGATTGGGCCGGATCACCCTTGGATAGGGAGTTTACTACAGGTTATTGCGTGTTTCTTGGAGGTAATCTTGTCACTTAGAAGGGTAAAAAGCAGTCGGTATTGGCCTGATCAAGTGCAGAATTGGAATACAGGGTAATGACCCATACCACTTGTGAGTTAGTTTGGTTGAAACATTTGTTGGAAGAACTTGGATTTAAACACGATGGATCTGATATGTGATAATCAAGCAGCACTTCACATTGTATTCGACCCAATCTTCCATGAAAGAAAAAATCACATTAATTGTCCCTTCATTCGAGAAAAATTGTTGCATAAATTGTTTGAGACTAATTATGTAAATTTAGTTGATTAGTTACTTGATTGATTTACTAAACTGTTAGGGGCTTAAGGATAAAGTAAATTTGTAACAAGGTAGGAGTATATAATATATATGCTCCAGTTTGAGGGAGAGTTTTAAAGACTATTTATGTCATTCTTGTATTATTTAGGGTTTCCTATATTGTTTAGGGTATACTGTATTGTTTTCTAATTTCTATAATAAATAGAGGGAGATGTTAACACAATTGTTTAGCTGTCTCATTTTTTTTTTTTTGCTCTCATGTTTTATTAACACTTATTTTAAATCGGTAAAACTACGGTAGGCTCCGGTAGGATTTTTGTGATGGCAAAAATCAAAATCAAAAGCAAATTAGGGAATGGGGGAAGAATGGTCGAATTGGACTACTTGGGTAGCCATAGACAGTCTGTGGCGTTTTATAGACAACCTAGGGTTAAATCCCTTGACTCCCTTCTTTTATTACACTTGACCCCCTGAACTTCTAAAATGTTCAGCATTACCGCCCATTCTTTTTAAAAGGACTATTCAAACTTCCATTCCCTATTAGGTTCATATCCAAAGCTGGACATTAGAAATAATTAATTAAAATTGGAATAATTTTAATTTTGCCCCTATAAAGAAAAACAATTGCACGACATTTCCACTAATTATGAGTGATGTCTACCAACCTATTTTAGTTATATCCTGTTGATATAAATTTCACCTAGAGAACCTCCTTAGTTGTAAATATCATGACATTCGATCTTTCTATTTTTGTGTTTCGGAAAATAATCAATAGGGTATGGATTAAAGTAAAAAATTCCTACTTCAATCATATGTATTTGATTAATAATATAATTTGCCTTGAAATCCTATTGGAATCTCATCCAAATTATCATACTTCCCTATCCAGAGTTTTTATTTATGTAACATTAAATCTAATTATATAGGACACCTCTTTTTTTGTCGAGTGCAATAGATTTTTTCTAGCATACTCGAATGGTCATATATCTTTCACGATACTCAATGAACACTTTTGAAACTTCGTAAATGGCAATGTTGTAAAAGACATTCGTGAGGCGTGCCTAGGGGCGAGGCTATCCTAAATTGCCCCGGGGCAATGAGGGGCCGATTTTTCAGTTGCGCTTGCGCCCAGATACTGTGGGCGATGCCCTACTTCGCCCTCGGCGAGATAGGGCTTACGCCCTATGTTTCCATCACCAGAAAAATCATGAAAGATGAACATTGATTTTTTACCAGTTTGGTGTGTTCGTCTTTGTCTTTATCGCTTTGTCGGTGCCAAACCTTGAAAGCTAGAGGTACGGCCAAGGTTTGGGGTAGCACAGATTATCATCTAGATGAGGAGCAGAGATCAATGGTGGCAGAAATAGGAGAACTAGGGTTAAGTCTTGCAGTTTTTTTTATGTTTTATTTGGAATTATAGCAATTGTCTCCTCTAATTTATATTTTTTAAAATTAATAAATGAAAATTTTGGATTCTTTGATCAAAATTAAAGGAAGATTATTACTTAGAGAATAGATAATAAAATAAAAAACAATATTTAATAGCATTCTTAAATAATTTGGCCTCACATGGAAAATAAAATTTCAATTAAATTACTAGTTATGATTCATAAATTTTGTCATCTTATGATTTTATCTAAATAATGATATATATCATTTTTATTTATTTTCCATATATATATATATATATATATGTAATATTTAAAAATATTAAAATATATTTATTTTCCAACATATTATAGTTATATCCAGCTGATAGGAATTTCACCTAAAGAACCTCCTCAATTGTAATTTTTACAACATTTGATCTTTCTAACTTTGTATTTCGGAAAGAACCAGTAGGGAATTAAAGTCAAAATCCCTAGTTCAATCATATGTATTTGATTTATAATATAATTCACCTTGTGATACTAATTGGATCTCATCCAAATCATCACACTTATCTGGCCAGAGTCTTTAGTTGAGCTAACTAATCATATAGGACACTTCTTTCTTTGCTTAGTGCGATAGATCATTTCTCGTATACTTGAATAGTCATATATATGTTTCACTATATTCAATGAATAACTTTGAAGTTTCGTTGCTGTTACAATCTGAAGATCATAAACCCCTTGACAACTCTGATATTCCATTTTGACATTGAGCAAAATTACCATGTGGAATATTTAGGATGGTCACGCTTATGCCTTATTACAAACTGATAAGTTCTCTTGTGGTTGTTCTAGTGTCACACTATTGGTTATGAGATCTACCATTCTCAAGGAGAAAACATCCCACAAGCTAGTCTAATTGAATTGTTAAGACCGATGTTTTAAAAGGTGCGGGCAAGGCGGGGCGTTTTGACATGTCTTTGGTGGGGCATAAGCCCAGAGGCTTGGGGTGTGAGCCCCATGGATGAAATATGAATTTTTAATATTTTTATGATATATAAGAATTAAAAAAATACTTAAAAATAATAGTAGGAAAAAATATAGATGGCAAAAGAAATAATAAACACGTATATAAAAAATCTATGCCAAGTTACTAACAAATTAAACAATGAAAAGTTCTATAGGATGATAGAATTTAAATAAGGAAAGATGCAGATTCAATACTCAGTAGAAATATATATTTAATCACCCAATAAGATAATATGGGAAGGTGAACACTTTTAACTATATTTAGGATTATTTTCTAGTAGTAACTTGAGTTATGTTAAATGCTAACCATAGTTCAACCATATTTTAACTAACATTTAATTGAATGAAATAAAAAAAAAATGAAAAAGCACATTGGGCTTTCGCCCCAAACCTTTGGCTTCGCCCAATTTTTATGCACAGGGCTCCACCTAGAAGTCTGGGATGTACGCCGAAGGAGCAGTTCACCCCATCCATAGCCCAGGGGCATTTCTACTACGCCCTTCTTCAGGGCTCACCCTAAAAACGCCTTATGCAATGTTTGTTACACTTTTTTTTTCCTACTGGGAACTTTTGCACATCAATCTGCAAAATAATTTTTTGCATTTCCATATATATAGTTCCTTTATATTATAGTTACCAAAATTTAATTGCTAGTTTTTGGTATTTTCCTTTTATTAAAGATTGTTGTTTTCTCTTGCTCTCAGTTGTTTTAATTTTTTTTTGCAATAATAGAAGTACGGGAGGAGGTGGGGGCAGGTGTGGGAGTGGGAGCAGGGTCTTGTTGAAGTTTATAAGGCTCAAAGGTTTGAAACCTTCAAAAGGGTATAAACCTTCTGGTAAATATATTATGTACTTACTCTTTATTTAGTCAAAAGATATTTTGTTTAAAGTAAGATACTCTAAAAGTATATGTTGGTTGTTTAGAAGTCATATGCCATTTTTATGTATAAACATAATTTTTGGGCTAAAATAACTGAGTGTGCGTGATTTTTGGGTTTGGTTACAATGAATAGGAGTGGATTTCTAACATAATTGGAGCAAATTTGGTGTGAGTTCTTAGTTAGAAGGGCGATTCATGAGTCTAATATGGTTGCGTAATCTTTTTAGAATGATCTTGCACCTAAGAACTATGATCTGCATAATAAAGAGATCATGGAGTTTTTTTAATGTTTCTCTAGTTCTTCTAATATATCCCATTACTTTTTTTTTTCTTCGTTTACTCTATTTTCTGTTTATAGGTGTTTTGCGTGTTGTGTTTTTGCAAGTTGGATCTTTTCTTGTGTTTAACTGAAACAAACAATTCCAAGCTACTGTGAAAAAATAAAATAAAATAAAAAAAGTTTGGAATCATGTAAAAGTTGAAGATTTGGCCATGATGAGCAAAATATAGTTTTGTAGTGAATGGAAGTCACACCATTTGTGTTCAATTTATTTTAATTTGAAGGCAATAGAGGAAGGTGGGGGTCTATTCATAATTGTTTTGCATGGCTTACAAGAGAACTTTTGTTGAGAGTTGAGTCTGATCTTAGTCGCATGACATTCTGCACCAATAATGTATTGTATAGTTTGTCAATGTTTAACCTGTTTATTGTATAGTTTTCCCAGTAATGCCTTTTGCAACATTCGTTACACATGTTTTTGTTTTCTACTGAGAACTTTTGTACATCAATCTGCAAAATAAATTTTTGTAATTTCAATATATATGGTTCCTTTTTCTGATAGTTACCAAATTTAATTGGTAGTTTTTGGTATTTTCCTTTTTGTTAAAGATTGTTGTTCTCTCTTGCTGTCAGCTGCTTTCATTTTTTGCAATAATATTTTCCATAGAAGCTCGGGAGGAAGGGGGGGGGGGGGGGGGGGGGGGGGAGGTTGGGGTGTGGGAGCCGGGACTTGTTGAAGTTTATATGGCTCATAGGTTTGGAAGCTTTCAAAAGGGTGTAAACCTTTTGATAAATATATTATGTACTTGCTCTTTATTTAGTCAAAAGATATATCGTTTGAAGTAAGTAAGTATATGTTGGGTTTTGAGAAGTCATATGCTATTTTTCTATCTAAAAACAAGGGCAAATTACATTTTTGGTCCTCCTATTTGCAGCTTGTTTTTTATGTGGCTCTCCAACTCATTTTTTTTCAATGTGGTCCTCTTTTTTGTTGCCAATTTTCTATGTAGCCTTTGTCTCTAATTGGCGTTAATTTGGACCGAATTTGACCACGTGAGATTCACATGCCATACTTTAAGGTGAAAACGTCATTTTTGCCCTTCTTTTTCTTTTTCTTCTTCGTAGTTCCCTCCCTGCACAGCTCGCCGTCTCCACCCTTCACCGCCCACGTCCAGCCACCACCACTCCATCTCCAACCAACACCAACGCAACTGCCATCAACGCCACCCCCAACCCTGCAGTCAAAGATCCAAACCCAAATTGCTGAACTTTGAATGAGGATCGACGGACTGTCGGCATGGTGCCACTTGGGGTTGTCGGTGCACTTTAACTTGAAGCAAGCCTCGCAGCTCAACCCATTGTTGAAGAGCGCTGTGCTCGGCGCTGCCGTGTTCACTCCGTAACCCTGACTGTACAGGTTACCATACCCACAAGCTCCACCTAGAGCGAGAGAGAGAATATCACTAATCCTTTCAAGAACTGAAAAACCCACAAAACAGAGCAACAAACGCACAAAATATACTTCAAATTGAGAAGAAATTGTTCTAATTAGTGAAAATACGCTGTACAATTATTCCCCAAATCAAATTTCTGAACAAAATTACTCTACGAAATTCAGGCCGAATCTAAATGCGTAACCTTTTCAGAAGGATCTTGCACCTAAGAACTATAATCTGCATAAAGAAGAGAACATGGAGGTTTTTTAATAGTTCTCTAGTATATCCCATTATTTTTTTAACTTTGTTTACTCTATTTTCTGTTTATAGGTGTTTGCGCATTGTGTTTTTGTAAGTTGATTTCTTGTGTTTAACTGAAACAATCATCTCCAAGTTGGTTCTTTTCTTGTGCGTAACTGAAACAAACAATTCCAAGGTACTGTGGAAAAAAAATAGAAAAATGGTTGGAATCATGTAAAAGTTGAAGATTTGGCCGTGATGAGCGAAATATAGTTTTGTAGTGCATGAATTAAGTCACACCCTTTGTGTTCAATTTATTTTAATTTGAAGGCAATAGAGGAGGGAGGGGGTCTCTATTCATAGTTGTTTTGCATGGCTTACAAGAGAATTGCAATCTATTTTGCCCCTGCTTTTTTTGAGAGTTGAGTCTGATCTTAGTCGTATGACAGTTCGCACCAATACCCCCTGCTCCACTTATATTGGTAGCTTGTCAATGTTTAGCCTGTTTATTGTATAGTTTTCCCAGTAACCATTGCGATAGATTTGTCTGTATTGAATCTTTTGTTATTTAGATTGTATAGTCAGTTGCCACGGTACATTGAATACAAAAATGATGTGATGATTTTGGTTTAGTCCTTCTGTGTTTCATCATATTATTGGATAGCTTTAACATTTCCTCTTGAAAGATAATAAATTCTCTAGTTCCGACATAAAAATGTGTTGTGAACCCTTTGGTCTTAAAAGCCCGCCAAATAATGTCTCAGCAGGGAATGTAAGATGTCTGGCTGAGAAATATTGCAGCATGCTGCATTTTGAACAAGAGAATTTAAAACCTTATCAAGAAAAATGCAAGATTATTGTTCCAATTTGTATCATTAGTTTATTTTGTCCTTTGTTTCTCTCTTTTTTCCAATAAAAAAGATGTGAGACAACTTATTGTCTGCCATTCAATGATTCTGCTTCTTTTTTTTTTTTTCTTTTGTTTTCCTTTTTAGATTCTTCTTCTTTGGCCCATTTTTGTTTTTGCCTTAATGCTTTCATGTTCAAGGATCTCAGTTTCGAACCTATAATGTTGTAAATCTGCAGGTATGTACATAGTTACCAAAGTTACTTGTGGAACCATGCAGCTAGTATGCGACTGCAAAAATACGGTACTGTCCCAAATTTTAGATATTTTCTGACCCATTAATACTTTTACTGAATAATGTCTGTAAACATTTGAAATGTTCTTGTTTTCATCCCAACTATGTGAGGTTGACTCTTATCTTCCTTTCCTTGTCTCCTTATCCTCATCCTTACCTTCTATCATCTTGTCTCTCTTTTTTCTTTTTGTTCCAAACATGTGTCAGGAGTTCACCGAGTTGTCTTGGGAGATTTAGTGTATAGCAAAGAAGAATATAGTGGGAAAGCAATAGAGGACTGTGAGCGCAAATGTGAAGATGGTAGCAACGATACATATGAGTGTCTCCATGTAGATGAAGTCGCTGAAACAGATCTATTTGAAGAAAAGTACACCAGTGAAGGTTATAAACCTGTTTTACGAGTTGCATGCCCTTTATTTATTTGGAACTTGCCTGCCATTTTACATTTGGTTAGGTCTATCAATCGATATATACAATCTCTGCGAAATAGTCTGCTTGAAGGACAAAATTATATATGGTTCAAAGTTACTTACGAGTCAAAAAATTTGAGATATAGAGAAGATGGAAGATGATAGAAATGACAGTAGAGTTTATTTTTCTGTACTGTTGCTTTTTTATATACTAGTGGGTATGCACGTGCGTTGCACGTGGAATAATACTTTTATATTATTATTGTATAAATAAATATATTTCTTTTGTAGTATTTGGTATATATATGTAGCTAGTATATATTTGGCAAATATATGGTTGTGCGTGTTAAGTTGTTGTGTATGATTTGGGGGCTCAATAGATTTTTTATAGTTAGGATGTCATTTATTTATGTGAATTTGGTAAATCAAAATTTTAGTTTCATATAAAGTTAGTTAGAATGAGAAATTGACAATAGTAGCTCCACGAGTGAAAAAATTATTTTAAAGCAGGTAAGTTATTCATACGTGATACACGGAATTATGTTCAATATGTGAATGGAATATTTTGTAATCATACATAAAGGGACGTAATTGTATTAAATATTTAAATGAAAACGGTAGTAGTTGTAATTGTGTATTGTATATAAATATAAGTACATCAAAAGTAGGTGTTTAGTTTATTCAAATGGCGGGATTGTCTTTGAGACTTGAATGACTTGATGCGGTTGCTTCAAAATGTCCATCATGCGCTATCAATTTTGATACTAAGCGTTTTTTTGTCATTTATCTAGTTAATTCTTCTGAAGAAAATGTGGTATCCGCCAAAACAATGTATCATTATTTTGTTAGAACTTGTTGTATAGTCCTTCCTGCAAATGAGTTATAGATCAATTGATAATATTAATAGTATTAATGATATGAAAAATATAAATGTTTTGTTGTGGTCGCTTACCTTTTTTTGTTCTTCAATGTATTCTGATATTGGATAGCCGATCAACTTTTTGCTTGCATCAAATAAAGTGAAACTTATATTTCCTTTTCCATCATCAATAATAAGCTTCATCATGTACCTATTTGTTAAAATGCATATACATTTTTTAAACGTTGAATTGATCGACTTATGAGAAACATAATATGTAGGTTTGTTATGTTATGTTATAACCAATTATTTATTTGGACAGTATTCTGTATTTCGTACGGAGTATTTGGTGCATTTTGCAGGGTCGTCTTTCAAATTTACGTTTTTGTTGCATCTCTTGCAAGAGTTGTACCAAATTTGATCCATATTGGTAATGTTGAATATTGTTACTTTGAAGTAAGAAATTGTCTTTTGTCAATTTTAACGTTTCAATTTTTTGTTTAATGGTTGGATGTTGATGTGTAATATGTATGATAAATTGTAATAGTATAATAATGAAAGTATTAAGCTATATTTAAAATAGATGTTAATTAATGTGAATCATTGAAATATATTTGCACCTGGAAGTCGCTCAATGAGCGAGTTATGATCTCGGTGATTTTAGTTTCTTCAGCATTGTTGATTTTTTTTTTGTCACATTTTTTTTTGTGTGATTCATCTTTATCTATTGTCTCAATAGTTCTACACATAAAGTTAACAATTTATTTTGTGTGTTAATACGTGTTAAATTTATTAAAGTAAATTATTATTTTTATAAAAACTAATGATATTGAAGCAGTGAAAAATAATATGTTAAGTATGGTAATGTCGAATCTTGGTGATTTTGGATTAATTTGAACAATTGTGACTGATAATGTCGATAAAGATAACACACCTGAATATTATATTGATAATTATATTGATAATGTGGATAAAGATATACCAAGACTTGTAGTCTAATAGATATCTAGTTTATCTCCTTGTGGAAGGTATAGAGTTTAACCCCCTCCCCCAACATATGTACCAAAATAAAATAAAATTGATAAGGTAATTCCGGAGACGTAATTTAGGCCGTCAATTTTTTCGCTTGAACCGTTGTAGCTAACTTGAAAATTTTCATTCTTTATTTCCCTGTCGAAACCGATAACGTAATCAATTTTGAAAACGTTCAAATATTCTTTTCATTTAAATTTTTCCTAAACCAATATCGCTAAGCCTAATTTTCAAAATTGAGAGAAATCAAGTGAGCAATTGGGTTTCTGATAAATTTTTATTGATTCGGTATTAGTGTATTCACTTGTCACTTTTGTATTTCTTTTTGCACGCTCCTAAAATAAGTTTGGGGGAGTGTTTCTATAATTTCTTTCTTTTACATATTCCTAAAATTTTATAAATTTGAATAAGTTTGGGGGTTTGTTTTTCTAACTTCTTTTTGTACTCTCCTAAAACTATAATAATTTGAATTAATTTAGGAATATGATGTAAAAAAAAAAAAAAGTACGTGAATATCGTTTTCATTCTCTTTTCTTTCGACAAGTGAATACAAAGATCTTCATTTCTTATTTGGAGTTGTATTGTAAGAATGTGGGGGTCATGAGAGAGGATAGCGACAAGCGATTTTACCTCGGGTATCGTTAAATTCAAACGATTATCTATTTTCAATTCCCATGATACCCGTGGTCGTTCTCCAAAGCCAAACCAAGCCCTATTGATTTTTGGGAATATCCGAGCCTACATTAGTGGATAGTAGACTCCAATCAAGCGTATGGTTTTTCTGAATCCTTCAACGATTTAAATTATGAGCTTAACGATTGAATAATCCAATCCAGTATTTGAATAGTTACACATTTGAGTTCTTACACACACACTTCAAATGGATCTAGAATGGTTTTTATTGATATTGATTGTTGAAATTCTAGAACACCACTTGGTGTCAGTTATTTCCCGAACTTGATCAGATTTAGGGATATTGATGGATGAACAACTTGGTCCTTTCGATTGAACTTTATATTTACATGCATATACTTCTTTCGTGTTAGTTTAGTTTTTCATTTTTAGTTGGTTAGTTCATTAGTTAGTTTAGTTTAGTTTAGTGTTAGTGTTTTGCTCGAGGACTAGCAAAATTCTAAGTTTGGGGGTATTGATAGGTGTAAAAAACCTATCTATTTCGAAACCGAATTTGTTAGTTTTCAAGCGTATTAGTTATATTTAATTGTGTTTTAGTTTGTTTTAGTGTAAAACAGGTAAAGGGACGTTAACGACCAATAAACAAGCGAAAACGGTGAACAAAATGTGAAGAACAGGGTTTCGGTGCATGAAGACCACCGCCTAGGCAGAAAAAGAGGCAGAATGTTGGAGTGCTGAAGTGCTGAACCACCGTTTAGGCGAGAAAACGTCAGAATGTTGTGCCAGCAGCCACCGTCTGACCACTGCCTAGGAGAAGATCTGACAGAAACTTAACCGACTCAAGCCACTGCCTAAGCGGTGAACCACCGCCTAGGCGGTGACACTCTGCACAAAAATATTTTTTTCCAGATATTTTGAAGATATTTTCCTAAACCTTCTTTTTAATCCCTTTCTCCTCCAAATGTTAAAAACACTAGAGAGAAGATAACCGGTTGATATTTTGAGAGCTCTCTTCCACTTTAGTTAGGTTTTAGATAATTTAGGGGTAGATTAGATTAGTTTTAGAAAGCGTTCTTGGCCATTTCTTGAAGAGTTAGAAGAGGAAGTTCATCAATGGAGAAGAGGAACCTCGGGAGGATTGTTCTTTGGCGAAAGTGGACTACTCCACTTTGAGATTTGATTTTTCTTCCCTTGTTTCCATCTTTGTACTTAATATTTATTGTTGATATTGATGATCTCCACTTGATTTAATATTGTATTGGCTAAGAACATGTTAGTTTAATTAAAGATTAGTTAGGGATAGATGTAGTTGTGTAAATACTCGTTTGGTTTAATGTACGTTTCTTTAACGGTTGTTGGTTTTAAATCCGATTGTATTTATCATTTGATGACGATCTTAGTATTCTTGTTATGGTATTAGGGTTGGATTTGAAAATCTAGGATTTGACACTCGGGTGAGGTAACTCTGGATTCGAATTAGGGTAAACACATCGTTACGATCTAACGAACCGAGAGGGCGTTAGTTAGTGTGCAATCGATGACGTTGGGTCAAGACTCACGAGCCTAGAGTCGTTAAGACATTGAGGGGGACCTCTTCGTCGACACGAAGTCGCGTATTCCCTCATCTTACACTCGGAAGAGGTGGCAGAGGAGTTTACGAACTAAGATTATCGGATACCTAAACTCCATTATTGTTAACTAAACGAAATCAAACATGTATTAAGTGAATGAAATAAATCCCTAATTAATCAACTTAGTTAGGATTGACCCACTAATTGTAGTTTAACTTAGATTAATTTTAAATCATTTCTTTAATCGTCAGGATAACATGAGACTACGTAAATTGCGGTATTCAATTATTCACACTTTTCTCTGTGGGAACGATATTCGATCTTCAAGATCAACTATATTAAAACTTAGACCTCGTATAGTTGCGAGAGTAAGTAGTGGTGTATTTTACGCCCTACCACCCATCTACTACTTTTTCGTTTTTCTGGACAATCAAGATATGTAATGGCTTAGGGAACGGTCCACTTAAATTTTCATCATACTCAATCAACATATTAAGTACAAGGGATGATTTGCAACCAAATTGTCCCCTTGCTCACAACTTCCAAGCACTCAGCTATTATTTACTATATCAATAAACCACCACTTTCAAAAAGTAATTAAATATGAAATTAAATAATTTCCTACCAATAGAAAATCAAGTAACAATGATACCCGAGAATCTCAATATAATGAGTGGATACCTCAAGCTTGAAACATCTTGAATGCTTAGAAGCAAGTTGACCACGTACAGATAGGAGCTCCTACAAAAGGCAACCATGATAGTTTTTCTACACTTTGAGACATACGTAAGTTGTTGTGCAATTAGAAAATTAAATCTTCATGTAGATATTGACATCAATGTACGCCTCATATAATAATGATGAGACATTTAAAATAATCATGAAACATATATAGGCTACATAGTAGAAATTTAACGGCGGACAACTTCTTGGCATTGGCGTCCGCATCCACATCATTTGCAGCAGGTTAATAAGGGTACATGCAATTCCTCGGAAGATTACATCAGGTGCACGAGATCACCTTTGTATTAGCATCCAAACAAATATAGATTTGGAGTAGTCGATAGGTTCCGTTTGGATCCAAGACGAGAGAAATATAGACTTGATCGTTCAGCTGTTGTCTCCTTGTTCTGATGAAATTCTCGATGTCAGCCTTAGTACACGACATTTTCAAATCATGAGTAATGTCGGCATTGTCTAAATAGTTCTTAAACCTCCACTTTATTCAACTGAAGTCAATAGCGAGGTCGGAGTATTCTTCAGGAGTAAGTGTGTTGTAACCTCCGTGGGTATACCATTCGTCCATCCAAAAGTCCTGGGCCAATCTAATGTTTGACATATATATTGAAAATGATACATCAGAAATGTTAAAAGGATACTATGTGCCCAATCAAAGAAGACTATAAGAGTACCTCTATAACTTTCAATAATTTATAATTTTATTTCATTTTGAATAAAAGTCATATAATATAAAAAAATATAGGATGTCATATGTATAATATAAAGAGAAAGATTAAATTTGGATGTCATATGTATATTTTAAATGTATAACTAAATTCTACAATTGAAATTAAAATATATAAAGTGAACAACTCCATGAAATAAATTTAATCATATAATTTATAAACAAATTCGTAATGCAATGTTGAGGTATGTGGCGCGACATCAATGTTTAGAGAGCACTCGTATATGCGATGAAGTCCTGTAACACACAAAGAAATAATAAATAAGTTAATTATTAGGAGTTTTATTTATGGAAAGCATGTCAATATATTGATGTGTGTGTGTGTATATATATGTATGTGTTGGCCTAGTGATCTACGTAAGAAGGGGGGTGAATTGAGTAGTTTTAACAATAAATCAAATTATAACTCTTTATAGCAACGGATAAATGTTATGTAAATTAAGTGCACACCCAAACAACTGAAAATAAATAAAGCAAAATAGCAGCACATCAAAATGTATACTAGTTCACTAAGCTACTCTTGGCTAATCCAGTCCTCCGAGCCCCACGGAGAGTCGCATCCACTAATCACTATGATTTATTTAATCAGGTAGGAACCGAACCCTTACAAATGATTCTTTTCACATACTCAAAATCAGCCTTTACAATTTCCCTTTTCACAGGCTAAGGAAAAACCTCTATATTTTTACCAGGCTAAAGATTAATCTAACTCTATTACAGGGAGAATCACAACCTAATTCTTTTTATAACTTACGATTAAGAATTAAATCTCACAAAATCACTCCAAGTATCCTTTTACCCGGTAAGGATAGAACCGTTACAAATTCATTCAAAATCTAATTCTATTTAAGAAGAATTAACACCTATCTCTTTTCACGAGAAAAGAGTAACCTAATTATTTTATGCACTAGGTAAATATCAAACCTCAATTTTTTTACCGGAAGAGATTGAAACCCAGATACCCCTAATTAGATATATACAATAATATCTAATCCGCACACAACTCATCAATTACAAGAAATTGATAAGTTTTTTCCACTCGGAGCTTCTACCACTTCAGATTAATTTAAACTCAATTAATGTCCCGATAAATACTAGTAATAGAAATAAAGAGAGAAATTTAAAATCTGATTTTAAATAAATAACGGGTAGCACACAATTTAGCACGTAATCAGATTTTCACAAAAAAAAATCGTTTCAAAAATATTTTCAAGCAATTTAAGTTCAGAAAAACGATTTCAAAGATCTAGATTCCAAGCAATAAATAGTAATCTCAAATATCAATAAAAAGGTTAATCTTGGAACGATCTCACCAGGATACCACCGAATGAATGAAAATTGAATCGCAATGAAACTTTAAATCGATGACAGCAACAATTTTCGCACACTTCTTCAAGAAATTTTCTCAAAGATAATATCACAATACTCTCAGTATAACTTTAGAATAAACACTCTCAGAAAGCTCAAAAACTAAATAGCTCTTGAAAAACAATTGATTGAGGTCTTTTCAAATGAAAAAACACAAGTCTATATATAAGGATTTGAAACAGGCCCTTCAACAGTTAATTTCCACATATCATGACACATAATTGCTCTTATAGACCCTTATATTGATATGACTAAATCCTGATTCAATTCACTTAATTATAGATTTTAAATCATTCAATTTAATCTCTCAATCTCAAATAGATAGGATATAAAGAATTAAATGTACCAATTTGAGAAATATTCAAAATATATGAACTATATATTTAAGAACACCAAAATAGAAAAAACTATATATCTTAAATAAAATCAAATCCCTAAGATATCTTTAAGATTTAACCCATAAAATGACTAATAACGGCTACTTTTTGATCAAATCCACAAAATCCTCTAAATCTAAAACAGACCCATCGGTTGATCGACCAAATGCCATCAGTCGACTGATTGATTTGGGTTGTAGCCCAAGCCAAAAATACTCACCAGTCAGTCGACCGATCGATTCAGGATACTCCCCAGGCCATTTCTCGGCTATAGTCGGTCGACTGATCCTCCATGATCTGTTGACTGATTGATTCAGAAAGTTCATGTATCGACCATAGGTCGACCGATCTCTCCTCAGTCAGTTGACCGATCGATCCAGAGACTTTACCATTTTTCAGCCTACACCTATCGGTTGACCGATCCTACTTGGTTGGTTGACCGATCAATACTGGAACAATTTTTTCTTAGTTTATTTCCACTTCAATCTTTGACGTTTTTACGCCTTTAACCAATTTTTTTTCTTGGTTAACTTAATTGACACTTATTAATCAATTTTAAGTACTAATCTTTCTTAGGTCAATATTTCTTCTTCAATTTCACATTGTAACAAATATATTTACTAATTAGGATTCTAATAAAAACACACAAAAACATAAATTCATTTTGTGTCGTGTGTTATCTTAATTGAGATACATTAAGAGTGAAAATTAACCTGAGTTGTTTTCTTCTAAATTATTTAAAGTCTTCAGTCTCTTAATGCTCGTCTCTTTGTCAGTCTCTTTGCATCCTTAACCATTTCTTCATGATACTATCCTCAATGGAACTCTTACACTGAAACACTCAATAAACTTGTTAGTTCCACAAAAAACATCAATATTTAATTGTCCATCAAAATTTTAGGATCAACAATATGTATGTATGGGTTTATATAAATGTATATAAACATATATGATTATTGTTTCTTTTATTAATTAGTAATTATAAATTAAGTTAATAATTTTATATTATGTAGTAACTACAAAGTAACTATAAACATTTATTTTATTTTGTTACCTTAGAATTTTCTATTATAAGTTTTATGCTAAGTCGGTTATATGGAAGAATAGAAGTACCCTGTGCATAATAGGCCTACAACTGTATTATATAGAGTAAGTAAGTAAGTTATGGAGATAGTTTGATTGATTTGGTCATTGTGTGTGACAGAAACTTACTGGTCTATCTTCAAGCTTGTTGGAAGTATTTTGATTTGGTTCTTTGAACATGATCGACATGTGTGCTCTATGTATGCCTCCTTCAGTGAATTGACAAGTATGAAATTGAATGATGTCTTCATTTTAAATTTTTGTTTCGTCAATATTTGTTTTAGAGACTGGAGTTGTATTAAGAAAGGGGTTTCCAATTTAGTAGTAGCACATGCACCCTTCTTAGCATATGTGCTGTGTTGAGCAGAAATATCAGTGAAGGAAACAAATAGGAGTTTTTGTTCCGCGTCTTTCCTGCTTTCATATATTTTGTTTGTGAATATTGTGATGTTTCCGTCCTCCATTGTAGTTGTGCGTCAATTTGTATCTGATTTTCAATGTAAATAAGATCATGAAGATTGTCATTGAGGACAAGGAAAACAAGGGGAAAAATAAGAGCAATAGAGGAAATCCATACCCAATTTAGTTTCTTTTGTAGCTCAATATATAGATTTAGCCTTACCCTCTTATTTAATGTGGTAAAAATAACTAATTGAAGTGAAATTGGAATTGAAGGTCATGAAAAGTGTGCAAGGTTGAAAGAAGTGAGCGAGTAAGAAGCCTTTGGCATATGTTATTATATGATGGCATAGATACGATGGTGATTTGGTGGATGAATCCTTGCAGGGGGTTTTAAATTGTGATTTATCAGATGGAGGGGAGGTATTATGACGGTTAGGGAGGTCGTCGTTGGTGGGTTGGGTGTTGTTTTGGGGAGTTGTGTTGATGAAGGTGAACGGCAGGTTGGTGAGGTGACGTTTGGTTGGGAGAGGGTGTGTCTGCATGTTGAAGGGTATAATAAGTAGATACAAATGTTTCCAAACATCATCGTTTTTTTATAACTGAAGTAGATAGATAGATAGATAGATAGATAGATAGATAAGACCTAAAATACACAATTACATTTATGCTCTTATAAAAAAAAAAAAGACATCTCACATTCCCTTCACGCCCAAGTTACCAGAGTAGATGAATTTCTTTGATATCTACCCCTTTTACGAACTCTGCCACTTGATCTTCTCATCATTCTACTTGTGAATGTCTATATCATAGAAGATCTTCAATTATACAGACATTCATAAGTTGTATGAATGTCTCTCAATTATACAATTATTGTGCTACCAATGTAGAATTTGTTGAAGGGATAAAGTTGAAGATTTGAGGGAGCAAAAGAAGATGAAGGAAAAGAGAGCTATTGAGGGAAGATGAACAAATTTAGTTACATTATTTCTGGAATATTTATTCTCCTTTTTCTCTTGAATTAGCAATAACAGTTTCTAAATTTTATTTGTTTATGTCAGTGTGGGCTAGAAATAAAGGGTTGCAATTATTTTTCAACAATTAGGTACTGAAATCAATACAATTTGAGTGTTTTTATGCTTACTTAGTTCTCTTGTGCATTCAAGAAGCCTTTATGATAGGGACATTGTTAATTAAGGCGTGAGGCGCACTAAAGAGCAATGACCCCCGAGGCGAGGTGCAGGCTTCTTTGAAGTGAGGTACACATATTAAATATGTGTTTTTCTATTGTCATGAACTCCAAAAGTAATCAAATATCACTACAATAAAAGATAATTGCATGTTTAGTAATTAAAAATCACTTTGAATTAGTCTCATGCCATATTCCACTTCAAACTCGAACCCCAATACTTGAACGGAAGTTCAATACAATTGATAACTACATTTTGAAAATCAAAGCCAATCACGCACCAAACATTAAAATCAAGTAGTTAAACACACATAAAAAACAAACAATCCAAATATAAATTCCAAAAAACTAGTCATCGTCATCGCAAATCTTAAGGGAATCACTATCACTAGGGTTATCAAATTTATATCTTTCGATATTGTCTTGTTTTGCCTCATCTAATCCTATTTCTTCCACATCTATGAGATGAACTCTGCTCAACAATAATCTTGAACTTTTTGTTCCCTTTGAACTTGATGTTACTCTAGTTTTTTGGCTACTTATTCCCACTCCAGTAGCTCTAGCAACATCTCCCCAAGTCAAATCATCATCATCATCATAAACAAGCTCTTCTTCGTCATTTGATTCTTCATCCATCCTTCCCATTAACCACTTATTACTTTCATCAATATCTTCTAAAGTTAATGGATCAATAATGTCCCTCTAACTATATTAACCTGTAAGTGATCCATTGTATTTGACGAATACCAAATCATTTAGACGTTGTTGAGCAAGTCTATTTGTTTTCTTACTATGAATCTATAAAAAAAATATCAATAATTTTTTTAAACATTACAGTATAATATGTTCTTACATGTTCGAATATGCTCAAGTTCTGCTTGCAACTAGATGCACTACAAGTTAGGCTAAGATCTTTAACAAGAAATGTTTGTAAATTTGAAGTAGAAGAACCAAATTGTTTGCCCAGAGATTGATCCAAGCGGGGGTGAATTGGATCTATAATTTTTTTTTTCCCGTAAAATCTATCTATTAAAATCTCAAATCAAACTTGTTAGTCTTTGTGATTGTGTGTGCAATGGAAGAATCAATTAAATCAAAATAATCAAAGTAAAAAGTAAGGGATAGAGACAAACAAATTACAAGACACGAGGAATTTATAGTAGTTCGGCAAAACCTTTTTGCCTAATCTACTCCTCCGCGCTCCCGACAGAGAGTTTTAGTTTACTAATCTTTAATCTTCTTACGGGTGAAGATTATATCGTTTACAGTCTTCTTACGGGTAAAGATCAAACCGTTTACAACCTTTCAATCTTCTTGCGGGTGAAGAGCAACTTTTCACAATCTTCTTACGGGTGAAGATTAAACCGTTCCACGTGATCTTCTTTCTGGCGAAATCAGTCCATCACCACCAAAGGCGCCTCATTTGGTCTTCTTCAACTTCTTCACAAGTTGATCTTTGCTGAAGTGATGTTGAGGATCTTCCTTACTTGGATGTTTATATAAAGTACAATCTCTCAATACAACACTCAAAATGATTTTGTAATCTAACTTACAAAATCGAAATTGGAGCTCTAAACATTCTCTATAAAGATTATAATATTTTGACTCACTAGTGTTTAGTGCTTCTCACAAATATCACTCAAGAAATGATAGAATAACTTTAACTATAAGAGTGATAACAAAGAAAGTATAAGAACTCAATAATGACAATGAAAAAACAAGACTTAGAGAAATTCTAGCTTGTTTTCTCTCTTAAGCTATCAGGTTTTTTACTCTTTCAAGAATACTTGAGTTCTATCAATACTTCATATTATTTCTGTAAAATATATCCAAGTATATATGGAGGAAGATATGCATTTCAAATTCAAAATAGGCTCTAGATCATTAATGCTTATGGAAGACATAATCAAGACATATATATTCCCTTTTAACAAAATCCAACCTTATCAATAATGTTATAGCTAAATAGCCATTAATGTAATGTTAAAATATGTATTAATATCATTCAAATAGGTGAGAAATGTATTATCAACCATTGCAACTTGTCTTATTAAGTAATGATAGCATGTGAGGTTCTTTTGCAAAAGTCTTTATCAGATTTCAAGAAAATGTGCAACTTTTTTCCTAATAAAATTGATCATAACTTTCAAATAATACAAGTATGACCCATATAAATTTATTATAGTTTTAAATCCATTTGAATAAGCTATCCAACTATATATTACTCATTAGATGTGGTCGAGATTTGAGAAAGATATGTCATTTAGAATAGATAAAGGTTTAGCTCAGATTTTTACTGGCAGTTACTAATTTTTAGACAAATGACTATATTTGGACAATAAGGACAGATCCAAAAAATGCATACTAAGCATAGAATTAAATAGTATTTAATTAATTTTCCATATAAAAAAGAATCAATTCATTTGGACTCCAAATGAGTAAGATATGGTCATTTAAGTGAGAAAATGTCCAAGCTGCGTTTTTCAAATCAGTTGTTATTTTATGAGAAAACATTCAGATTTGGATAACTCAAACAACTTTTACTAACATGAAATTAATATGGTGTGAAATATATTTGAATTAGCGTTCTAACTTGTTGGCCTAGTAGAATATCCAAGAGAGGAGGGGTGAATTGGGTAATTAAAAAATATATCAGAATAAAACTTGATAAATCAAATAATTAATTTTATTCCTAAATTAATTATTATCTTTATAACACAACAGAATAATATTATCAATCTAAGTGCACACCCAAACAACAAAAATAGCAAAGTAAATATTGCAGCACACCAAGATATATACTGGTTCACCAAGCTACTCTTGGTTAGTCCAGTCCTCCGAGCCCCATGAAGATTCGCACCCACTAATTCTCAAGATCCCTTTAAAGGTAGGAACCAAACCCGAACACCGATTCTTTTATAGGCTCAGAATCAACATTTATAATTTTCTTTTCTCAGGCTAAGGAATAACCTCTACTTTTTACATACTCAATAATAACCTATTTTTTATAGGCTAAAGATTAACCTAATTCTTTTTATCACTATGGCTCAAGAATCAAAACTTCCCACAAGCACTTCAACTATTCTTATTCCAAATAAGGATGGAAACTTTACAAATCACTCACAAATTCTATCCAAGAAGAATTATTACCTCAATCTCTTTACAGGAAGAGACTGAAACTTGGCTACCCTTGATTAAATACCCCTAACAGTATTTAACCCATCACATTACTCACCAATACAAAATGATAAGTAGAAAATCTCACTAGAAGTTTCTACCACCCCAGATAAATAATAACTTAATTAATATCCCAACTAGTGATTGAAAAAAACATGAGATACAAAAACCTGATTTTTAACAAGATATAGGTAGCAAATTTGAGCACGTAATCAGATTCAAGAAATTGTTTGTAAAAATATTTTCTTCAAAAATTAGAAACAATTTCTAAGATCAATTTCCAAAATATAAACAAGTAATGGAATGAAAGAATATAATTGAAAAGATCTCACCTGGAATCCACAGAATAATCAGATAAAACAATGTTACTTCAGATTCGGTAGTAGCAAATATTAATCGCAATTGATCTTCAAGATCACTCTTAGAATAACTCACAAACTCTCAGAAAGATAACTCTTAAAAAAGTTCACTCTTATGATATGATATGATTTCTCTTCTTTATTGTTTTTTTTTTTTTAATTTGCTAATGAAATTCGCAGGTCTATTTAAAGGAACATGTAATTAGCCTTTCAACGGCTAGTTTACAAGTGTCATGACAATTAAAAACTCTTATAGACCCCTTATATCATAAGAACTTCAATTAGGTTCAATTACACTTAATAACAACTTTCAAAATTCTCAATTAAACCCCCAAAGTATTTCTCAATTTCAATTAAATAGACTAGAATCAATTTCAAGTACCAAATTGAGAAACATTAATATTTGATGAACCATATTAATAGGATTTAATTAGTATATGGACCATACCTTAAATATATATATAATATCTTTGAAATCTCTCTCAAATCTTAACAAAAAATGGCTACTTTTATATATGATTTCGGAATGCACAAGATCCTGAAACAGCTCCATCGGTCGACTGGTCAGTCAACTGCCTAATTCAGGATATAGCCAGAGACGTTCATCGGTCGACTTATCAGTCGACTGCTAGATTCAGAGACTTCACTTTCTTCTCATTAGTCGACTGATCAATTCAGCACGTTTGTCTTATACCCATCAGTCAACTTATCAGTCAACTCTTTTTTACTAAACACTTCTCTCCAATTCATTTTAATATATTTTCTTCTCTAAATTAGCTGCACTAATATTCTTATATTTCATTTTAGTCATTCAAAATTATTTATTCTCAATTCACATAGGAGCAAATAATTTAACTAAATCAAAACACACATAAAATATAAAATACATTTTGTGCCATGTGTGTGTTCCTAAATGGGATATTAAGAGTTAAGATTCACTTGAGTTATTTTTCCAAATTTTTTCAAACTCTTAATTTTTCTTCATCATCTTGACATATTCATTTGGCATCCATTTAATTTAACGTCTTCATTACTGGAACTTTAAATCATTGAAACACTCAATTAAACATTAGTTCCACCAAAATATCAATACTTAATTGTTCATCAAAATCTTAGAATCAACAATCTCCCCTTTTTTTTATGATGACAATTAACTTTGATGTTTTCTTTAAAATAAAATATAACCACACTCCCCCTTAATCCGAAGACGGGTTCTTTAACTCATTGAAGCATAATAATGAATATATTATAAAACATAATCAATAAAGCACAATAAACTCATTAATAAAACTTCCCCTTAATTACTCATCAACTAATTTCTCCTCATTAATAAAACATCATCTAAAATTCCCCCTTAATAAAACATCAACAAATTCTTCCCATTTGTCATCTTCAAAAACAAAATTTAGGGAGGGGGAAACACACATAAACATTACTCTAGACAATCATATAATATACTTGAAAGAGTAAACCTAAAGTAATTAAATCCGGATATGTATATATATATATATATATATATATATATATATATATATATATATATATATATATATCTTTTAAAAGCACATTGAATCAACTCATAAATTCAACTTTTAAGCACAAAACATCAACACTATGTAGATCATTTTTATAGATAAATATCAAGTTTACTCAATCCAACAAGATCCACACCAAAAACATCTTTCTGAGCATGCAATTTTCCTCTATTAAATTGTAAATGAACAATATTCATGCATAGGTGAATAATCATAATATTTCAGCAATATAGCATGATATTAACTTTTCACAAGCATATTAACTCTTTTGATTTTTCAACAAAACTCGTCTTTCAATATAAGCATGACATAATATTACCTCTCTTATAAATACTTTTCCCCATATATAATTGTAAATAAGTCAATTCATACTTAGGAGAATAAATTTGAGGCAATCAAGCATGGAATCATATAATTATCAGTTAAGTCCACATGCCTTACTCATGATACCAAAACAGTGTCTTCCCTCTATAAAAACAAAACATATGTTCTTTAACACTCCAAGATAGGAAGCATTTTATCAATCATAGAACTAGTATATGCATAAATACGGATAAGTGCATATTTCTCTCATAAAATCTCATTTCTCTTTTAGAATTAATACTCGTTTATAAATTAGTAGACATGCAACATAAGAGCATATTATCATGCATTAGGAAGCATAAAAACTCAGTTCAATTCAACTTATTTGTATAAAATTAAATAACATGAATGATATCTCATTATACAAATAATCCTACTAAAAATCATATTCAACAAATAATTAGTATTATTTAGTAAGATCACAAATACTCAAATAATCCTCTAAATCACATAACATGTTTTATAATTAACACATGATTACTACTTGATATAGACACATAAAAACATGTTAATACCCCCTAACTAAATGTGATTCTCATAATCACCCTACACTGTTTCTAAGATAACAAGTAAACACATCATTAAAAATAAGTCTTAGAAACAATCACCTACCTATTTGACAAGTTGGGCACCTCCCTCTTTAACAAATTTAATGAATTTAAAATGTGGAGGGTTCGGAGTACCTTTTCTATCATTTGAGGTGACTTTATTTTTTACCTCATTTGAGCTCATAGTTGATTTAGGTGTGCAATTCTTCTTGGCTAGATCGTATCATCTCTTCCTTTGATTTTTGCCATTTGACTCATTAATGATTCCCTTTGCACGTATTGCTTGTGGTTTTCTGGTGATATCCAATCTTGGTTTTGGTACAGCTTTTCTCTTAATACATATCTCTTGTGGTTCCTTTACAATTTCACCTCTTGTCTTTGGTGCATCTTTTCGCTTTGCACACATCGCTTGTGGATCTTTGCCAACTTTCTGTTTTGGCTTTGATATAAACTCTTTAACTGTTCCTTCAGGTCCACTTCCGACATTTTGTAATTCTGTACAAGACATTTCAACAATTTTCTTTGATATCCATTTCATTTTGGATTCGTCCTTGTTAGACATAAACCTAGGGTTATGAAACAGACATGATATTTTAAAATACCCAACCCTATTACAATAATATCTCAAAGATGATTTATCATAGAAAGCACAAGATGTAAAATATAAATCATTTCTAATAATAGAAGTATAACTATTATTGGCCTGTGATGAAAGATGAGACAAAGAAACATATCTACTTTACCTAGAAAAATCATATTCAGAATCTCTCAAAATAGACTTAAGGTCGGATTTTGATTTTTCAAATTTTTTCTTAAGTAAATCGATTTTAGAAACAAAATCTGACATTTGCTTGGAAATCATATCAAAATTATTTTTTAAAAATTTATTTTCATTTTTAAGAGAATCCACTTTAAAAAGTAAATTATTAATTTCAAAAATAACTTCCGAAAACTCTTTTGAACTACAATAATCATCCAAATATATTTTAGATTTTCGAACACCTTTTCCACCATTTTCAAAAGAAGCAATTTTTCTTTTTAAACTCATGCTCTCTTTAGCGAAAAGTAGTGTGAAAGAAAGTAATTTTTCCATAACAATATAGATATTTTCATTCTCATCATCACTATCACTACCACTGAAATCACAAGAATCATAAACCACATTATCATATACGTATTTACCACAATCAAAAGAGGATACACAAAACATATCATCCATGGTGTGTGCACGTGATCGATTTAGCTAGGATGTTAAGCCTTACGAGCTAAAACCAACTCTGATACTAATTGTTAGCTTAGTAGAATACCCAAGAGGGGGGTGAATTGGGTAATTAAAAAATTTATTAGAATAAAATTTGATAAATCAAATAATTAATTTTATTCCTAAATTAATTATTATCTTTATAAAACAACAGAATAATATTATCAATCTAAGTGCACACCCAAACAACAAAAATAGCAAAGTAAATATTACAGCACACCAAGATATATCCTGATTTACTAAGCTACTCTTGGCTAGTCCAGTCCTCCAAGTCCCACGGAGATTCGTACCCACTAATTCTCAAGATCCCTTTAAAAGTAGGAACCAAACTCGCACACCGATTATTTTATAGGTTCAGAATCAACCTTTACATTTTTTTTCTCAGCTTAAGGAATAACCTCTACGTTATACAGGCTCAAGAATAACCTATTTTTTTACAGGCTAAAGATTAACCTAATTCTTTTTATCACTATGGCTCAAGAATCAAAATCTCTCAAAAACACTTCAACTATCCTTATACCAGGTAAGGATGGAACCTGTACAAATCACTCACAAATTCTATCCAGGAAGAATTACTTCCTCAATCTCTTTACAAGAAGAGACTGAAACCTAACTACCCTTGATTAAATACCCCTAACAGTATTTAACCCATCACATTACTCACCAATATAAAATGATAAGTAGAAAATCTCACCCGGAGCTTCTACCACATCAGATAAATAATATCTCAATTAATATCTCAACTAGTAATAGAAAAAAATATGAGATACAAAAATATGATTTTTAACAAAATATGGGTAGCAAATTTGAGCACGCAATCAGATTCAAGAAATTATTTGTAAAAATATTTTCTTCAAAAATCAAAAATAATTTCTAAGATCAATTTATAAAATATAAACAAGTAATGCAATGAAAGAATATAATTGGAAAGCACTCACCCGGAATCCACAAAATAATAAGATAAAGCAATGTAACTTCAAATCCGGTAGCAGCAAATATTAATCGCAATTGATCTTCAAAATCACTCTTAGAATAGCTCACAAATTCTCAGAAAGATAACTCTTAGAAAAGCTCACTCTTATGATATGATATGATTTCTCTTCTTTACTATTTTTTTTTAATTTGCTAATGAAATTCGCAAATCTATTTAAAGGAACATGTAATCAGCCTTCTAACGGCTAGTTTACAAGTGTCATGACAATTAAAAACTCTTATAGAACCCTTATATCATAAGGACTTCAATTAGGTTCAATTACAATTAATAACAACTTTCAAAACTCTCAATTAAATCCCCAGAGTATTTCTCAATCTCAATTAAATAGACTAGAATCAATTTCAATTACCAAATTGAGAAATATTAATATTTGATGAACCATATTAATAGGATTTAATTAGAATATGAACCACACCTTAAATATAGATAATATCTCCTAAATCTCTCTCAAATCTTAACAAAAAACGGCTACTTTTAGATATGATTTCAGAATGCACAAGATCCTGAAACAGCTCCATCGGTCGACTGGTCAATCGACTGCCTAATTCAGGATGTAGCCAAAGACGTTCATCGGTCGACTTATCAGTCGACTGCTAGATTCATAGACTTTAATTTCTTCTCATTGATCGACTTATCAGTCAACTGATCAATTCAGCATGTTTGTCTTATACCCATCAGTCAACTTATTAGTTAACTCCTCGTTGCTGAACACTTCTCTTCAATTCATTTTAATACATTTTCTTATCTAAATTAGCTCCACTAATATTCTTATATTTCATTTTAGTCATTCAAAATTATTTATTCTCAATTCACATAGGAACAAATAATTTAACTAAATCAAAACACACATAGAAGATAAAATACATTTTGTGTCATGTGTGTGTTTCTAAATAGAATATTAAGAGTTAAGATTCATCTGGGTTGTTTTTCCTAATTTCTTCAAATTCTTAATTTTTCTTCATCATCTTGACATATTCATTTGGCATCCATTTAATTTGACGTCTTCATTACTGAAACTTTAAATCACTGAAATACTCAATTAAACATTAGTTCCACCAAAATATCAATATTTAATTGTTCATCAAAATCTTAGGATCAACACAACCATATAATATTTATTAATTTTGGACAAGTATTGAGTGAGTTATGCCATTTTGAATACACAAGGGTCAAGATCCACATTTTCTGGTGGTAATTTGAATAAAGAGTATAAAGTAATCATAATGATAATAAATACAACCCATGATTTGTCTAAATCTAGACAACAAGTATATGGAGTAATAAATATCATATATTAGAAAGATTTGGCTTCATTCTATTAATGAGAATTATTTTAAAAATTAAATACGGTTACTAAATCAAGATTTATTCACACTCTCACGAAATCTTGCATATATGTATAATGTATATACAAATTTTGTGTATAACATTTAAACACTATGTATATGAGTCATATTATACATATATATTATCACATAAATCATTTTCATGAGATATAATAAGATCAAACATATGGTGTAGTAAATTTCATGCAAAAAATGATTTTTCATGCAATATTGTAAAAATGTCAATTAATCATCAATCCAATATTATCAACTTGATTATATAATAATAATAATATAGATAGATAGATATATATCATGAACATATCTTAATCAATCATATAATATATTATGAGCAATGACAATAAGATTAGTCATGTAAAACCAAGTTTTCTCATTTTAATAATATTGATCAAACTACGAAAATTCTATATATGCATGTATTGATCAAATTATCATTGTAAATATATATTGAGCATTTTGAATATGTAAAGTGTGTACTAAACACATCATATCATGATATAAACATAAGTTGAGCATATTAGATCAAGTATATCATGTTATTATTTTATAATAACTATTTTTAGCATGTTGTATCAAGCAATACATGCAATGTATCTTTTGATCATATTGAAAACAAGTTTTCTCATATTAAGTATATTGTGATTAAGATAAGAATTTGACAAATAATTATGCATTGGACAATTTAATCACATGTATCACGATATAATCAAATAATGATCATGTTCAAATCATAATATTGTGAATGTATACACTGTCGGTGTATGCGTGCAACATCAAATAATTTATTCAAGAGTAACATCTTATAAACTTAATATTTTAAACTTAATCTTACGTAAGTCTTGATGAGAACCAACAAGCAACATCAAATGACACATTGCATGTCCCGAGTGGGCCCATTACAAGGGCAAGATCTAAGAAGATCAAAGAAGTGCTTAATGGGCTAATCCAAGAGCTTTGGGCTAAATCAAACACAATAAAACCCAAATTAGGCCAAAATGACGATCAAGACCTAATCCATCTCATCAAAGCAAGTGAATGTGTTTAGACATGAACTCAAATGGACCAAGTCATGTGGACCACGAAATTCTCATTATATTTATTTTATTTATTAGTGTTTTATTTTTAATTTAGTTATTTATTTGATAATTTGTAAGGTAAGATTGCCAATTTAGCCTTTTCCTTTTTAGATTAGGAATTAGTTATTTCCTTTTTAGATTAGGAATAGGGTTTTCTTATTTCTCTAGGATTCCTTAGTCCTCTAGGGTTTCCTTTTAGTTCTATTGTAGCTGCCACTATTCATGTACTTTTCACCGACACTGTTCACGACTACACTATTCACTAGCTAGGGTTTTTTCTTTTATCTATTTAAGAGACTTGTATTCCATGGAAAACAATACATTACGGTAAAGTATCGACATCCCATTCCTAGGCTAGATGACATGTTAGATGAGTTGCATGGGTCATGTATTCTCACTAAAATTGATTTGAAAAGTGGGTATCACCAAATTAGGATGAAAGAAGGTGATGAATGGAAAACTGCCTTTAAAACTAAATATGAATTGTATGAGTGGTTGGTAATGCGTTTTGGGCTAATTAATGCACCAAGTACATTCATGAGGTTAATGAATCCTACATTGCGTGCGTTTATAGGCAATTTTGTTGTGATCTATTTTGATGATATTTTGGTGTATAGTAAGAGCTTAGGTAAGCATATTGATCATTTGCATTGTGTGCTTGATGTTCTGAGAAAAGAAAAATTATATGCAAATTTAAAGAAATGTTCATTTTGCTTGGACAAAGTTGTGTTTCTGGGCTATGTTATTAGTTCGGAAGGGATTACAGTGGATGAGGAAAAGGTGAAAGCTAGTAAATATTGGCCCACACCTAAGTCAATTATGGAGGTAAGAAGTTTTCATGGTTTGACTAGTTTTTATCGTCGATTTGTTAAAGATTTTAGTACACTAACCGCACCACTCACTGAGATTGTCAAAAAATTTGTGGGTTTTAAATGGAGTATGGAGCAAGAGCGTGCATTTAATGAGATTAAAGAACGGTTATGTGGTGCTTCTTTATTAGCATTACCTAATTTTTCTAAAACTTTTGAGATTGAGTGTGATACTTCAGGAATAGGCATTGGAGCTGTTTTGATGCAGGAAAATCGGCCAATAGCATACTTTAGCGAAAAGCTAAATGGGTCAGCATTGAATTACCCAACATATGATAAGGAGCTTTTTGCGTTGGTGAGAGCATTGGAGACTTGGCAACATTACCTATGGCCGAGAGCGTTTGTCATACATATCGATCATGAGTCCTTGAAGCACTTGAAGGGATAAGGTAAGTTAAATTGAAGTCATGCCAAGTGGATGGAATTAATTGAAACCTTCCCTTATGTAATTAAATACAAACAAGGTAAGGAAAATATTGTGGCTGATGCACTCTCCAGAAGGTATGCCCTTGTCTCTACATTAAATGCAAAGCTACTGGGGTTTGAATATGTTAAAAAATTGTATGCTAATGATGATGATTTTTCTAGTGTGTTTGGTGCATGTGAGCAGACAGCGTTTGGTAAGTTCTATAGACTAGATGGGTACTTATTTAGAAAAAATAGATTTTACGTGCCTAATAGTTCTATGCATGAGTTACTCATGCGTGAAGCACATGGGGGTGGTTTGATGGGTCATTTTGGTGTGAGAAAGACTTTAGACGTGTTATATGAACACTTCTTTTGGCCAAAGATGAAACATGATGTGGAGAGAGTTTGTGCTAGGTGTGTTACGTGTAGGCAAGCCAAATCTAGAGTCTTACCACATGGATTATACACTCCCTTGCCCGTACCTAGTGCGCATTGGATGGATATTTCCATGGACTTTGTTTTAGGCTTGCCTAGGTCAAGGAAAGATAGGGATTCGATTTTTGTGGTTGTTGATAGGTTCTCTAAGATATCACATTTCATATCTTATAATAAAACTGATGATGTGACCCACGTCGCTGATTTGTTCTTTAGAGAGATAGTACGTCTCCATGGTGTTCCTAAGAGTATTGTATCTGATCGTGATGTTAAGTTGCTTAGCTATTTTTGGAAAGTCTTGTGGGGAAAGATGGGAACTAAATTATTGTTCTCAACTACTTGTCACCCCCAAATGGATGGACAAACCGAGGTAGTAAATCAAACTTTATCTGCTTTGTTGCGTACTATAATTCAAAAGAACTTAGAAAATTAGGAGGATTGTTTTCCGTTCATTGAATTTGTTTATAATCGGAGTGTTCATTCTACAACTAATTTTTTACCATTTGAGATTGTTTATGGTTTTAATCTACTAACTCCTTTGGATTTGTGGCCTTTTCCAGTCAATGAGAGGGCTAGTTTGGATGGACAAAAGAAGGCTGAGATGGTGAAGAAACTCCATGAAAGTGTACGACAACACATAGAGAAGAAAAATTAGCAATATGCAAACAAAGCAAATAAAGGACGTAGACGAGTCATCTTTAAACCAGGTGATGGGGTTTGGGTGCATATGAGAAAATAAAGATTTCCAGCCCAAAGGCGGACCAAGCTACATCCTAGATGGGATGGTCCATTTCAAGTCCTTCAAAGGATCAATGATAATGCGTACAAGTTGGATCTTCCAGGTGAGAATAACGTTAGTGCTACATTTAATGTTTCTAATCTTTCTCCGTTTGATGTAGGTGAAGATTCGAGGTCAAATCCTTTTGAAGAGAGGGGAGATGATGAGAACCAACAAGCAACATCAAAGGAGTGGGCCCATTACTAGAGAAAGATCCGAGAAGCGATTAATGGACTAATTCAAGAGCTTTGGGCTGAATTGAACACAATAAAGCCCAAATTAGGCCCAAATGACGATCAAGACCTAATCCATCTCATCAAAGCAAGTGAATGTGTTTAGACATAAACTCAAATGGACCAAGTCATGTGGACCACGAAATTCTCAGCATATTTATTTTATTTATTAGTGTTTTATTTTTAATTTAGTTATTTATTTGATAATTTGTAAGGCAAGATTGCCAATTTAGCCTTTTCCTTTTTAGATTAGGAATTAGTTATTTCCTTGTTCAATTAGGAATAGGGTTTCCTTATTTCTCTAGGATTCCTTAGTCCTCTAGGGTTTCCTTTTAGTTTTATTGTGGCCGCCACTTTTCATGTAATGTTCACCGGCACTGTTCACGGTTGCACTATTCACTAGCTAGGATTTGTTCTTTTATCTATTTAAGAGACTTGTATCCCATGAAAAACAATACATTACTTTGATTAATAAAATTGTGAGAGTTTTCTCTTTAATTCTTCAGAGAACTTTTCCTGAACTTATCAAAAGTTTCTTGTGGCGTTCAAACTTATATCTTTGGTTCGTGATTCATTATAATCATTGGGTCAAGATCATTATACCATTGGTTCTCGTTTCGTTCATAAACATTGGGTCAAGGTAATCTATCTTTCAATTTCTGTAATTTTAGTTCGTTCAAAATCTGATTTAGTTTCGATCTTTGCGAAGAAACCCTAAGTTGGTTTTAGGTCTCACAATCCTTGGTGAGATTCGCATCAAGTCTTGTACTCTTTGTATCGAAAATATACTTGCATTTCATACTTAAAATTCCGTAATGGTTAGCACACGCAATGTATAATTGAATCTTAATACTTGCCTTTAAAATATCACATTGGTTAGTACAATCATGGTATGATTCAATCAAAACACATTGGAACATATAATTTGTGTCTAATATTATTAATGTGATATCATCATATTACTAATATTGATATCATCATAATGCACATTATGACATCATTAAATTACATATATTGATATCATCAAAATACATATAGCAACACAAATGCACTCCACAAGTCAATTGTTAATTTGTGGTAAAATATACTCTTTAAACAAAAGACAAAGTATAGAGACTTTGAAATTTAAATTTAACGAAAAAAAATAAAATTATGGGATTGGGGAAATTACTTAGTGCTCTTGTAGTTTTTTGCCTAATCACTATGGACATAATAAAGAGACTTTCAACTCTTATATATGAAGATAATTCTTGAGAAATCTTGTCTCACAAATCTCTATTTGGAATCAATCTTTGTATGCATTAGTATAAACTCATTATCACTTCTTTATCTTTTTCATATCTAGATTTGTATAATGAAATTCTGTGTTCAAATAATAACCAGTTGCATGTAATGGATGATGCATTTGAACATCCTATTTATTTTAAATATTGACATATACTTCTCCTCATTTTTATTAATGATTTGACAATAACTTTCTTAGCTTGATCTGTGGTCTCATAAATAAATTCCATCGAGAGTTTCTTCTCAAAATCAACAAATCTAAGAACATGAACAAGAGATCCAGTAACCTTAAGTGCATACAGAACCGTGTTTCAAATTGAAGGGATCAATATTATTTGGGTTGTCCTTTTACCATGTGCCGCATTTGCCCATTGCTTGGTGTCCACTCCTCTGATGTGAACAATTTCTTTAAGTTACTCTTTTGCTTGTGCTTCCCCAATAACGTGATAAATGTGGTTGGAAAATGAGTTCTTGTAGTCTTCAACGACTCATTTGCTTGAGTGAACCTTCTCATTATATTCAACAATACCGTACGATTATAAATAGACCCGTGTATAGAGATTGCATTTTGAAATGCTTTCTCAAGCAAGGAATTTAAAAAATATCCTCCAACATCAACTCCATGTAATAGGCAGCGCACAACATCCAATATAAATGTAATTGTTTTCCCATTAGAAGTCTCCCTAAAAAGACAACAAAGACATAGAATGATAAAAAAATATAAATGAAAATTTTGAACTTGCAACTATTACAAAAAAGCATGAGAATGAAAAATCTTACCTTTGAATACATTAGATAAAGCACTATTTGTGACAATTTGAACTACATTTACTTCTCCAATACACTCAACAAACTTATCAAGTAATTGGAACATTTCGTCTCCATTTTTTGCATATCTTGAAGCATCAATGGACTCTATGAGCCTTTAGGACAATTGATTGAAAAATAAATCAATGTCCTATCTCTCTTGTCTTTCTATCCGTTGGTCATAATAGAGTATCCACATTTCACATAATCATTTTTATGACACATTTATCACATGTCATTATGTCATTAGTGTGATTTACCTCTTTTTTAAATGGAACTTGCATCTCATGATAAGTTGGCATAATTCACACAATTAAATTGTAGCCCAGCATCTTACATCCATCTTGCAAATTTTTAGTATGCTCCATTTCTTAATTCTTTCTTGTAGGGGCAATTCTTATTGGCACAGTGAACTACCCAAGAGGGGGTGAATTGGGTAGTAATAAAAATTTAAGTAATTTAAATATTTCAACACTTAATTTATCAAATAATCCATTTATCTTAAATTAATTATTATCTTCATTATGCAGCGGATAAGTGTTAAATTCTAGTTGCACACGCAAACAAAATAAAAGAAAGTAAACAATGTAGCACACCAAGATATATTCGGGTTCAACAAGCTAATTTTGCCTAATCCAGTCCTCTGAGCTCCATGGAGATTCGCACCCTCTAAATCTCTGATTCCTTTAACAGTAGGAACCAAACTCTTACAATGATTCTTTCCCAAGTTCATAATCAACCTTTACAATTCCTTTTTCCTAGGCTAAGGAAGAACCTTATATTTTTCCAAGCTAAAGACTAACCTAATTCTATTACAGGAAAAATCACAACCTAATCCTTTTAGCAGGCTAAAGATCAAACCCCACCACACTCACAAATATCATTTTCCCAAGTAAGGATTAAACCTTTACAAATCACTCAAAATTAATTCTATTAAGAAAGAATCAACACCTAATTCTTCCCGAAAAAGATTGAAACCCTAGTTACCCAAACTAGATACCAGCCCAACCGTATCTAATCTGCTCAAACTCACTAATACAAAAAATAATGAGTTTCTTCCCACTCGGAGCTTCTACCACCTCAAAACAATTATACTCGATTAATGTCCTGAAACTTACTACGTGATAGAATTTAAGTGATGAATTTAATATTTGATTATAACAAGTGTAGGTAGCACAAAATTAAACACGTAATCAGATAATATCACAAAATCATTTAAAAATAATTTTTACCCTCTTAAGTTTAAAAAATGATTTTTCAACGATCTACAATCCAAGTAATAAACAATAATATGAAATCAAATTTCAGCACAATAACTTGAAAAGATCTCACCAGGAAAACACCGAAAAAACAGAATCAGAATTGCGAGACAATATAGATCATGAAGCCAACTCAACAGTGTTTTAGCTCAAGAAATTTTCACACAAATGATCTCATGAATAAATCTCAAAATCAAAACTCTCAGGAAAGCTTAGGAACTTGATAGTTTTTTTATGATTTTAGATATAATTTTGCAAGTCTATTTAAACTGATTTGTAACAAACCCTCCAATGACTAGTTTTCACAAGATAGGCCTCTAAAAGGAACCTATAGACCCCATATATCATAATCATTCAATTCTGATATATTTCATTTAAAAATAATTCTCAAATCTCTCAATTAAGTCCACAAATTATTTCTTAAACATTAATCACAAAGATATGAAGTATTTAGTTGGTAAAATTGAGAGAAACTATAATTATATGTACCAAATAAATAGAGATATCAAAATAGATATGTCATATCTTTAATATTTTCAAATCCTCTAAATCTCTCCATTAGATTTGCCCAAAACGGCTTGTAACGGTTAGTTTTTAACCGAAATCTTAAAATCCTCGAAATCTCAACCTACATAGTCAATTAAATGATCCCCTGCCAGTTAGTTGACCGAACGATTTAGTTTGTAACCCAGGCCAATCCCAAAAGGCAATCAGTTGACCGAACCCTCCATGGTTGGTCGACCGATTGATTTTAGGTACATTTCCAAGCCAAAATAAACCATGGTCGGTTAACTGATTGTCCCTCAATTGGTTGGTCGATTGATTTAGAGAGTTTCAATTATCCAATCGGTTGACCGATCCTCTCTAGGTCGGTTGGCAGATCAATTCAAAGAGTTACGTTTTCCAGCTCAAAGCCAATCGGTTGATCGAACCTCTACTGGTCGGTTAACTGATCAATGTTGGATGCTCTCTTTCACACTTATTTCAACTCCAAAATTCATCTTTTAATCCCATTAACCAATTTCTTTTCTCGATTAACACAATTGACACTAAAATTCAATTTTAAACACTATTTTCACTTAGGTCAATTTTCATTTTTCAATTTCACATAGGAGAAAATATTTGAACACTAATTAGAATCCTAAATTTCACACAAAAATATAATTCATTAATTTGTGTCATGTGTGATCCTAATTCGTGATGCATTAAAAGTATAAAAGTTATTGAGTTGTTTTCACCTATTTTTTTCGAAATCTTCAATACTCTTCATTTCTTCAATGTTCATCTTTTCACCCTTGATGATTTCTTTATGATTCGATCTTTAAATAGAACACTTACACTAAAATACTTAACAAACTCATTAGTTCTACCAAAAACATGAACCCTTAATTATCCATCAAAACCTCAGGATCAACAATTCTCATCTATTTTAGTTTGTTTTCCCTTAGCACATTTTGACATCACAATCTCTGGATCAAGTGTGAAGGTTCTTTTTGTTTCAAGTCTTTCGACTTCTTTACTCCATGACTATGAGTAACTATTGGTCATTTATCTCGCCAATCAATCTCTACCACATCATTCTCATTTATGTCTTCAGAGTTCATTATTTCATCGAAGTCAGACAACATATCTATTTGCTCTTTCTCTATTTTTTTTACTCATGTATGCCCTTATCTCTTCTCTAACATAAGGTAGACATGATTTACAAGCCATCAAATTTCTAAAGCCTTCACAAAGATGTTGCTTCAATTGATGTACACCCTCTTTCGTTATTTTCCCACAAAAGTTACACTTCAAATCATCATACTTTTGGGAATGTAGCGGTTGTGCATATTGCCAAATTGGATCTTTTTTATTACCATCGCTTGACAATTGTAATTTCCTTTTAATCTACTGAAAATAAGTCAATAAATATAATTTACATTGTAAATTCATCATATACAAAAAACTAAATTGAAAGTGGAGGATAAAGTGTTGGTTTTGTTAAAAAAAAATAAAAAAATAGGGTTATTTTTTTGCACAAAGCAACCCATGTTTTTTGTACAAACATTGTGAGATAAGGATAAAACCAGTTAAGTGTTTGTTTTGTGCCAAAAAAAAAAAAGTTTGTTTTTGGCAAAAATGACCCTTGTTTTTTGTTAAAACGTTTTGAGATAAGGGAAAAAAAATAACAGTTAAGTGTTAAGAAGAAAAAGAAGATGACTAAATGCAAAATAAGGGTTATTTTGTGCTCCTGTTGTTTTGCAAAAAAACAAGGGCTGTTTTTTTTTTTTGCACAAAACAACTCATGTTTTTGTGCAAAGAAAAACAAGAGGGGCAAAACAGGAGTTGTTTTTTGCCCTTGTTGTTTTGCAAAAAAAATAAAAAATAGGGGTTGTTCTTTTGAATAAAACAACCCATGTTGTGCAAAAAATCGGAGAGTAGAAATATACACTGATAATGAGGTATTAAGAAACCAAATAGACCAACCATATCAATTGTAGGGTATTTAATGTCCGGCACACTCAAAGTATGGAAATTGAAATGCCTGGCTAGTCAGTGCGCCGATTGGGCATGAGCCTCGAGGAAACGACAAGATCGAATCCCAGTGGAAGTGCCCCAGTATTCCCAAAATATGAATCCTTACGCATCTAGGAATAGGGGCATCTAATAAGGAAAAATCCGATAGGGCCTGAAAGAGAGTTGCGTGTCACAAACACATGATAGGAAAGGTGATTGCAGACTCCAAATCGGCCAACTTGACCAGGCATGATATTCTTTCTCAGTTAGGGTCACACCTGGAGTAGGAGCACTCTTACCACTCCTGCTCGAAAGTGGTCCAAGCAGCCTCCGTCTTGTAAGGAAAGAGTTACCCTAGCTAGGTAATGGCTCTACGATCTACACCTGTAATCACTGTCATCTTAATGGTAATGGGTCGATATCTATGCCATCACCTTAATGGTGCACCGACCATTAAGAAAGCGTTGCCAAACAAGTTTTTGTCCACCTATAAATATCAAAACAGAGGGTTAATCAGGTACGCACACATTTTCCTTGGTATCACTTTGCTAAAATTCTTTTGAGAACTCTCGACTGATTCTCACACCAAAGATGCAATGTGAGTTGGTCTACCCGTGATGCATTGTTTTATGGGAACCCTAGCTAAAGGGAAAGTGAATTAAACCAGAGGACATTCCATCAATTTGAATCTTAGGGTGATGTGTCTGGTTATCTATTTTTAGGCATCATCAAATATGAGTGTGTGTGTATATATATATATAATTTTTTATATATAAAATGGATTATTTCAGGTAACAACTTCAAGGAGTTTGACAGGGGGCACAACAAATGTGTCGTTAGTTCAGAGGATAATGTTGATTGCACTTGTGAAAAATTTAAGATTATAGTTATCCATGATCTCATATGCTTGCGGTGACCAAGTTTGGTAAAGTCGACGCCTTCCACTACATTGCCCCTGGTTCAGAATTAGGAACCACTTGAAAATTTGGGAGTCATCGTTTCAATCGATGATTCACGAGAATTACTGACCAGAGCCTAATTTTTCGATCTTGATTCCTGATACGAGTAGACCTCGGGAATTGAAAGTCAGTCGACAGAAATCCAAGCGCATTCAAATGAGATGGACGTGTCACAAAAAATAATGGCAAATCAGTATGGTTTGTGTTCTCAGACTGATCCATGATAGTTGGAGGTGTTCATCGCAACCCCGACATACATCTGATTGATTTTATAGTAATAATTAGTTGTAATAAATGTAAACAATGTATTTTTTGTGATAGTTCATAGAAGTAACCGAGTTTGTGTTGCATTTTGACTTAGTTCAATTATTTGTTTCTTGGTTTTTATAGTAGTATTTCACGAATGTATTTAGCAATTTAAGTTGTATTCAAATAATGTTTTGTTACAATTACAGTGGTCGAACGTGTTACAATTATGAAATATACATTGAATCTCTTTTGAAAATCATTTTGTAATGGGCGAATTCCCCTACTACCTTCGGCCCACATGACAACCACCTTAAACAAAAAAGAAATAAAAGAAAGAAAATGAATAAGAACAAAAAAGTATATTCCGCTTAACAAAAGACCGAAGAAAATTTTCAATTTTAAAATCGATTCTTTTGTTTTCATTTTTTTTTTCTTTTTTCTTTACTTCTTTTTAGTATTAAGTATTCTTTGCACCCACAGAATTGCACTTTAACACTAAAGTTTATGTAAATTTGGATTTAGTAAAAACAAACAATAACCCTAATTTTGTTGGATTTTGACAGCTAAATTAGATGAAAAAATGTATATACAAATGATATTTTTAATCATAATTTTATCTAACTTTAACGAATGGCCTGATGCTCTTGATCCATAATTGTTATATCTGTAGAGTGAGCACAAGTGTTCATTAGTATGGACTACACATGTAATGTTCAGTTATATTATTACATGATTTTTTATTTTTTATTTTGTAATTTTTTTTTTAATATTCTATAGTATATATTGTTAATGAATTCATGTTTTAGGATGTTGACTCACTTGATTGTGCCCGAGAAGATCCAGGGCCCTGGAGAGTTGTCGTGCTGATGCGTCCTGATTTTTCGAAAATGTCAAAAGAATATGAGATAGAAAATCAAAAAGAGAAGGGATTTTTTAAAACGTCGATTTCTCAAAAGTACTTAGAACATTTGAAAAATAAAGAGTAGCCACCTAGCATTGGGTTTAATTGGTGTTTCTAGGTCACCAAATCTAAGTGGGCGAACCAAACTAAGTGAATTATGATAGTTTTTATGAAAGTATGAAGCAAAATACAAAATATGTGAATAATTTTGTTAAGCTAACATGATATGGATCTACTTACATTTATACAAGAACATGCTTATTTTGTGATGAAATGACCTAAGCTAACCAAATAACATGTTTGTAATTTTATATATATATATATATATATATATATATATATATATATATATGTTACAAAAGTGTTTAATTTAAACAATGCTAATGCAAGGGATATGAATATGAGAATAAATTAGGGACCTAAATGAATTAACGTTACTATATGAGGAAAGTGATCTAATGTCTAATCTGGCTAATATGACATACATAAATGGCTTATATGAGAATGGATATGAACAGTGTAAGTGATGTACAAATCTTAAACATGCATGTACTATGTTACTCGCGGTGTCCATTTTAGTGGCTAATTGAAGTAGATAATATTTTGATTATTCTCCACCCGAACACATGTTATCGCTTCTTCAATTTTAGTTGTGTCATTTAGTTGGCATTGTTGAGGATTCTGTAGGGATAAACTGTGGAACTTGTGCACTAAGATCACTTAACGAAGCAATAAGGTTATTAGATTTTTTCACTTGGTATTCTCACTCTGGACGAAAACCGACACGATAGTCTTTCGAGTTATTGTCTTGATCACTCCAGTGGTCATTGTAATATGCTTTAAGAACCCAATGTGCTAAGTGACCCCAAGATCCGGGCCAAACCCAAACACGATATGGGCTTTTTCCACTCAAAATATTGTTTGAAACCAAATCACGAAAATTGTAGAATAAAAAGTTTTGATAGAACTGGTCTATATAGTAACTTGTATTTCTTAATGACGAGGACTAAAGTTCTATGGTGATTGACATTTGGGTTCAACCTTCATGAGGTTTGATTGACATTTTAGGGCATACGTTTTAAGAGGTGATTGACATTTCATGACATGCTTAGTCAGATATAGTTTAACAAGTGGGCTCATCTGTTAGGAGGGTTGATTGACATTTCAAGGTAGCAGACTTTTTCAGTGCTAATTGACATTTCGTGGCATGCATAGTCAGAGATAATTTTATTGGTGGGCTCATTCTTTAGTAGGGTTGATTGACATTCGGGAAAGACTTTTTAAGTGTTGATTAACATTTCATGACATCCTTAGTCAGAGATGGTTTGACAAGTGACCTCAGCCTTTTTGAGGGTTGATTGACATTTCGGGATAGGATGTGATAGGGCTATTATAGAAATTATTAGTTTAATAACTATGTTGGTTATATATCACCACAATCCTAACTCAAAATATAGCTTTTGTTGTATACTGAAGATTATTTTTGTTGTACATTAAAGTATTGTCTTTCTATACTAAACAAAGTGTATCTCCTTTCTTGCCAACAAAATGGGAGACCAATTCGAGGAAGCATGTCAACAATACTTGCATGAGATTGCAAATTATAGCGAGATGCTAGAAAAATTCATGTGGTTAGTTGGCGGTATAAGAATAAGGTACCAATGGATAAGAGAAGACCAAGAAATAGTAGAAAAATAGTGCAAACAACTACAGATTGAGAACAACCACCTTGAGAATGAAAACAAACTACTATGAGATTTTCTTTCAAGACAGATATAATATTTCTATAATGCATTTCTTGTAAACAAAAATTATCTCTGTGTTAAGTACGTATTCTCCTTACAATATTGTAACTCGTACCTCATTTTTGTTTGTTTGTAATGGATCCTTTATGTTTGTAAAATATTATTCAACTTTTGTTATTTTGTCATTATTGAATCCAAAACATAATCTCTAACTAAAATACATATAATTAATTTATATGAGTTCATCTAGTTATGTGTAACTAGGACTGGTCATGGGCCAGACTAGGTGGACCCCCAGGCCCATGACCAGCCCTACATGTAACTATGTTAAGAATGAAGGGTAAAAACAAATTACAACAATCTTTAGTAGTAGCCTTTGTCTGAAAAATAGTTGATAAAACTGATAAAGGTTCAACATGAAAAACATAATTAAAAAACGACGACAAAATATTAGAAATCGTTGACAAGAAATATTTATCATAGTCATTGCGGTAGATTCTGTTACTCATCTTGTATGAGTACAAAGGGAAAATTATAGAGTACTACAAATTGTTTAATGTTAGGAAATGCAAGAAACTAATAATTGTGAACTCAAGTGGAAAAGAACTAATATTACACCCTACATATTTAAAGGAAAATTAGGTCAGAAAATGGAGAGGAAAAAGGTAGGAAAACTATCGTTAACAAAGAAAAAAAACAGAAATTGTGTCATGTAATACTGACATCTACACACGTACAAGAAACAAAATTGATGGAACAACTATGTTAGTGCCACTACACGAGTAAAATCAATAATTTTGAACACATAATTAATTTCTTCAGCATTATACAAAGGTAAACTATGATGAAGCAAGTCGTGGTAGCCTTTATCAAAGTTGATTTGATAATTTGGCTTAGCTCTAATCAGGCTGATTTAACTATTAGGAAAATAATAATTTCCTATTATAGGCTCATACGATTAGTTAAACAGTTATATTATGGGTATCAACTTTATAGGGGGTCCAATAAGTGATCTAATTGATGGGCTCAAGAAATATTTATTAAGTATGGGCTTTGCAATGTGTAGTTACCCATATTAGGAAATTAGGATTAATGGGGCATGGGTTGACCTAATATATAACAACATTTAGGGTTATGGTCCCCGAGACTAATCAGATAGTTACTTATCTCCTCTTCTCCATTTGTGAGAGAGAACTCATTGAGGAACATCAAGTGATTAGTCTGTGGAAGATCGCTACCCTAACAATTCATCGGTATGGATTCAGGTACACTTGTTTATGTGTTAAATAACTCTTGATGATTTGAAATGTTACTAAGAAATATATTGAAATTTAGGAATTCATTCCCACAAGTGGTATTAAAGCCTGCTTCATGTTAAGTCATTAGAGTTCTTAAAACCTTCATGTCCATGGTATTTTTTTTAGGGTTTGATTTTTCTATCTTGGGGCTTGATTCCGTGTAGAATTGTATGAGAAAACATTGGCATTACATACTATTTAATTTATGGTTTTTGAAAATTATGGATTTGAGGAAGAAAAAACGTCATTTTTTTTAATTCTTAGGATGTTTGGTCGATTGACAAGTACGCCCAAACGTAAAAAATTTAACTTGTTATATAGCATTCGGTCAACTGATCATTAGGGAGGCTAATTGATAAAGTCTTATATCTTGAAACAAACTGATTGAAGCAATATGCTTCCAAAGTATCCTCTATTATGTGGATTTTATTTATTTTGGGATATTAAGATGTAGTTGTTCGTTATTTATGCGAATAATGACCAGCTCAAAGCAAGGTTATTGCTTGGCCAAATAATAGGCATTGAATTGATTTTAATATGTGTATGGCTAGTATTTATGTAATCAATAACCGGCCCAAAGGAAGGTTACTGTTTGGCCAAATAATAAATGTACCTGCGTGAATAAATGTATGATAGTTATCAAGTTTTTATGTAAACAATAAGTCGGTCCAAAGAAAGGTTCATTATTTTATAGGATTTACTATCAACATTTGATTACTGTATTGAGCGTACCAATTATAAGTTGGTGTTATCGTCTAAAGACTGAACATCAATGTTGTGCTATGTACCTTGTGATAGAGCCCTCCAATACAATTGTTTTGTTTATGTCTTGTTGTGTTGGTGTTTTGATTAATAACTTGACATGAACCTTTATATTATGAGATTATTATTCGTCATTGTTTTCTATTTAGTTAATGTTTCCGCTGCTACTATTAATGCCAACATGAATTCCATTCCCGTGCTTCACAACACAAACTTCAAAGATTGGAAAGAGAATATTTCAATTGTTCTCAACTGCATGGACCTTGATTTTGCGTTAAGGAAAGAACAACCTTTACCTCTCACCGATGAAAGTTCCCTTGAGGCTAAAATGGAATATTAGAGGAGGTAGCGTTATAATTGCACCAATCTAATGATAATCAAACGCAGCGTTTCGGAAACATTCAGGGGCAGTATATCCGATGAGGTAACTACTAAGACGTTCCTTAAGGAAATAGAGAAACATTTTTTAAAGAACGAAAAAACAGAGGTAAGTACGTTGCTAGCTAATATTGTCTCAATGAAGTATAAAAAGAAAGGGAACATAAGGGAGTACATTATGAAAATGTCTAATGTCGATTCAAAGCTAAAGGCATTAAAGTTATAGTTGTCTGAGGACTTGCTCGTGCATTTAGAACTCATTTATCTTCCTATACAATACAGTCAATTTACTGTGAGTTGTAATACTTAAAAGGATAAATAGACTTTTAATGAGCTCATATCTCACTGTGTGTAAGGAAAAAAAAAGAATTAAGAGATAAAATATTAGAAGTGCTCACTTAGCCACTACTTTTAAGGGCAAGAAACAACAAAGGATAAAGGTCAGGAACCTGCAGTTGAAACTCGACAGTCCAAATTGTAAAAGAATCAGGATCAGGAATTTACCTTTTTATCTGGAAGAAAGCTGGACATATGAAAAGGGAAAGTTCTAAATACGCCGCATGGCGTGTAAAAAAGGGTATACTTCTCACTCTTGTTTGTTCTGAAGTTAATTTAGTTTACATACCAAGTCACACTTAGTGGGTAGATTCTGGTGCTACTACTTATGTAAGTATGTCTATGTAGGGTTGCTTATGGAACTGAAAGCCAAATGATGCTAAAAGATTTATCTATATAGGTGGTGGTAGAATTTTACGTCGCCACTTTCACTGCAAGTGTACGGGTTAAATTTTAGTAGAGTGGGAACAGTAAGGGTTATCATTTCTACAGGGATTGGTTGAGAATATTGTCGAGTACCATAATTATCATAACCTAATTTTATCTAGGTGATAAAAAATGAAGTTTATAATTAATAATATACTAATACTAAATACTAATTTATCTAATTATACTATATTACTAATATGAGATGTTTAAGGGAATGGATTATTTAGGGATTAAATTCATTTACTTAAATATGTTTGATCACGTTTAGTTTACGTTTACGATGTTCGACTTATCTGATAATCTCTGTATCATAAACTCATTCACTTTCTCTCCCGAGTGACAAGTAAATGAATATGTGACTTCGCGTTAATGCCGAAGTCCCTCTCTAGCATTTTTTAGAACACATAGTCACATGAATCTTGCTCCAACATCATTGATCGCACACTTTCTAACTCTCTCCCGGGTTATTAGATCATCGCATTGTGTTTAAACCTAGTCCGAATTCGGAGTTACCTCTCCCAAGTGTCAAACCCTATATTCTTAGTATATCTTATCAAGCATATAAACAAAGAATAACGGTAAACACAATCAAAAAATGAAGAACAACCATTAACGAAACACCAATTTTAAAACCACATATTCATAAACTATATTAATCCCTAGACAATATCCGTTTAGCTAACGGCCATAACTGTATATACAGTGATAAATGAGCTAAACATGCTCAAACCATAATCTGAAGTTAAGAAATAAAGAAAGAAACGAGATAAACTAGTTGTAGTCTGAAGATTTGGTGCTAAAACCGTTCCGAGATCGCTTCTCCTTCTTCACAATGTGTTCTTCTCCTTCGGATTTGGTGGAGCATTTCCCAAAAACCTCTTAACCCTATTCTAACCCTAGGATCCCTCTTATGGACGGGATATGGGAGAAGAAAAGAGGAGAGGAGCTTAAATAGGGAGAAAAATATCTAAATAAATATCTAACAACTGTGTAGAGTGACCGCCGCGGTGGTGGGTATGTCGATTTGGTCACGGCCTCAGCGGTGGACTCAGTGGTGGGATCAGAGACCTCTCTGTTGTTTTACTGCTGCAACGGTAGATGATTAGAATCTTTTAGGCCTTCTCTGCGGTGGTGGTCTGGACGACGCGGCGGTGAGCTGCTGGTCTGAATTTTGCCATTATGCATGTTTTCTCACCGTTCTTAATCCGATTTGATTGTTTATGATCTGTTTTTATGTCTTTTCACCCCCACACACTTACAAAAATAAATAAAAACGTATTAAAATACTATAATAACACTCGAAAACTAACAAGTTCGGTTTGGAAATAGATAGATAGATTACACCTATCAAATACCCCCAAACTTGGAATTTTGTTAGTTCATAGATAAATTACACCTATCAAATACCCCCAAATTTGGAATTTTGTTAGTTCTTGAGCAAAACACTCACACTAAAATGAAAAACACAATTAAATTAAATTACATGAACAACCTAAATACAAACAATCTAAACATAACGATATGCGAGTTTTGAATTCTACTATCGACCAAGTCATTTTCCCCTCAACAACCCCCAATCATATTGAGTTCAAGTGGTAAAATGCACCATGTGGTGTTTTAGAATTTTGACATTCAATTATGGTAAACACCATTCTAGATCATTTCAACGTGTGCGTGCGAGACTCAATAATATAACTATCCAAGACCGGATTGGATTATCGACCAACGAAACTCATGACTTAGACTGTAAAGGACTAGGATATCCATATGCCTGATTGGGTTTCACTCTCCACTAATGTAGGCTGAGTAGTTCATAAAGATCAAAAGGACTTGGTTCGGTTTTTGGAACATTTGGCCAAGGGTATATCGGAATGGAAAACGAGTTAACGTCATTAACTTAACGTTACCCAAGGCTCAACACTTAGGACACTCACTCTCGAACCCCCATAGATAAATTGGAAACAATTCTAAACATACATTTAAGACTGACATACTCACTTGTCAAAAGAAACGAATTTTAACAATTATTTTTTCAACGAACCATACCCCCAAACTTATTCGATTATTACAATTTCATGGGTGTGGTTAAAACGAAAGAAAAGCGACAAGTGAGTACTCGAATACCGAACCAATCAAAAGTTCACCCTAAACCCAACTGCTCACTTCAAGTAGTATATATGAATACTAACTTGATTCACTCAAATTGTGCCTTTAATTCAGCGATATAGGTTTGGAAAAAGATCAATTAGCCAGGGTATTTGTTTATGTGTTCAGAATTGAAATGGCATTTAGACTTCGTCAGGGTAACGCGGGATAAACATATAACATGGTAAGCTTAAAAGGCTCAAGCAACAAAATGAATGCCTTAATAATATATCCTTAACTACCTTGCCTAGGATTTCGCCTCAAGCTTTTCCTCAATCAAGTTCTAGAATCCTTCAATTGTCATGAGTTTGGCTAATCAATAATCGCCCTCAAATCAATTGAATCGAAATACATTGAGTTTATATGCTTGTGAAAATTAGGATCCACAATAACTTTCACCAACATGCATTGTCAAGCACACAAAACACACATGCATGGGTATTACCCTTGACCTCGAAAAACAACCAGGGGTAATAACATCATTGGGTAACGGCCCAGATGAATGCAAAACTTAGCATGCAACAACAACAACACAAAAACATTCCACACTAAACAAACATGTAATACGGTAAAACAGTAAAACATACTAACATCCTCCACATCACCACCAAACTTAAAATAGTCAGTGTCCTCAATGACCCATCAGTGATCCCATTGAAAGCATAAAGTATGATATTGAAAACGGGGGTTTAGAACACGTACCTGGGAAGTGAGAGAATTTTGCCTCCGAATCAAGTCGTCGGAGATGAATCTAACTTTTTTTTTAACCTTAGGTTGCCTCCCAAGAAGCACTTGATTTTAAGGTCTTCAGCTTGACACAGAGAATTGCTCGTCAAAGAGCGGCTTTTGCCCGTAGTACGTGTCAAATAACACCAGGTACGGGTCTTGATTTAATATGCCCTCAAGACTAGCGAGATATGGATCTAATTCGCTCAAGCTCTTAACAGGACTCTCCACTGGCTCATATGCTTGGTGGGTATGAAAGAGCATTGCTAAAGGCGGCAAAGAATAAGTGAGACACATCGAATCCTCGTAGATGTGATCGTTTGGGATCGATGGTGACATCACAATTTGGATCTCCAATAATGAAGAATCACAATCGTTGATCCAGTCTTAGGTTTCCAGCTCATTCGGATAATCATATTTTAACTCTCCCAAGCTCATTCCGCTCGTTTTCGGCTCCTCACGGTGGCTTTCAGTGAATGTGGCTTGTAAATCTCCCAGTGCCACCGCGTCTAACTCGGCCTCAATCAAGAAAATAAGCTGACTGATTTGTGTCTGCAAAGACGTTATGGTCGCATCAATGTCAGCGCAGACCGTCTCAATAAAATCAAGAAGATCCTTGTGCTCGTTGATCCGGTCATTTGTTTCCCTCAAGACTCTCTGTGTTTTCCCCATAACTATAACGAACATGTCTTCTAAGGCAAGGGAAGACTTCTCATCTTGAACTAGAGTGTCAATCCATGGCGCCGTAGTATTGGAATAATCCCTCAAACTTTGGTGACTTGGTGAATGATTCCAAATTTGATAATCAAGGGTCGTCATTTGCTCCAACGACCAAAGGGCTTCGTCTGTGGTTAGGTCGTAGAAAGAGGAGGTATTGTTTCCTCCTTCCACCCATGTTCTGGTTGCAGCTGATAACTCATCGAGAAAATTCACGAGTTGACATTCCCTCGGGAAACCATGGTTTGGAAACCAGAATAGCAACTCGTTGTATCGATCCCAATCCCTATAAAATGGCTCAGAATCTTGTTAAAAGAAATGCATTAATACTTGTTGATCTAGCATCTTTAAGTACCCTACATGAGAAATAGAAAACAAAACTACAAACAAAAATTATAAATAAAATAAATGCCTAAATTAAAATTATGTCATTTACTCACAATATCAACAATAATTTAAAACATAATCCCCGGTAACGGCACCAAAAACTTGGTGGCATCTGCCAGGAGCGGAATATGACAACCCTTATTACCCGGCAAAGGTGACAAAATTTCACGTTGCCACTTTCACCGCAAGAGTACAGGTTAAGTTATAGTATAGGTTTGGAAGAGTAAGGGTTATCGTATCCATAGGGATTGGTTGAGATTATTGTCAAGTACCATAATTATCATAACCTAATTTTATCTAGGCGATAAAAAATGAAGTTCATAATTAATAATATACTAATACTAAATACTAATTTATCTAATTATACTATATTACTAATATGAGATGCTTAAGGGAATGGATTATTTAGGGATTAACTTTATTTACTTAAATGTGTTTGATCTCGTTTAGTTTACGTTAACGATGTTTGACTTATCTGACAATCTCTGTATCGTAAACTCATTCACTCCCTCTCCCAAGTGACAAGTAAATGAATATGTGACTTCGCGTTAACGCCTAAGTCCCCCTCTAGCATTTTTTAGAACACATAGTCACATAAATCTTGCCCCAACGTCATTAATTGCACACTTTCTAACTCTCTCCCGGATTATTAGATCGTCGCGTTGTGTTTAACCCTAGTCCGAATTCGGGGTTACCTCTCCTGAGTGTCAAACCTCGTATTTTTAGTATATCTTAACAAGCATATAAACGAAGAATAACGGTAAACACAATCAAATAACAAAGAACAACCATTAACGAAATACCGATTTTAAAACCACATATTCATAAACTATATTAATCCCTAGAGAATATTCGTTTAGCTAATGGCCATAACCATATATACAATGATAAACGATTTAAACATGCTCAAACCATAATCCGAAGTTAAGAAATAAAGAAATAAACGAGATAAACTAGCCGTAGTCCGAAAAGTTGGCACTTAAACCATTTCGAGAACGCTTCTCCCTATTCACAACGTGTTTTTCTTCTTTGAATTTGGTGGAGCATTCCCCAAAAACCTCTCAACCCTATTCTGACCTTAGGAGCTCTCTTATAGCCGAGATATGAGAGAAGAAGAGAGGAGAGGAGCTTAAATAGGGAGCAAAATATCTAAATAAATATCTAACAGCTGTGCAGAGTGACCACCGCGGTAATGGGTATGTCGGTTTAGTCACGACCTTGGCGGTGGGATTAGAGACCTCTCTGTTGTTTCACCGCCACGGTAGTGGATCTCACCGTTGCGGCGGTGAATGATCATAATCTTTAGGCCTTCTCTGCAAATTGACCGCCACAGCTGTGGTTTGGACACTGTGGCGGTGGGCTGCTGGTTTGAATTTTGCCCTTATGCTTGTTTTCTCATTGTTCTTCCACCGTTCTTGATCCGATTTGATCGTTTATGATCCGTTTTCATGCCTTTTCACCCCACACATCTGATTTATACAAAAATGAATAAAAACGTATTAAAATACTATTATAACACTCAAAAATTAACAAGTTCGATTTGGAAATAGATAGGTAAATTACACCTATCAATAGGCAATGGTAAAAAAGTTGTGAAGGTAATAGAGACTTTTAGGTTATCTTTAAAGACTGGTTATTTTTTGGATTTGGAAGAGATATATATAGTATCGTCATTTAGACGGAATTTAATTTCTATTTCTACTTTGGATAAATTTGGTTTTTCTTGTTCATTTGGAAATAATAAATTTAGTCTTTTTCGAGATTCAAATATTATTACAACTGGTTTTTTTATTGATAGTCTATATTTGTTTGATAGTATTGCTTCACATAATGAAACCTTGCAAAACATCTACTCGTGGTACAAAATGCAATTTAACTAATGAGAATTCTGTCATACTTTGGCACAAGCGTCTAGAACACATCTCTAAATAAATGATAGAGAGGCTTGTCTCTGACGGAATTCTTGATCCCCTTAATTTGACAAATTTCAAAGTTTTTGTTGAATGTATGATGACTAAACAGACAAACATTAAGAAATTGGGTGCTGACATGAGTTCCGGTGTCTTAGAACTAATACATACTGATATTTGTGAACCATTCCCTATGGCATCTTGGAATAGACAAGAATATTTTATTACGTTCATAAATTACTACTCTCATTATGGGCATCTATATTTAATTAATGATAAGTCTCAATTCTTGGACATATTTAAGGCTTTCAAAGTTGAAGTTGAAAACCAACTAGGCAAGAAAATCAAGGTTGTTAAATCTGACCATGGTGGTAAATACTATGGTCGATATTATGGATCAAGAGAATAAGGTCCAGGACCCTTTGCTAAATTAGTAAAGAAATGCAGAATTGTCCCACAGTACACCATGCCAATCAAATCTAGCATGAACGTTGTAGTTGAGAAATGAAACAAAATATTTAAGGACATAGTAAGAAGCATGATAAATCATTCTTATTTACCAGAATCACTCTAGGGAGAAGCACTTAAGACTACAGTATATATCTTGAACAGAGTACCAAGTTAAGCGGTAGTTAAACCCCTTATGAATTGTGGTTAGGCAAAAGGCCTAGCATAAGGCACTTACACATTTAGGGTTGTCCAACTGAGGCAATGTCTTATAGACCAAATGAAAAGAAACTGGACTCAAGAACAATTTACTACTACTTTGTTGGGTATGCTAAATGGTCTAGAAGATCTAAGTTTTATGATCCCTCAAATAAGACTTTTTCGAGATGGAAAATACAAGATTTCTTGAGGATGTTGAGTTTGAAGGGGGAGATGAGGTTATTAGGAATATTGTATTTGAAAATGAATTAATTTCTATTCCAAATGTTGTTATCGACAATGATCAGGTTCCTTACATTGTTCAAGACACAATTCAAGACAATAATGAAGAACTCCCTATTCAAAATTAAGATATTGCTCCTGAAGAGTGAACCCAACAACCTCAAGAGGAAGTTCCACTAAGGCGATCCACTAGAGAAAATAGAAGTGTTATTTCAAGTGATTACATCATCTTTATCTAAGAACATGAGTTTGATATAGGGTTAATGGAAGATAATTCAATCAACTTCCATCAGGTTAAACAAAGTGCTGACTCTCAAAAGTGGATTGATGTCATGAGTGATGAGATGAAATCTATGAAGGACAATGACATTTGGGATCTTGTCAAGTTACATGAAGGTGCAAGGCCCATTGGCTGCAAATGGATATTTAAAACCAATAAGGACTAGAAAGGCAATGTTGAGAGATATAAGGCTTGTCTAGTCTCCAAGGGTTATACTCAAAAGGAAGGCATTGATTATATAGAGACTTTTTCTCCAGTTTCAGCGAAAGAATCTTTTAGGATAATAATAGCACTTATAGCTCATTTTGATTTAAAGTTGCATCAGATGGATATGAACATCGTGTTTCTAAATAGATACATTGATGAAACAATATATATGGTATAGCCAAAAAACTTTGTATCAGGTTATCCAAAGTTTACGGTTTGCAAGCTAAAGAAATCTACCTATGGTCTCAAACAAGTTTCTCGTCAATGGTATCATAAATTTCATCAAATCATTATCTCATATGGTTTTAAGGTGAATGCAGTTGATAATTGTGTGTGTATACCACAAGTTCAGTAGGAGTAAATTCATTTTTGTAGTGCTATATGTCGATGACATACTAATGGCTAGCAGCGATATAGGCTTATTGCACGAAACCAAGAGATTTCTAACTAAGAATTTTGAAATGAAAGATCTTAGTGATGCCTATTTTATATTAGAAATAAAGATACATCAAGATCGCTCTCGGGTATAATTGGGTTATCACAAAAAAACTATATCGAAAAGGTTCTTGCTAGATTTAGTATGAAAGATTGTACACTGGGAGATACTCCTATCACTAAAGGTGACAAGTTTAGTCTCACTCAATGCCCCAAGAATTATATGGAAAAGAAAGAGATATAAAAGATTCCTTATATGTTGGAAGTAGGGAGTCTTATGTACACTCAATTGTGTATGTGTCCAGATTTATCGTTCATTGAAAAAATGTTAGGCAAATACTAAAGTAACCCTAGGATGGATCATTGGAAAGCAGCCAAATGGGTTATAAAGTATTAACAGAGAACAAAAGACTACATTCTCACTTATCAGAAGACAGATTATTTGGAGATCACTGGGTATTCTGATTATGATCTTGCGAGTTGCTAAGACACTAAGAGATCCACCTCAGGCTATGTCTACTTGATGGCTGGAGGTGCTATTTTCCAAAGGTGTGCTAATCAAACACTCATAGTTTCTTCCACCACAGAAGTTGAATTCATAGCTTGTTATGAGGCAACAAATTACGGAATATGGCTGCGAAACTTTGTCACTGGGCTGTGAGTAGTGGATGGTATTAAAAGACCACTAAAGATATATTGTGTCAATAAATTTGTAGTGTTATATTCTAATAACAATAGAAGCTCCACAAAGTTGAAGTACATCGACGTCAAGTTTCTAGTTTTTAAAGAAAGAATTCAAAGTAAGATAGTACATATTGAACATATGGGAACGAACTCCATAATTACAAATCCACTCACTAAAGGTTTACCAACTAAGGCGTTTCATGAGCACACTGCCCATATGAGTGTGGTTTTATTTGGTGATATGTTGGTTTAGTGGGAGTTTGTATTTGTTGAATGTTCTTTTGTTAGATACATATATTTTATTTTTTGTAAAATAAAGTAGATGATTTAAATTTTGTTTACTCTAAATGTTTTGTTTATAATTGTGGTTTAAATGTAAATATAGAAAGATTAAAGATTAATCTCACTACAGAATAAAGAGGGACCAGTTGGAAATATGTATGTTTGAGCATGTAATTTTCTGTTGTACATCCATACTTGATCTATGTCATTGAATATGCTTGGTATGGTGACTATTGATGGATCTAGTTACGACTATGAATGTAGCAAAGGTCACTTTGATCTCATATTGGTATAGGAGATGGACTAGATTATAACTAAGGAACGTTTCAAAAAAGACAATACTTTTGCACGCACTCAAGACTATGAAATGCAACTGTCTTTAGAATTTTATATGTAGCCTAATTGGGAGATTGTTAGAAAATTAATAATTTTCTATTGTGGGCTCATAGGATTAATTAAACAATTATATTTATGGTCTATCAAATTTATAGGGGCACAATAAGTTATCAAATTAATGGGCTCAAGAAACATTTAATGAGTATGTGCTTTACAATGTGTAGTTAGCCTTATTAGGCAATTAGGGTTAATGAGGTCTAGATTGACCTAATATATAAAGACATTTAGGGTTATGGTCCTCGAGACTAATCAGGAGGCTACTCATCTCCTCTTCCCCATCTGTGAGAGAAAACCTATTGAGGAGTATCAAGTGATTAGTCTGCAAAAGACCTTTAACCCAACAATTTATTGATATGGATTCAGGTACAATTGTTTATGTGTTAAAGAACTATTGATGGTTTTACATGTTGATTTAAGACTAAGAAATGTATTGATATTTAGGGATTTATTCCCACATTAACAAGTCATGGAGGATTTGTAAAGTCAGACTTTATTAGGACTGATAGGACAAGTCAGGTCAAGCTTTATCTAGGGTGATTTAACAAATCAATTCAGCCTTTGTTGGACTGATTGACAAGTTGAACTTTATTAGGATTAATTAGACTAACTATGTCAGTCTTTGTCAACATACACACACACACACACACATATGTGTGTATGTGTGTGTGCGTGTGTGTGTGTGTGTGCATTTGTGTTAATTGTATAACTCAAAAAAGACAACATATCAAATTTTAAATTTTCATCAAAGTTTTTCAACAAAAAATTTATAGTCAGAAATTTGTGTAATTCAATGGGATGTCACTAGCATTTGGAAGATAAATTTTGTTATTCTTTAGATCCAACAGTGCATTACCTTCCTTAATGGGTTTCAAGGATGAGGAACGAATATACATATTTTGTGAATCAAGTAAAGATCATCATGGGTGGATGTAAACAGTACAATATTCCAAGAGTTCGTCAATTGAATAGGACAATGCCAATAGGCACACCGCATGACCTTCCGATGGCATTGCATCGTTACCGCGAAGAAAATAATTGAATGCAACTTCGAATAAGTTGCCATGAGATTTAAATGGCAATTCATGAGCGTTTCCAATAAGGTTTGATCAACAAGGCGCATACTTATATCCTCATTATTAAATAGACTTGAATATCAATCAGATGTTGAAATGTCAAATGATGAAAGTAATATATAATATTTCTTATTTAATTAATGCATTGCAATTTTAATTAGTATTTCTTTTTAAGTGTAATGTTTCATTTCTACATTAAATTATAATAACACTATGTCTACAAATTTAACAAGCTCTATATCTTTATTCAAATTACAATAATAAACATACAATAACAAAGGTTTACAAGGTCAGGACATTAAATAAAAACACACACAGTGTATTACAAACACAACTAGCAAAAAATAAAAATTTGAAATAAATTTGGTTAAACGGACAGATCAACAAACCTTCATGCTATGATATCTTTAAGGGAACTCAAAGACTAATAAAATAAATTATCAGGACATCCTACAAACGTGTTAATTTCAAATAAATAGTCTCATGCCTTTGATGCTATTGAAACTGTCAAGTTGTTCATCGATTTCGATAAGTACTTCACCCTACTAAGCGTCTCATTTAGCGATTTTGCGGAGATACTTGTGTTTATCACTTTTTTAATAGAAGACTTAATGTCACAATAAATTACGCAATTTGATAACTTCGTTTGTTGCAGCAAAATAAGGGCTTCATGTATGCTTCATACGCTAGTGTTTGTTCGATACTCTATTAAAGTGTTGCCGCTACACAATTGCGTCCCTGCAAAACCTCCATACCTATACGAGTGGCCTGATCTAATTCTAATAAGTCCTTCCAATGTATCGATATGCCTACCTATTATTTAGGAACTAACATTAACCAAGTAGTTGGCTGGAAAACAATAATAATCAAATTAGAAAATGAAAAAAAAAAAAGAAAAAAAAGAATAATAAATATATATTTAGAAATATTCATGGTAAATTTTATTCATTCTCTTCAGGTAGAAAGTGAAAGAACGTGGTTACAACTAAAGATTGCTTGTTGTTAATAATAGAAGTTGCTAATTATAAACTAAAGTGACTAAATAAGAATGTAGACTTTTGCTATTTATAGAAAATTTAGGGCGAAAAATGGAAAGTGTAATGATGGGAAATGGGAAAGAAAAATGGAGGGAAAGGTGTCGACAGGAAATAAAGAGAAAAATTGGAGAAATTTTTTTTTGTACAGGATATTGGTTGGCGGGAAATGAGGACAGAAATTGGATGGAATGTTTTTGTAGGAAACTGGTATGGTGCAAAAATTTACCTATATATTCATCAAACTATGCAAAACTCTCATCATATTCATTTCTCTTACTCTATTCTCAAAACCATTAGAAAAATAAGTTCGAATAGTAAACGAGTCAAAAAACGATAAGAGCAAGAGTAAGGAACCTATGAAGATCGAGTGCATTAGGGAGGGTTCGGGGTCGTGGGACCATGCTAAGTACCAAAATAGCATAGGTACATGGTATGAAATTCAGATAACTCAAGTACAGGTCGTGTTTTAGAGCGAAGACGAACCACGATGCCTACTAGTATGGTATGACGACCGAGATAAGTTGTGTAATTATAGTACATTGTGTGGTCTGTGAGATGTTGTCACCTCAAAAAAAAGTGTTCAAAGACGACATGATGTCTCTAGTGCATGGCTAAATCCTATTACTCAAAAATAAACTTTCTTAGTTCGTGGCGATCTTTTCAAATAACTTGTTTCATGGGTCAATTAATGTTACCACGAGATTAGCAACTACACCCCACGGGACAAGGATAATAGAAACGCAACGAATTTACGATGTCCAATAACAACGACAAAGAGAAACCTATATGGTGCAAGGTGTCACGTGTACCATATTAAGATTCCAAAATTGCGCTCTCTCGAAATTTTGAAAAATGAAGCAAATAATATCAATAAAATTTGTCACGCATTGAAACAAGAAATAAAATAAATGGAGAAATGAATTCATATAAAATAACAATTTTACAAGATTCATAAGAGCAGCGCTCCTAATGCAAACAAACAAATGTCAAAGTATTTCACGGATTTGCTTACACTTATAACCCAACATTGTCTGATTACGAAGATGGAACTATTCATTATGAATGGTTTGATAAAATTATTTACTTACCTCGTTATAAAAGTTCATTTTTCAGTTAAGTATTTCCTTATTTATCTAATTCTTTTTTTTTTCTTCTTCTAATTATTTTTAGCTGTTATTATATTTAATTTTAATATGCCTTTTTTCTTAAAATTTATAACTAAAACAATTTTTATTTTCTTTACAATTTTTTTTTTGAATTTAAATTTTTTAAATATATTATAAAGTTAACCAAATTAATACATTGAATATAAAAAATTAATCAAATTATTTTATATATAAAAATTTATAAATAAGTTTTTATATATAAAAAAAAACTTTTATATACATATTGGAAAAAAAAACTAGGAAATGAGAAGAAGAAGAAAAATAGAAGATGAGAGGATAGCCTGAGGTGCCATCTCCAGCTTTCCTATTTGAGAGCTAGAGGTTGTACCTCCGACTCTCCTATTTGAATGTCGGATGTTCAACCTCCGACTACAAGAAGAAAAAAAAAATTGTATAACCAGAGATAGTACCCCCAGTTCATTTTCTTTCAATATTTAAGGATTCACTAGAAGTGGTACTCCCGGTTATACTAAAATCAGGAGTACCACTCTTGGTTTACATGGGATTGGAAATTTTTCCAAACCCGAGTATATTTTAGTAAAACAAGTTTTTTATTAATTAAGAGGTAAAGTATCTATTTCAACAATAATTATGAGACATAAGATTAATTTCAGAATTGGATTGGCGACATCATCATTTTACACCCATGTCGGATCTATTAGTACCCAAATTAAATAATAAGGGCTTTTTATGTTATTAAATAAATATGAGCAATTCTTCTGGAATTAAACCAAATGACATAGACGTAATTGGTATATAGTCGCTCAAATTTAAACTTAGATTTAAGCACAAAATATTGTAATATAGTGCACTCGAAGTAAGGATGTCAAATCACAGCGAATGAATTGTAATTATCAATTTTATCTTATTTTTCTCAAGTGAAATAATCGATAATTGGATTGATTTTGAATTTTAACAACTAAATAGCAGGAAATTATTTGATTGAAATAAAATATGTAAAAAAGCTCAGGTTAGTGACATACATAAATTACATCGATTTATCCCATAAATTCCATTCTTATTTATTTTGATTATGTGTGTAATTGAAGTAATACTAGCTACAAGCTAAAATTACTGTGAAAGATAAATCTACCACTTAATTGGGATAATTTATCTTCACGATTTAATTTCTACATTAGCTAATCTAAAATGAATTAATCGTTTAACATAATTTATCCACTTAAGTCATATCAATTCCAATAAAAACAGTTTGTAAAATTGTTAAATCTAAACCACAAGTATTAGTTTTAACATTACAGTTACAAACAGATTTAGATCCAAACTTCTACTAGAATATTTAGATCATCAATTCATTTAGACAAATATCAAAAACTAGAACATTGTTTTACAACCTTACACACATAAGAACAAAAAAAAATGAACAGAATTGAGATTTACATGGATAAATCTACGAAATATACAGCCCTAACCCGATTGACATATTTAGCCACTCATGGAGTTGCAAAATATCATCTTTTTTTTTTCTTCTGCATTGCCCTAGAGCTTCAAGATTTCTTCTATAATGTTTCTTCTCTCAAGCTAGATCTAGAATATGTGAGTATGAAAAATACTGAAAATTTCGGCAAAGATTCCCTCAAATTCTAGAAAATCTCTCTTTGTAACAATTTTCCTAATTGAGAACCTTATTAATTTATGTCGTTTACAAAGGGTCGCACTAGGGGGTCATGCCTGCAACCCCTTGCCTCTACCAGGTCGTAGGCAGGACCTGGTTTGGGTTGCCCCCTTACTCTCGCCAAATGCGCTAAATGGCGCCTCTACTCCAGGTTGCGGGCGCAATCTTTTACAGTCGCCCCTCGATCTTTTCATGATGTGTAGTTTATGTATTTTTTTGTTCATCTTTTTTAGTTTTTGCACTTTTAAGTCTATATCTACAAAATTCGTCAAAAGTGAATCCAATTATGCTAGAAATACTATCACAATTAAGGTTTAAATAGGACAAAAATAATATATATTTGAAAGCGATCAATATAGATCCAAAAAAACAATAGGATAACCTTATTTTCGTATTTTCTTACATTAAGAGTAAATTTATCATTTAACTATTTTTTGAAGTAATATTTAACAATCTATTTCAGCTAGGGGTATGCAGAAAATTGAACGAACCGAACAGCACCCTAGCAGTTCATGTTTACCGTCGCCGTCTTAGATCTTGAACCCCAGGAGTTCTTGTTCCCTATTTTGCTCCCTATCACTATCGCTTAACCTTGTGCTTGATTTCTATTTGATATCCTCTTCTGCTCTATTTCAATTCCCATTTAACTTTGTTTAGTTTTACAATGATCATGATTTATGTTTGATTTTCCGTGGTACAATTCATATCTATATATTTGTTTAGGGCTAGAATGATTATGATTTCTGTTTGAGGCTTTGGTTTATGATTCCATTGATTATGTTTCAATCCCCATATTTTTTGTTCCGAAAATCCGTTTCAGTTCCATTATTTTTTGGGCCGTGCACCGATTACACCCAAAAAGCGCAGTAATTACCGAATAAATCCGGTCGCTTTTTCATGCACCAATCAGGACTTTTGTCCTCATTGGACGATTTTACCCTTCATTAATTAGGCAGCTCATCCTTCCACTAAAACCTGCAACCTGAAAGTGAATAATTTTTGTTTTTGATCGCAACTCAATTTGCGCAACTCAATCATGCCAAACGCTAATAAAAATCTTTGTTTTGATTTCCAAAAAATGATCTATAATATCTAACCTGTAAGATCTACAAAGTCAATTTGCGTTTTTTAACATGTTGAATGTAACATCTTTTGTTCACAAAGTCAATTTGTGTCTATTAACGTGTTGAATGTAACATCTTCTATTCACAAAATCAATTTGTTTTTCTTAACATGTTGAATGTAACATCTTGTTAGTTTCCCCGAAAATCACCATTTTTCGTGTCTATTAACGTGTTGAATATAACACAGCTTGTGTTCACAAAGTCAATTTGCGTTTCTTAACGTGTTGAATGTAACATCTTCTGAAAAACGCCATTTTTTGTGTCTATCAACTTGTTGAATGTAATATCTTGTTAGTTCCCCCGAAAAATGCCATTTCTCGTGTTTATTAACGTGTTGCATATAACATGGCTTGTGTTCACAAAATTAATTTGCGTTTCTTAACGTGTTAAATGTAACATCTTCTGAAAAATGTCATTTTTTGTGTCTATCAACATGTTGAATGTAATATCTTCTCAGTTACATGAAAAAACGTCATTTTTCGTGTCTATTAATGTGTTGAATGTAACACAGCTTGTGTTCACAAAATCAATTTGCATTTCTTAACGTATTGAGTGTAACATCTTCTGAAAAATGTCATTTTTTGTGTCTATTAACATGTTGAATGTAACATTTTCTTAGTTCCACGGAAAAATGTCATTTTTCGTGTATATTAACATGTTGAATGTAACACGACTTGTGTTCACAAAGTCAATTTGCGTTTCTTAACATGTTGAATGTAACATCTTCTGAAAAATGCCATTTTTTGTGTCTATTAACATGTTGAATGTAACATCTTCTTAGTTCCACAGAAAAACACCATTTTTTGTGTCTATTACCGTGTTGAATGTAACATCTTCTTATTTCCACGGATGTCTATTAACATATTGAATATAACACGGCTTGTGTTCATTATATAAGTTTTTATATTAACGTGTTAAATGTAACACGGCTTGTGCTCATTATCTGACTTTTTAAATGTATCACGCATGTTCCGCGATACACCATATTATTTCTCCCCCAAACCGCCATTTCATACCTTCTGCAGAGATATTGCGTCGACGACATCCTTTGGGAAACGTGCCCTCACTCAAATGTCATTTTTGTACCAATTCATTTCATTTCCCAAACTTTTCATCTTCTCGGTTACGCCAACCAAAAAACACATTTCTGCTCTGTTCGCTCCTGTCATTCTCATCCTCAAACCGGCGAAAAAATGGTGCACACAAGAAGAAAAATGGTGACTAAGAATCCTAGCAAGGCTGATGATCCGGTAAATTTGTCTGATTCAGGTACTGTGTTCTTCTCTTATCTTTAATAATGCTCAATGATGTACGTACGATGCATTATGTCTAAATTTCAAAACATTATCCGTACAATAATCTGTTATCCTTTACATGTATACGAAAACATATGTTGAAAAGTGCTACTATGTTGAACATAACATTCGTTTTATATGTAACATTGTTGTTGTTTTTTGAAAAAAATGTGACATCGTAATGATTGTTTAGAAGATGTCCCTTTTCTTCATGCAACGCAACAAACAAACTCATCCACTGAATCTAATGGGATCATAGGTAAGTAATTTTCCTTCTTCCATTAACTGTTGATTGATCTTCCTACCAAATCATCTATAAATGTATAGTATGTACCTTTAAACTTGACTGCATTGCATTTGTTTTTTGGTAGTTTCACAGCCAGAGAAGACTATGCAACCAATAAAATACAGTTCAAATCTATCGCAATTTCATTCATTAATCAAGTCTATTCATCTTCAACGTGGACATTTTCAAATTCTGTGGACAAATCCATTTTGGAACACAATAAATGCTCTCCTGTGATGGGAGAGTGGGATTAATTTGTTCCACAAAATAGATTCCCTTATCACCAATATCATTCGCTCATATGAACCACATCGAAAGGCGTTTAGGCTTGGATCAAAACTGGTTACATTTACAAGCAATGATATCCAATTGATTTTTGGATTACCACTAGGGAATGAACAACTCCCTGGTCATTATGCAAAAAAAAATGGGTTCTATATTCTTAGCAAGGAGGGGCTTGGTTAAAAACAGGTTGAGTGTTGTTGAGATAAGGAATGAAATTGTCAAAGCATTGTCCAGCAATAACCATGAAGATGTACAAGATGTTGCCCGTCTACTATGCTTACATCTCATAGCAACTTGTTTTTTTTTCAAACAAGGGTCAAGCTGCTGGTGTCTCTGATATCATGAACGTTGAGGATTTAAGAATGATGGTAACTTATAACTGGGCTGAAGCAATTCATTCAAACTTGATGTCATCGATTGCCTCAAGTTACCGCAGACCAGAAATCGTTACTGGATGTGTTATCGCATTGCAGGTTATATAATTCTCTTCTTTTTTTTTTACATTGTTCTCTGGTACACATCATTTTTCCCCCTATGTTTTTCGTTTCAAATTTAGTGATGTGGTGCATTTATTATTCAGTTTTGGTTATGCGAGCACACATATTTGCTAAAAAATGTCGCAGGGCGGCAATATTCTATTCCACGCTAGGAAAAATGGGACATGATACAACTTATGGAAGTTGCATATGGTTTGCAATTGTCCCAATTATTTGATAATCAGGTATGCATGTTATATGCAAACATGTTCTCTGTTATGTAACATCAAGGGTTCTATTGATGTCTGTATGTAGAGTAAAATTCATAAGATGTTACATTCAACACTGTAGCTATTGAATGTAACATCAATTGTTCACTTGTTTTATGTATGTAAATACTAAAATTCATAAGATGTTACATTCAACACCAGTGGATGTTGAATATAACATCAAATGTTCTCATCATTTTCATATTGAAAGTAACATTCTTACATGTATTGTTGTCTAGATTAAGCAGGCTGAAATTAAGGAGACAATCGCCAAAATGCAAATGGGTATTGTGCTTCCAATTCATACTGATATTGAATCGTCTGGTCAGGATGACAAGTGGTAGCGCGTAAATACGCCGCTACTTTCACTCGCAAGTATACGAGATCAAGTTTTAGTATAGATCGGGAAAGTTAGGGTTATCGTGTCCACATAGATTGATTTTGACTATAATTGAATATTGCGTTTATCATGACCTAATTTTATCTAGGCGAAGATAAATTGAATAAAATTAATTATACTAATACTAAGTTAATTAATCTAATTAAATTAACTATACTAATATTACTATGAGATGTCTAGGGAAAGTATTGCCTAGGGATTAACTTTTGTTTACAAAAACATGTTCGGTCTCGTTTTAGTTTACATTAACGGCGTTCGCCTTATCCGACAATCTTAGTTCGTAAACTCCCTCGCCACCTCTCCCAAGTGTAAGAAGAGGGATATAACATGACTTCGTGTCAACGAAGAAGTCCCCCTCAACGTTTTAACGACCCTAGGTCACGTGAGTCTCGCCCCAACGTCATTGATTGCATACAATCCAACTCCTACCTGGATTATTGGATCGTCGCGTTGTATTTACCCTATCAACAATCTCCGTTCTAAAACTCTCTCTCCACCTCTCCCGAGTGTAAGATGAGGAAATACATGACTTTGAGTCAATGAACAAGTCCCCTTCAACATCTTAACGACCCTAGGTCACGTGATTCTTACCCCAACGTCATTGATTGTCCACAATCCAAACCCCAACCGGGTTATAGAATCGTGGCGTTTGTTTATTCTAGTCCGAATTTGGAATTTGTCAAACCCCTTATTCTCAATATGTAAATCTAAGCATAATAAACAAATAATACAGCAAACACAATCAAAATAACGAAGAACAACCGCTAACCAAACACAAACTCAACAAAACAACACTTTTATAAATATATTTTAATCCCTAGACAAAAATTCGTTTAGCTCATGGTCATAGCCGGTTATACAATGAAAATAAAGCTAAACATGTTCAACTAACTACCGAAGTTAAGAAATAAAAGAAGAAATGAAATAAACTTAGCCTAGTCCGTAGATTTGTCACTAAAAATACTTCGGGATCGCTTCTCCTTTATCGCAACGTGATCTTCTCCTTTAGAATTGGTTGAGCACTCCCAAAACCTCTCAAAATATCCCTCTCTATGTTCTAAGGGGTCTCTTGGCCTAATGGAGAGGAGAAGAGGAAAAAATTAGGCTCAAAATATCCTAAAATATCTAAAATAATATCTAAACTAGCGCAGAAGTTTTTGCCTAGGCGAAGTTACTACAGGTAGGTTGGTTAACTTTTTGCCGGATTTCCGCCTAGGCCGAAAAATTGCAGGTTTGCATTTTGTTTTGACTGTAACTTCCTTATCCGAACTCCGATTGAGGTGATTAAAAAACCTATGGAAAGATAAGAAATATATATACAACTTCCATGTTTTGAGTGTTTCCATAATCGTATTCCATAATATTCCAAAATAGCCTTGAAGTTACAGCACCTATACCGGCTTTGCACATTTTTTACCTTTTTTCCACCGTTCTTGATCCGATTTGATCGTTTTTGATTCGTTTACATAACTTTTCACCTCAAACACCTGATTTAGATAAAAACACATAAAAACATATTAAAATGTACTAAATATACTCGAAAACTAACAACGTTCGGATTGGAAATAGATAGGTAATTTACACCTATCAAATACCCCCAAACTCGGAATTTTGCTAGTCTTCGAGCAAAACACCGATGAAATAAAAGAAAATATAACAACTAAAAATGAAAAATGAAAAACACGATAAACAAATATGTGCAAGTTTGGAGTTTCATCTACCGGCCAAATGAAATATCCCTCATCGGCCCCCAATCCTATCAAGTTCAGGCATAAAACACATTATGCAATGTTCTAGAATTTCAACATTTATAATAGTAAATGTCATTATAGATCCTTCTAAAGTGTGTATGTGTGTTTAAAAACTCAAATATATAACTGTCTGTTAATCGGATTGGATTATCCACCATATAAGTGCATGACAGAAAAAACCCAAAGGTATAGGGAATCCATTGGCTTGACCCGGGATCTATTCTCCACTAATGTAGGCTCGGAAGTTCAAAAATATCAATAAGTCTTGGTTCAGTTTAGGACAAATGGCCAAGGGTAAATTTCAAAAAGAAAACGAGTTAACGTTGTTAACTTTACATTACCCAAGGCACATCGCTTGACACTCTCTCACTCTCAAAATCCCATAGATATAACTGAAACAACCCTGAACATAATTTTAATAACTTTGTACTCACTTGTCATAAAGAAACCGAAAATAAAAACCGTATGTACACTTGATTTTTATTATTTTTTTTATTTTTTTTTAACAAATACACCCCCAAACCTATTTGATTTGTACAATTTAAGGGGTGTCTGAAATATGAACAAAAAAATGACAAGTGAGTACTCGAATACTGAACCAATTAATAGTTCGCCCAAAACTCAACCGCTCACTTCAAGTAGCATAATGAATGCTGACTTGATTCTCTCAAATTGTGCCTTTGGTTTAGCGATTTAGGTTTGGAAAGAAGTTTAATCGATCACGTGGTATTGGTTAAGTGTTCAAAATTGAAATGGCTACTAGGCTTCGACAGGGTAACGAGGGGTAATGATTTAACAAGGTTGGCTTAAAAAAGCTCAAGCGAGAAAATGAATGCCTAAATCATGTCTTCCAAACTACCTCACCTAAGATTTCGCCTCGAATTTCCCCCAAATCAAGTTCTAGAAACCCTAATATCATGAATTTAGGTGACAAATAATCGTTTTCAAATCAATTAGACGGTTATATAATAAGTTTTCATGCTCATGCAAGTAGGATCTATAATAACTATTACTAAAACATAATGTTGAGCACACAGAACATACATGCATGAGTTTTACGCTCGACCTCAATAAAAAACCAGGGGACAGACTCATCATTGGGTAATAACCCAGATGACGTCAAAACTCAGCACATAACACAACAACTATCCTAAACAGACATGCACACGTAGAAATAATAAAATATACTAACTAAAACATATACTAAAAACATAATACACATCACATCCGACTCAAACAGGTAATGCCCATAATAACCTAGTCAACAATCCCAATGACATGATAAAGCATTATAATGAAGACTAGGGTTTAGAACACGTACCTGGGAGGCGAGAGACTCTCACCTCTGAATCAAATCGGTTATGATGGATCTAACTTATTCTTTTCCTTGGGTTGCCTCCCAAGAAGCGCTTGGTTTATGGTCGTCAACCTGACACGCCGAAGTGCTCGTCAAAGAGCGGCTTCCACCCGTAGTAAGTATCATACAACACCACATACAGGTCTTGGTTCAGTACGCCCTCAAGACTGGCAAGATGTGGTAATGTATAGCTCAAGCTTTCAACAACATGCCTCACCGGATCATGTACTTGGAGGGCATGAAATAACGTTGCTAGTGGTAGCGACGGATCATTGAGCCACATCGGATCCTCATAAATATGATCGTCTTGGATCAAGTGTGGCATTACCAACTGGAATTCGAACGGTGAAAATTCACAACACTTAATGTATGAATCTCCGTCGATCTCATCCTAGTACCACCCGCTTGTCTCTAGTTCCTCATGGTGGCTTTCGCAATAGGATTCAGCTTGTGAATCTCCAGGTGCCACCACGTCTGACTCGGCCTCAATTAAGCAGATAAGCTGACCGATCTGCGTCTGTAAAGACGTTACGGTCGCATCGATTTCAGTAAAAATCGTCTCAATGTTGTCGAGACGATCCTCATGCTCATTTATCCGGCCATTCATCTCCTCCCAAAATATCTGAGTCTCCCCAATAAAATCCGCGAGTATTTCTTCCAGGCCAGGGAAAAACTCAACGTATTGGTCCAGGGTGTCAATCCATGGCGCTATAGAATTGCAACTCTGATAATCAAAGGCTACCATGTCTTCCAACATCCAATGGGCTTCGTCCGCGGTTAGTTGGTCGAAAGAGGTGGTACCATTTCTTCTTTTAACCCACATTCTGGTTGTGGCTTGTAACCCGTCAAGGAAGTTCAGTAGTTGACACTCTTTCGGGAATCCGTAATTCGGAAACCGAAGTAGTAAATCCTTGTATTGATCCCAAGCACAGTAAAATGGCTCAGAATCCCGTTGAAAGAACTGCAAGAGTACCTGTTGATCTACCATCTTCAAGCACTCTGCGAGAAAAGAAAAACAAAAACTACAAGGAAAAAAATTATACACAAAAGAAATGCCTAAAGTAAAATCTGGTTATTTACTCATAATATCAATAATAACCAAAAACATAATCCTCGACAACGGCACTAAAAACTTGGTAGCACGTAAATACGCCGCTACTTTCACTCGCAAGTATATGAGGTGAAGTTTTAGTATAGATCGGGAGATTTAGGGTTATCATGTCCACAAGGATTAGTTTTGACTATAATTGAATATCGCGTTTATCATAACCTAATTTTATCTAGGCGAAGATAAATTGAATAAAATTAATTATACTAATACTAAGTTAATTAATCTAATTAAATTAACTATACTAATATTACTATGAGATGTCTAGGGAAAGTATTTCCTAGGGATTAACTTTTGTTTACAAAAACATGTTCGGTCTCGTTTTAGTTTACATTAACGGCATTCGCCTTATCCGACAATCTTAGTTCGTAAACTCCCTCGCCACCTCTCTCGAGTGTAAGACGAGGGATATAACACGACTTCGTGTCAACGAAGAAGTCCCCCTCAATGTTTTAACGACCCTAGGTCACGTGAGTCTTGCCCCAACGTCATTGATTGCACACAATCTAACTCTCTCCCCGATTATTGGATCGTCGCGTTGTATTTACCCTATCGACAATCTCTGTTCTAAAACTCTCTCTCCACCTCTCTCGAGTGTAAGACGAGGAAATACATGACTTTGACTCAACGAACAAGTCCCCCTCAATGTATTAACTACCCTAGGTCACGTGAGTCTTGCCCCAACGTCATTGATTGTCCACAATTCAAACCCCGACCGGGTTATAGAATCGTGGCGTTTGTTTATTCTAGTTCCAATCCAGAATTTGTCAAATCCCGTATTCTCGATATGTAAATCTAAGCATAATAAACAAACAATACGGCAAACACAATCAAAATAACGAAGAACAACCGCTAACCAAACACAAACTCAACAAAACAACATTTTTATAAATATATTTTAATCCCTAGACAAAAACTCATTTAGCTCATGGCCATAACCGGTTATACAATGAAAACAAAGCTAAACATGCTCAACTAACTACCAAAGTTAAGAAATAAAAGAAGAAACGAAAGAAACTTAGCCTAATCCGTAGATTTGTCGCTAAAAATAATTCGGGATTGCTAAGAAAAATATATACAACTTCCATGCTTTGAGTGTTTCCATAATCGTATTCCATAATAGTCCAAAATAGCCTTGAAGTTACAGCACCTGTACCGGCTTTGCACATTTTTGACCTTTTTCCACCGTTCTTGATCCGATTTGATCGTTTTTTATTCGTTTACATAACTTTTCATCTCAAACACCTGATTTAGACAAAAACACATAAAAACAGATTAAAATGTACTAAACATACTTGAAAAGTAACAACGTTCGAATTGTAAATAGATAAGTAATTTACACCTATCAATAAGCACAAGGGCAAGAAGAAGGTCGATTCGTCAGAATTTCCTTCTTTTGACCTCAAGATTTCACAAGAGTTCACTACTGATGTTATTGAATACTGTGGGGAGGTCCCAAAACTTATCTCATCTTGTTGAAAGAAATGAAAAACTTGCTGGTGATTATGATCGTTTCAAGGAGGAATGCAAAGAGTTGAAGAAAAAATATAAAAAAAATAAAAAAGTTGAAGAAAGATATTGAAATTTTAAAAGCCCAATTGACCAATTCACTGGTTGAAACAGAGGTACATGTTGTTACGCAAATGAAAAAGCTTGTTACTGAAAAAATAGTACTCTAAGAACATCTAGAAGTGGCTGTGGTGCATTCTGTTATACAGTCCATTCAGAAAGAGCAAGAATTCAAATAACAGATTGTGGAGATCGCGAGGTTTTATAATACGACATTAGAAGAGCGTGATTCTGTTATTGCCCAACAAGCATGTGAGATTTCCAAACGTGATCGTGAACCAGTAGTCAAATGTCCAAATCTGCCTGAGAAAATGGTTACACGAAGAAGTACACGTCAAAAAACACATACGACAACCCCCACATCACTTGCAAAAAATGTTAAAAGCCGTGTGAGGACACGAAAAACTGGTGAGGGGTCGGTCAATAAATATCACATTCCTGCAAAACGATCAAAGAAACTTATAAAAACTACTGAGAAGGAAAAATCAGTGACAACCAATCAGTCAAAGGACACTATAGTATATCAAGGAGAATCTAGCAAAATGACTGCTGACTTGGATTAGGCACACATGCTGCCTCCCCGAGATAGTGTTGTGGCTATGATGTTAACCGAAGACGAATGGAAACTCCTACAGCTTATTATGCAAATAGATGGTTATACGTAAGTCTCATTCTTGCATCTTTATTATTTTTCATTTTCATTTATGTGTCGATTGTTATGTGTTGATCCAATGAAAAATGTTTTCTTCTTTATATAATTAGAGCGTTCGTTTGGGGTGAAAAATGGACTTTTGCACAGGTCTCCTTTGTTGACATTCTAAATCTACTATGGGAAAAACAGCTGACAAAATTTGTGAGTTACCCTGCATATTGTTTTTTTTTTTTTGTGTGTGTGTGTGTTAAATTTGTATGATGTTACATTCAACATCTATGGATATTGAATGTAATATCAGGTGTTCTCTTCCATAGTATTTTTGTTAAATTTGTATGATGTTACAATTAACACCTGTGGATGTTGAATGTAACATTAAAGTGTTCTCTTGTATTTTGTTGCAATAGTAAAAACCATATGATGTTACATTCAAAATACCAGTGGATGTTGAATGTAACATCAATTGTTATTTATTTTATGTATGCACTATTAAAATCCGTAAGATGATACATTTAACACATGGATGTTGAGTATAACATGTATTGGCATTATAAAACTCTGACGCATATTCTAAACGTATTGATGCTTCTCTAATCAGGTCATCAATGGTGTTATGGAGCTCTTGTGCCTCGAACAAATGAATATGGAAAATGATTTAAAACAGATTGGCTACATTCTTTCCGATCAATCATTTTTCATAAATAGTATATGTTGGGTGAGTACATTTTGCTTCTTTTCCCTTTGACTGTTATACATCTACAAAATTTATTCACACATACGTTAAAAATGTTTTCTACAGTCATGGATTCTTGAAGGGGATGAACTCACACTTAACAAATTTTTTAACCCTAAGATAATTCGTGCCTTCACATCTGAATGCCGTTATGTTTATTTTCCCATAAACACTGCTAGCCCTACTCCAACAACTGGCCATTGGACCTTAACTGTGTGTGATAAGAAAGGGTCAACATGGCATCATTATAATTCTATTAATCTGAGACGAAGAGGCACAGTTGACCCTTTTTTCGAAAATGCGAAAAAACTTGTAAGCTTGTATTTTCATAAAATCTTTTTTTTTGTTGTTGTTGTTATAACCAACAATAATTGACGATATTGTCCACCTATAGATTGCATACATAGACCAACTACTCACCAAAAATAATGTGGAGCATGAGTGGGCTAATCCTTCAAAAGATAAGATGTTGAATGTTGGTGATGTACCAGATCAAGGTTCATCAGCGTAAGTACCGCATATATAACTTAATAATTTAAGTCATACATCGTTCAATAAAAAAAAAAACAGTTGTTGAATATTGGTGATGTTGAATTTACAGGGTTGATTATGGAGTATGCATCATCCATGTAATGAAGAAGATCTTTAGGAAGGAGAAGATCCTTACCAATAAGATCTTGCACGGGTTTCGTATGGAACGTGTTGCTATTATTCATGACGTCTTAAATGATGCACCAAGAAGATGGACACTTGACTCATATCACACTAGCACAACAAATGAACCAAAACCTAATTGAAAAATGGACAAATGCTATTGAACTTCTGGATTTCCACAATATGTTTTGGAAAATTGCTTTTCGAAGTTACATTTTGTATGTAATCCATTGTATATACACAATGTCATACACAATTGTTGAATGTAATCCATTGTATATACACAAAAAAAAAAAAAAAAAAAAAAAAAAAAAAAAAAAAAAAAACCTATGACAGTGTTGAATGTAACACAACTAAACCTATGACAAAATTGTTGAATGTGACAAAAAACCTATCACCGTGTTGAATGTAACACAGAACCATATGACAAATGTTGAATGTGTGACAAAACAACCTATGACAGTGTTGAATGTAACATAGTCCTAACAAATTGAATGACAAAATAAAAGTCTATGACAGTGTTGAATGTAACACGGGTAAGCCTATGACAGTGTTAAATGTAACACAAAGAAGCCTATGACAAAAATGTTAAATGTGTGACAAAAAAACTTGACAATGTTGAACGTAACACAGAACCATATGACAAATGATGAATGTGTGATAAAACAACTTATGACAATGTTGAATGTAACACAGCCCTAAAAAATTAAATAACAAAACAAAAGCCCATGACAGTGTTGAATGTAACACGAACAAGCCTATGACAATGTTTAATGTAACATAAAGAAGCCTATGACAAAAGTTGAATGCATGACAAAAAAAAGCCTATGACTGTTGAATGCAAAACAAAAATGTTTCAAGTTGTTGAATGCAATATGAATCCTACTATTTCTTTCTTATACAAAGTTCACATTCTGATTGTTACACAAGTACCAAACATAATCCGAACAAAAAATGCACTGTTTTTTTATTTAATATTGTTTTAAAAAAAATTATAACAAATAGAACATTATGATTTGAAAAAAAAAAATAGACAAAAAAATCAAGATCCACCTCATGATCTTTCATTTAGAGGTGCCTTACATGTTTTCCTATTGTGTCTACCCATTTTCCCACATCTACCACACCGTCTTTCTTTTACCTCTCCTCTAGATGGGATTCTTACTTTCTTAGGCCGTCCTGGTTATTTCTTTGACAACGGAGGCAATATTATTGATTCGCTCTCACCCAAAATTGGTCGTTCCATTATTGGAATTGCATATATACCTCTTGAGTATGTCTCACGGTAAAAATAGCTTCGAAAATAGTCCTCTGTGTACTTGAATGTAGGTAATCCACTCTTATATATAGCTACAAAAGCGTAAACACATGGGATGTCACACCCCACCTCGAACACTCATCACCCTGGGGCCGGCGTGACGTCGACATGAGATCATCTGAACGTCATACCAACTAGCAAACCACAAAATGCATACATAAATATTCAACCACAAATTGTCACCATATACATCATCACTAACTGGGGACACACCTGTCCTTGAATTTTAATAACAACAAAAGTATAACAACAATGAAGCTCTCACAGGTTCGCCTCAGACAGCTCCTCTCAAATTACTGCTATACTACACCATCGTCGGACTCTACTTAGTGCCAATAGGGGACTGACTCCTAGTTGCTGCACCTGCGAGTGTACTGCCTTCTTAATAAAAATATTTTAGATGGATCAAGTATAAAATATATAAATATCACATATTAAATAAAAATCTCATAATATACAAATGTCTCTTACCACAAGGAAAGCACATTTTTTCTGTCACCACAAAATCAACGTTTATAAACATATATATATGTATATATATATATATATATATAGCATCCCAACTAAACAATGAAATTTAACCAGAATAATTCAACTAACCATATAGTATAATGAAATCAGAACATACCAATCCAGTATAAAAGAATATATATAAATGTACTCATCCCAATCACTATATACGAGAAAACACCATATACGACACCACACCACATCACACCCCGGCTAGTCATGTGATCATTTTAACCTCACGATCGGGAGTTGCAATGGTATCGTACCACCCGTAGGATATGCCTTCCTAGCGGGACAAATAACCATATGCCCGAACCACCCATCGGACAGGTCATAATATCAATATCCACATGCCGAACCACCCATCGGCAGAATATAATATCAACAACTGCCTGCCAGACCGTCCATCGGCAGGACATAAAATCAATAACATTATCAAATCAACAACATCATCATCAAATCACAACGTAATGATATCGTCTAATCAACATCGTTAAATCCCACATCCACCTCTCTTTTCCAAAACCGACATTTTAACCGAAAATCATATTTCTCACTTTCTTTTAAAAGGAAACGTTTAATTTTACCAAAACCATTTTTCCACTCTTTTTTTTTTTAGAAAATCAGACATGTTTAGAAAAACAGATATTTTTCACTCTCTTTTTTTAACCACCAAATCCAACGAAAAACCAATTTCACATTCCTTTCAAAAACCACCATAATTTAACGAAAATCCATTTCCTCAACTCACCCAAACCTGCTTAATCTATATCATTTATAAAATCATACAGACCAAGTAAAACCATTTTACACACATATTTATATATATAAAAATAGTTTGGCAAAAAGGCAGTACACTCACCTGATTATCCACTCCAAACAGCTTTTACAGATTACTTTCTACCGATACCCCAGTGCGTGCAAACCTAATAGTAACAGGGCATAAATGAATATTTTATGCAAGATAGCCTAATCATGCAATGCAGGCCTTAAATTCCATAATTTCCCATTCCCCACATTTTATTTATGGCAATTATTATTCTGTTAGTTTCGCTTCGTTAATATTTACTGTACCGGTTTGTTAAGATTAACGATTATACAAATATTATTACGATCACAACAATTACTATTACGAACGCGAAAAATCTTAATGCTTAACAAGTTAATTTTATTGATAATAACATCTGATGAAAAAGTTACTCGTTCCAAATCGTTCACAGGCCGCGAGATGGATTTTTGGGTTTTTATCAGGGTTGTTTGTGAAATTTTCTTTCAACATCACAACCGATCGACGACCGACTGCCGACCATGCAGAATGCACACACACACACCCCACTGGCAACACATACTCATAGCCGACGACAACCCACCACCAGACGACCTTCGTCAAACCAACCTAACACCACCGCCACCAGCGGCACCGAAAAAAACATGCACAAAACACACACCCATACTGTCTGTGTAAGACCCTAATGTTAGCTTGTACATAATTTTAGATGTATTTTAGAGAATGTAGAAAAAATATGGGGAAGAAGGTGTCATTAATTATCCAACTGAAAATTTTAAAGGGTGAATTTAGAATTTTAAGAAATATTAAAAGTCAAAAAAGGATTAATTAATAACTTAAATGAAATTGGGGAGAGTGAATGTAATTTAAGTAAACATATTATATATATATATATATATATATATATATATATATATATATATATATATGTGTGTGTGTGTGTGTGTGTGTGTGTGTGTGTGTCTAACCACATATCAAAAGTAGAGAACGGAATGGTTGGAAAAAAAAAAAACAAAGAAAGAGGGAGAGATCGACGTGGCAAGAAGGGATTAAGCTCCAGCCCACTACTTTCATGCATATAAGTATGCCCATGCAATTGAGATCAGGAACCGGACGGAAGAAATCAAGAAATTGAGAGAGAGAGAAAGGATCGGAGGAGGGGTTGTCGGAGTTTGCATGGAGGTCGATCGCTGTGACAGTTTGTCGATCCAGTTTGAGAAAGAGAGAGAGAAGTTGTAGACTACCTTTATGCTATTGATCATTGGCGGTGAATTGCAGTCGGTGACCTAGGAGTACTCTCCGGCATGTGGGGGTCATTGTGCCAACTGAAAACTGGACAAATCAAGGTCGGCTGACGAAATGTGGATGGTCGACGGTGACTGTTGGTGAGTATATTGTATATAATTTTCTCTGTTCATTTTGGTATGTGTGTGCATGCAAGTGTGTCGCTGGTTGGACGACGGGTTGGTTGTGGGTGGTTCGTGTGTTGGTATCATCAGTGTGTATGGGTGTATGCCGGCAGTTGTGCAATGTGTGTGTGTGTGTGTGCGCATTGTTAGTGGATTGACAATTGTGGGTGGATGTGTGATCATCAACGGCGTGGGGGTGTTCCTCCGGTGTGGAATGTTAAAGAGAGAGAGAATGCGGGTATCGGTTTTGGGTGAGTGTTCCATTTGGCATCGTGGGTGTTCCGTCTTCGTGGATGTGTGGCGTGATCGGAGCAAAGTCGGTCAGCGGCGAGTCCTAGAGCAGAAACAGAAAACGAAGTAAGAGAGAGGGAGTCGTCGGTGATGTCGTCGTCCAGCGAGAAGTTCGTTCAGTCGACGGTGACTGGGGGGGGATGCATGTGTTCGGCATTTGGGGTGTGTGTAATTTGTGACAGTGTGCTCATGATTGGAGTAGGTCAGTCGGCGGCTGGTTCAAATAGAAACTGAAGCAGAAGCCAAAACAGAGAAGAGAAAAGAAAGAAGAAAAGGGGGAAAAAAAAAAGGGAAAATGACACAAACCACCCCACCAAAAATCCAAAACCCATCTCGTGGCAGCCGAACGATTCGGAAACATGTGAAATTTCAAATCAATTATTAATTCTCGTTAAATTAAATTTTATTTAGCGATACAATTCCTGTAATCGTAACAATTTTGCAACGGTTAATTTTAATAACGTTTTTCGTTAAGTTTAGTGTAGTTTATTAAATTAAATTCTAGCATCAAAATTTTGTAACCAGGATAATAAATTTGGGACCGTTCACAATGATTAGTAACAGAGTGAAATTAGCCGAATAACAAATTTTACAAATAAAATGTGGGGAATAGGAAATTATGAAAATTCGGGTCTGCATTGCTTGGTTAGGTTATTTCTACATAAAATATTAATTTAGGCCATATCACTATTAGGTTCGCAAGCACCGGAGTACCAGTAGGGAATAAGTGGTCAAAGTCTTCGAAAATGGATAATCAGGTGAGTGTACTGTCTTCTTTCTAAACTATTTTCTATATAAATATATATATGATGACATATGTGTTTACTTACACTTTACGATTTCATAAATGATATGGATCAAGCAGGTTTTTTTGAGGTGAGTTGGTAAAATGAATTTCCGAGGAATTGTGTTGGTTTCTAAAAAGAAGGATTAAATATAATTTTCGTTGGATATGGGTAGTTTTGAAAATAGAGTGGAAAATATATGATTTTCTAGAAACAAAAGTGTAAAAATAGTTTTTACTGAAATCGGTGGTACTTTTAAAAATGAGAGTGAAAAACGTGATTTTGAAAATTCTCCCTGAAAGGGGTGTGGATTTTTTACGATATGGTGTGAAAATGTATTTCTTCCCATGAGATATGGATTTTTAACTATACTGATGATTTTGACGATGCCATAGTTGTTCTCCCTGAAAGGGGTGTAGATTATATTTCTCCCTGTAAGGGGTGTGGATTCTTCCCATGGGATGTGAATATTTCTCCCCGTAAGGGGTGTGGATTATATTTTTCCCCAAAAGGGGTGTGGATATTTTGTAGGAAGGCATTCCTACGGATATTACGGTACCGTTGCAACTCCCGATCGTGAGGTTAAAACGATTACTATGGCTAGCTAGTGTGTGTTGTGGTGGAATGGTATGTTTGAGATGTGTGTTTGAGGTGTATGTTTGAGATGTGGTGTTTTACTTATATTGGGTGATTTATTATTTATTATGGTGATTGGTATGATTTTATACTAGATGAATTTGGATAGAATTTATCTATATCGCTTTATTTTCACTGCTTATATAGTAGAGATTTTACGAGTTATGTGGTGTTTATATACTTATGCTTGATCCATATTTAATTGTGGTAATATTTAGAATGTATTATTATTTTAAAAATATTTTACTAAGAAGGCAGTACACTCGCAGGTACAACAGCTAGGAGTCGGTCTCCTATTGGCACTAGATAGAGTCCGGCGATGGTATAGTATGGAAATATTTTGGGAGGAGCTGTTTGAGGCGAACCTGTGAGAGCTTCATTGTTGTTATACTTTTGTTGTTATTATAACTCAGGGACGGGTGTGTCCCCAGTTAGAGATGTTGTATATGGTCAGAATTTGTGATTGTATATTTTTGTATACACTTTGTTGTTTACTAGTGGGTTCGACGTTAAGATAAGGTCGTGTCGACGTCACACCGGCCCCACGGTGACGGGTGTCCGGGGTGGGGTGTGACAGTCTGCACCAAACCGAAAACATAGCACACTCGCGCCTAAGATGAATGATCGGACGAGCACATTCGTAATAATTTAAACATACATGCATGCAAAAATATACACACTCACCGAATGATGGCGACGAACGGCGACGATTACACTGTTGACGATCCACTTCCACGACCGCCGATCCTGCACCGAACCAAACGACGACGATCAATTCATCCCATGATTACCGCATAATAGACGACAAACGAAAAGCAGAACACACTCAAACTACTACACACACATGCACGCTAATTCCCCCACCCATCTCCGGAGGAGACACACCCACCGAACTCCCCCTCCATTTCCCTCTCTCTAGAATTTCTCTGAAATGGGTTTTGAGATTTTGATTATTTGAACTTGCATGATCATATATATATATATATATATATATATATATATATATATATATATATATATATATATATATATATATATATATATATATATATATATATATATTTGTGTTTAAAATCATCTTTAATTAATTACACTTTTCTCCCCCAACTTCTTAAAGTCTCTTTTCTAGTTAAATTTTCATTTTTAACATTTTCTAAATTTGTAATTTGATATATATTTGTGTTTAAAATCATCTTTAATTAATTACACTTTTCTCCCCCAACTTCTTAAAGTCTCTTTTCTAGTTAAATTTTCATTTTTAACATTTTCTAAATTTGTAATTTGATCCCTAATAGTTAATTTTTTTATTTTTTTTTTTATAAATTGAATGGAAATTTGAATCCCAATTTTAAATTTAATATTTCTAAATTTCCAAGTTGGCCCCTAATGTTTTAATTTAAATTTGATTCACAAAAAATTTTATCCTGAATTTTCCTTATGTTTTAAACATGCAACTACTAATGACGTATGTGCTACGATTTAAGTCTTACATGAGAATCCTTTTATTTTCCATTGTCGACATGAGCATATGTGTCCTTCAGTATCAACTAGAACAAAAGGGTTAGAATGGACCTCAAATACCCCATTTCCTAACGAATCGATATTCCATGTTCGTCCTTCGTTCAATAATTCACACATCCTATTCTCCCAATTTGGGGTGATCTCAGATTGTATTTGTTCACTTCATTTCTTCTCTCCGCCATTAAATCCATCCATCGTATCCTAATTTTGTCAATCAATAAAATTGTTGGTAGATGACGATATTCACTTATCCATGAATTGAAGCACTCCGCCAAGTTAGACGTCATCTCACCATATCGCTTGTCTCTAAAAAATGCATTACTAAATTTTGTGGTGATAATTCTTGAATGAAGTTATGCACTTTCAAATAAAAATTTAAACATTTTTGGTGAATGTGCATAAGTTAAACCATTCAATTTATGAACCATCATATCTTTAAATGCTGTAGTTGTACCAGTCAGCGCAGCTCTTAAATTCATCTTCAAATGATGCAAACAATAAGCATGGTGACAGTGTGGCAACACTTGACGTACCCCTTCCAAAATTTCGTTATACTGGTCAGAGATGAATATTATGACAAGCTCTAGCTCAACAATATTTCTAAGTTCCAATAAAAACCAAGCCCAATTATCATCATTCTCTACATCAACGATAGCAAATGAAAGTGGAAACATCCCTGCATGATCGAAAAAACAGAAAATTGTTAATCCATAAGGTGTTACATTCAACACATGTGGATGTTGAATGTAACATCAAGGGTTCTATTGATATCTATATGCAGAGAAAAATCCATAAGATGTTACATTCAACATTGTGGATATTGAATGTAATATCAATTATTCACTTGTTTTATGTATGTAAATACTAAAATCCATAAGATGTTACATTCAACACCAGTGGATGTTGAATGTAACATCAAATGTTGTCATCATTTTCATGTTGAAAGTAACATTCTTACATGTAACAAAAAAAACTTACAAAACATACCTTGATTCTCATCCTTTGTTGTTGCCGCTAATAAATTGCATTTGTAACGACCAGTTAGGAATGTGCCGTCAAGAAACAACATTGGCCGATAGAACCTAAATCCATGTATACACGCTTGAAATACAATGAATATTCTCTTGAAATGTCCTGTCCAAATTGTATTCTAATGCAATGTGACTGCCCAGATTTGTCTCCTTACATTTATCAACATACCATCTCAATTGATCATAGGATGACGAGTAATCGCCAAAGACATTATTCCTAGCCCTTTCTATCCCCATCCATGCATTCCGGTATGTTATTTCTAGCCCATATTGTTTCCTAAAAGTGTCAACAACATCAACTGGGCGAGTTTCGGGGTTAGAACGCACCTCATCAACCAAACATGATGAAATAACTTCTGAAGTCAATTTTTTGTTCTTACTGGTGTGAAATGCAGCTCCACATGTGTGTTCTTTTACAAGAGTTCGAATATAAAAGATATCATTTTTGCTCTTCACCCGTCCATGAATGAACCATGGGCATTTTCTATCCTCCCGTAGTGAGCATTCAGCTGTCACGCGTGTTTTATCATTCATAAAATAACGAAAATTAAACCCAACTTCTACAACAAATTCCTTCAAAGCCATACGAAATTCACTTGTTCCTCTCCTAAATTGATGCCCCACCTCTTGAATACTATCAGCTCATCTTAAGGAAAGTAGCAATTTGTCATTGCTTAACTGTAACATATTACCATAGTTGCCTATATAATCCATATCCCCGTCGCTGTCACCATTGACACAATTGTTTGGGGATAAAGTTGCACATGAAGAAGCACCAGTAGATGCACTTGATTCACTCACCTTTTTTTGTACACAGACCTCTAAAAAATCAATGTTCATGTGGGCAGCCACCAAAAATATTTCTTCATAATCATTTTGATAATCAAGTGTACACTTTGGATGTTCCGGGAGTGAGTATGACAACTCAAATTTAGCAATGAATAGATTTGACCATTTATTTTTATTTTTTTTCACTCAACTTAACCAATTGTCACTTTTCATCCTCAAAACCGTTGTCACATTCTCATATTTGCACATTAATGCAATGGATTATGCCATTTCTGTTAAATATCATTCACATGAAATGTTAGTTGTGTTATGTTTGTGTAAAATATAACCAATTATATAATATGATTAAGTCGATGTTGAACGTAACATTATTGTTCCTCATCTAATTATTGATTTAGATGTGGTCATGTTGAATGTAATACTATTTGTCCGATCAAAAAAGGAACTGGTTTAATATGTTATATTCAACATCTCAAATGTTAAATGTAACATTATTGTTATCATAAAAAAAATACATACTTATTGTCTAAAAACAAAAACTCATGCTGATGTTGAATGTAACATTACTGTCATCATAAAAAAAACATACTCATTGTCTAAAAACAAAAGAAAACTCGTTCAGATGTTGAATATAAGATGTTAAACGCGTCAACTAAACTAGGTCGATACAAATCGTACATATTCGCATACAAAAAACACATATCGATATTGATTCATCAACCCGGCTTGCATATTTAATCAAATACATGAAATGTACCAAAACAAAGTATGAATTCCTTCATGAACTACGCTCATTGTGTGTAAAAAAACAAGAATTCCGGTGAAAAGATATATCTTAATGCATTTGATCGAATCTGTAGAAATCAATTGATGCGTGAATTCAGCAAATTCGAACAGCAGATCTAGCCTTTATTCTTACCTGTTTCAGTTTGATGATCGTAAAATGCTCAATCTGCACCGACGATGAATATTCTCGCTCTTGAAATTGGAATCTTGAACAACCTAACGACCGCACCCTGTTCTGATTTCCGAATGAATGTACTGTTGCAAAATTAGGAAACTCAAAAGCTAAATAAGGTAATCGTCGTTAGCGCAAAACACGGGAGGGCATTTTCAGTAATCTCCTCCTTGCCGTTTTTGGAAACGGGAGTTTTTGGTGCTATGTTTACTGCCGATGGGAGTAACCGGTGCAAAAAAAACTCTCCGATGGGATTGATTGGTGCAAGGAAAATATGACGGGAGCAGACAGTAAATTTTTTATTTTTTTTGGGAGTAAACGATAATTTTCCCTTCTTTTTTTTTTCCATATCATTGTTTCCAAATTTCTATTTCTTATATATTAATTTTTTCATTGTCTATGCCTCATTATTTCATAATTTCTTTGTCAACTAATTAATTTTTGTCTTTTAATGTATGGTAGAATTGGTTAACCTATTTTCTATCGGAATCGGTACAGTGATTATTAACGGTAATCCTTTGAAGTGTAAGTTCAGGTATTATTAGTTGAAGTTTTATTTTTCGTTTTTTCAGACTATAAAGCGCTGCTATTTTTTTACGGTTAAGTGTTTTGGACTGTTATTTTAGACAATTTCATGGACTGTAAAATTAATAATTTTCTACAGTAATTTTGGATAATATTTTAGTGTAATTTGCGCTGTAAATCTTGTAATCAGGATTTTTTTTTCTTCCCGTTTTTAGAGTGTTTATGGATTGGTTTTGCAGAAATTGTCTTAGTATTGTGTTGATTGTTGTTTTAGTTAGTATGTTTTTCTATTGAGTTTTTTATTATTTAAACCTATGGCAAATTAGTTCTCGTATTTGCACGTATTTTTTTATTTGACTTTTTAATTTTTATTTTTATTTTTGTTAAAGTGGTCTTCGTATTTGCAGTCATTTTTTTAAGTGGTCATTCTATAAAAAAATATGCGTTAATTGTGTCGGATTTGAGTAATGTAACTTGCACATATAAACTTCAGGAGTAGAAAAGTTTTTTTTTTACCTTTTTCTTTTTCTTTGCCAAAAACTTCTGCATTCTTTATCCCTCACCGTCGCCGGACGCCTTCATCTTCTTCTCTCTAGAGCTCAACCCAATTCTCTGCACTTCTTCGAACCCTGTAAATGACCCTGCTTTTGCCAGATCCCAACTAGCCGACACCGCACCGTACGCCAACCCGAGCTTCTAACTGTTGAACGTGATGAAGACCATTAAGAAAATCAACCATGCCGACGGATTCCATAGTTGTCGTTCCTTCGTCGCGTCCATTGTAAATAGGTTAACCACGCCGATGAACAGTGGGACCCCAACGAAGAACAATATCACTGCAATGATTATATCGAACACCATGTTTGCAATCTTATCGTCATCATCGCTGTCGTCATTTTTCCCAAATTTATCTCCCTCAGTTGTTTTATTATTTGATCTCTAGCAATCTTTTATATTTGCCATTGTTGATATGTACGCAAAGTGTAAATTAATAGACGAAGGCAACAAATTCTTCAAACAAATGAAGGCAAAAAATGTTGTTTCGTGGAATTCAATGGTGACTGGTTACTCGTAGATTGATCGATGTGAATACGCCATTGATTTGTTCGAGAAAATAAAGAAACAAAACATCAAATTGAATGTAATAACATGGAGTGCTATAATTTTCGGTTATGCTCAAATGGGACAAGTCTATGAAGCTCTAGACATGTTTAGACAAATGAGGATTTTTGGGTTTGAACCAAATGTTGTCACCCTTGTCTCCCTTTTATCAGCTTGTGCCCCTATTTTAGCATTGAATCAAGAAAGAAAAAACCATTGTTATGCTCTGAAACTAGTTTTGAATATTGACGGGAATGATGAAGGGGACAATGTAATGGTGGTTAATAGGCTCATAGCCATGTATGCAAAGTGTAAAAAAGACGAGGTTGCTCAGAGAATGTTATATGACATGAGAGCTCATGGTTGAAATTTGGTGACGTGAACGATTATGATTGGTGGATACGCAAAGCACGGTGTTGCCAATGATGCTTTGGAGCTTTTCTCAGCGATGGTGAATTATAACGGCTATATAAAATCGAATGTGTTCACTATGTGTTGTGCATTAATGGCGTGTGCTCGTTTTGCGTCGTTAAGGTTTGGGAAGCAGATTCATGTGTATGTTTTGCGTAGCCGTCGTGGAAATGGATTTTTGTTTGTCATGAATTTTCTAATCGATATGTATGTGAAGTCCGACGATGTAGATGCAGAGAAGGTCGTGTTTGATTTGATGGGGAAATGGAATGAGATGTCATGGACATTGTTAATGGCAGGGTACGACATTCATGAAAGGGGAGAGGAGGTTGTCAGAATATTTGACCGGATGAGGAATTCTGGTTTGAAAATCGACAACGTGATGTTTCCTGTTTTGCTTTACACTTGTAGTCATTCAGGTATGGTGGATAAAAGGATTGAGATTTTTGAGAAATGTGCGGTGGGTTGTTCGGAGTTGTTCCCGGCATTGAGCATTACGCTTCCATGGTAGATTTGTTGGGTTGCGTTGGTCGGTTGGAGGAGGCGATAAGATTGATCAGAGAGATGCCAATGGATCTGATACTTTTTTACCCCTAAAGTTTGCATGTGTAAGTCACATGCCCCAAATATGTCACAATTAACGCCTATTTTTTACAAAAGGGTCACTTAAAAAAATGGCAGCGAAAACAAAGACAACTTTGACAAAAAAAAAAATGAGGGCCAAATGGAAAAACGCGTGCAAGTACAAGGACCAAAATTGTAATTTGCCCAAAATATTACTTTTCTACCCCTTAAGTTCGCATGTGCAAGTCACATGTCTCAAAGCTGTCACAATTATCGCTTGTTTTTTATGAAAAGGCCACTTAAAAAAAGGGCTGCAAATGCGAAGACCACTTTGACAAAAAAAAAAAAATTGGAGGGCCAAATGGAAATATGCATGCATATACAAGGACAAAAACTGTAATTTACCCTTAAACCTATATTAAGAGTTCCTATGGAAAATAAACCATATTAAGAGTTATCTTCCAAAAAAATCATTTCATAAGCATTTATATTGTTTATCATCGTCAGTTAATTAAATGAAACAATCGGACAACATTACCCTCATGAAATTTTTGGAAGTTATTAATGGAAATGTTGGTTAAGGTAAATTATTTTTGAGTTTTTCATTTTTCTGCACACAAGGGTTCGAAATTCATTTTTTCTCTCCCGTCTTAATTTTTTGAATACAGAAGAAGACAACAGAAAAGTTTCAAATCTGGATAGAGATTGTGAGTTAGTCATTAAATTATCTATATACATTTTGTCACTGTTTTTGTATCATATGGCGTGAATTTTTGTCTCGGTTTTATGCACTTATATCTTCGATTTTTTATATAAACTCCATGTGTAAGTAGTATGAGATTTTTTTTTAGATGGCACAATGTGTTTTTTTATTCATGTAATACTGTAATATCAACAGTTAACACCAGAATGTGTTGTTGGATCTAGTTGAATGATTTAATATCATTATCAACAATTATTCACACGCACATTCATTGACGTTGAATGTGCAAGTTTCGAAATAGTGTGAATGTTCACTTTTATAAGAAAATAGTATGCACAACAAATACGATACAATTTCATGCAACATTTTGGTATCAATCGATTACATAAAAATGTATATATAGATCAACAACTAGGGTTGGTTATGGGCCGGGTTGGGCCGGGCTCTACCTAAGAAATTACATAAATAATTTAGGCCCGAACCCGGCCCGGCCCAGCCCTTTGAACAGGCCCTATCTTCATGCCTAAGCCCGACCCTAAACAAAAAACTCAGGCCCAAGCTCGGCCCTAGGGCCGACTCGGTCTTATATTTTTTTCATTTATTTAATAAAATAATATATTGCATAAATTAAAAAAAAAAAAAAAAAAGGTAAAAAAACAGATGAAATCTAAGAGATCAAGATAACTGCACATTAAGGATACACTTTGAAACAAGACGTTTTGCATACACAACAAAAAAAAAATCATTACCTTGGTAATGGAAACACGATGATGGTGAGAGCGAAGAAAGATCACCGGCGCGAGAGATGGGGGTCGGATCTAGCGAAATTGAAAATGCGGTGAAACAAAACGATAGAACGAAGACAACAGCAATGAAAGTGCACAAAGCCTGGATGGGAGATATGGCCATGGAGGAAGAGGTTTGAGTAAGAGAATGGACTGGTGGGAGTGATTTGAGCCAGAGGTAGAGGAAAATGAATAATTATTATTAGGGTATTTTGCATAAGGGATGGGAGTTCGTCTAGAGATTTTGACTTTTCAGAAGGCTAAGATTGTGGATTGCAACTTCCAAGGCAAACAAATGGTGAAGAGGCACTTTACAACTATCAAAAATAAATGGGAAAAGAATCTAGTCTCTCTAGCTGGACACCACTCGACACCCAATATAATGAATTACACTTTACTACCCTATAGTTAATTCATCTCTCATTTTCATATATATATATATAAAATAAATATCCGGGCCGGCCCTAAACAAAAAATGTCAAGCCCTAACCCAGCCCTAAAAATGATCGGGCCTTAGTTTTTTAGCCCAAGCCCTGCCCATGGGCTCAAAAGCCAAGCCCAAGCCCAACAAAAACGGTGATGGGCTAGGCGGGCCCCCAGGCCCATGACCAACCCTATCAACGACTAAAATCAAATCACAAACTTGGTATTTTTGGTGGACTAATACATATTATCAACTAAAATTCGTTGTTTGGATATTCCATCTTCAAAATGGTGTCAACATTCCTATTTTTTAATCTATACAATTAATTGGTATAATACGAGTCAAAATAATGCATGAGTGACAACAATGATTGTCATTGGAATGATGAATGGTTATTGTTTCTAGTGATATGATAATTTACCATTGAACAATATTTTTCACACTTATCATCAATGATTATATGACATTTAACAGAGCATTGTAAACATTCACACATATGTGTGAGCATTCAAATATAAGCAAAAAAAATGGCATTAAATGTTTGTATTATTACTCAATTATTTCATATAATTCGAATTAATATTGTGTATTTGAATTCTCACCTCTTATGAGTTATTTCTTAATATTGCTTTGGATATTCACGTAACACAAAGTAATGAACATTTAAACGTATATATGGATAGTATAGATAAATACATGAACATTCACATATTATATTTTATATGCAGACAAGACAGAAATGGTTGCACAACTTGTTTTGATTCTAAAGTTCAATGGATTAAACATGCATTGATAGCTTGATTCGACATCATATACCCAAGAATAACCCGCAATTTAAATGTTCATGTTATTATAGCCTGAATGTCGATATAGCCAAGTATCATTCCGCAATATGAATGTGCGCGTTATAACATTCAAGATGTGAATGTTCACATATTCATATGACAACTAAATTTTTGATACTGCATGAACATTCGAACATAATTGTCGTGCATGTTCACATATTCATATGAAATCCAAAATTTTTATACAATGCAAACATTCACGAGGGATATATGCAATGTGATTTTTTAAGAAATTCAAAAAACGAAGACGACAATCAAATAGAACAAAGAATTATGTGAATGTTCACATATTGAAAATGTATTATTAAAAAATAATTGTGAATTAAAAACTAAAATCAAGATGTGAATGTACACGTTTAACATTTATGATGTTCATAATTTAGAATTTTTGTTGGCCCAAAAAGCTACTCAAGAGGGGAAGTGAATTAGGTAGTTACAAAAATTTAACAATTAAACATTTAAACACAAATAATTAATTTTTCTAAATTAATTATTATCTTTATACGTAACGTGTATGTGTTTAATACTGAGTACACACCAAAACACAATATGAATAATAAATCAATGTTGCACACAAGAATTTATTCGAGTTCGATTAAGTTAATCTTACTTACATGCAGTCCCTCGAGCTCTATGAAAATTCGCAATCCACTAACTCCTTGATTCATTTACCAGGTAGAAATCAAATCCTTATAATTCACGATTCTTTTATAGGCACAGAATCAACCTTTACAATTTATCCTTTTTATAGGTCAAGGATGAACCCCATCTTTTTACCATGCTAAAGATAAAACTAACACCCTCTCACTTATCCTTTTCATAGGGAATGATAAACCTATACAAAACACTTAAAAAATAATACAATTGTAAGATTAATCAAAACCTAATTCTTTTCATGGGAAAAGAATAACATAGCCTTTTTACAAAGATAAATATCAAACCCTAATTTTTTTTCACAGGAAAAAGATCTAAATCTAACTACCCTGACTAGATACCGTCCCGAACGTGTCTTATCTACTCAAATTCACAAATACGAAGAAAAGAAATATGAGTTTATTTCCACAAGAAGCTTCTACAACCTCAACACGAATATACTCAATTAATGTCTTGAATAATTACTACATGATAGATACAAGGCGAGGCAATTAAAATATGATTAATAAATAAAGTAGGTAGCACAAATTTAACACGTAATTAGATAATCATCCAAAAATCGTTTAAAAATTATTTTCAAGCTTCTAAGTTTAAGACAATTATTCTAACAATCAATCAAAATAAATAAAAACTTTTAAAACGAATTAGTAAAGCTTAGATAGATCTCATTGGGAAAATACCGAAGGCAATGACAATATAGCACGTAGAACTCAAATCAGTAATGCCAAACAACAAACGCTTTAGGTCAAGAATTTGTACAGAATCTCTCGTAAAAATCTCAACGAAAATCTCACTCTTATAAAAGTTCAAACTGATGTTCTTGATGTCTTTCATTCAATTCTCGCAAATCTCTATTAATAGACCAGTAACTAGCCCTCCAACAGCTAGTTTTTCAAAGATATGTCATAAAATGACACTCTAAGTTCTCATATATCATAACCTTTTATTTTAGGTATGTTCCACTTAAAAATATCTTTCAAATCTCACATTTAAGTCCATAAAACTATTCTCTATTTAAAACCACATAAATTGAAAGTATTAAATCATTTAAATTAAGAGAATCTCAAAATAGATGGACCATATCAATAGGGATTACTAAATAAATTGTTTAAACTTGAAATACATTCAAATCCCCCAAATCTCTCTCTTGGAATCATAAACAACGGATAGTTTTCTACTAAAAGACCAAATTTATCGAATCTACAACTGAAGCAGTCGGTTAACCAACCAGCTTCATTCGGTTGACCGACCCTGCCAAGTTGGTTGACTGATTGGAACAATATGTCTTTAATTTTCACCATTTCATCTTGTCTCATTCGATTGATTGATTATTGGTAGGGCGCAAAATACGCCGTTACTTACACTCGTAAGTATACGAAGTTAAAGTTTTAGTATAGTGTGGTCGTTAAGATTGGTTTATCGTATCCATTCGGATTGGTGTCGTTACTATCAAATACCGCATTTTTCATGACCTAACTTTATCTAGGCGAAAAACAAATGTTTTTAATTAATTAAACTAATACTAATATATCCTAAATTAACTATACTAATATACTAATATGTTTTAGGGTGAAGAATTGCCTAGGGATTAACGTGTTTACAAATACGTGTTCGATATCAATTTACTCACATTTACGGTGTTCGACCTATTTGACAATCCTGGTACGTAAACTCCACTGCCACCTCTCCTGAGTGTAAGACAGGGGAATACATGACTTCGAGTCAACGAAGAAGTCCCCCTCAATGTCTTAACGACCCTAGGTCACATAAGTCTCACCCAACGTCATTGATTGCACACAATCCAACTCCCGACCGGGTCATTGGATCATGCATTGTATTTACCCTACCGACAATCTTCATTTTAAAACTCTCTCGCCACCTCTCCCGAATATAAGATGAGAGATATAACGCGACTTCGAGTCAATGAAGAAGTCCCCACATTGTCTTAATAACCCTAGGTCGCGTGAGTCTTGCCCCCAACGTCATCGATTGTCCACGATTCAAACCCCGACCGGGTTATAGAATCGTGGCGTTTGTTTACCCTAATCTGAATCCGAGGTTTGTCAAAACCCTGTATTTTCCATTTATTTAACTAAGCATGATAAACAAACAATATGATACATACAATCAAACTACAAAGAACAATCACAAATAAAACACCGAAATCATCCAAACAACGTATTTCTAAAGTATATGTTAATCCCTATACAATCCATGTTTAGCTATGGACATTGCCACATTTACAATGAAATAACAAGCTAAACATGATCACATGATCCAAATATAAAGAAATAAGGAAAAACAATCGAAGAACTTAGCCTCGTCCAAAGATAAACCGCTAAGAACGCTCAACAATCGATTCGTCGTCTTCTCCACTTCGAGATGTGAGCTCCACCTCTAAAACTCCTACCTTAGCCTAAATATAGCTTAAGGTGCCCAAATGGATGGGGGCTTCACAAGGAAGGGAGAGGGAATGATATTTATAGACAAAAGATCTACAAAATATCTAATAAATATCTAGGTTGTGCAAAGGGTTTCCGCCTAGGCGAAGGGTTCCACCGCCTAGGCAGAGGTAAGTCGGTTTGGCTGATCGCCTAGGAAAAGAAGTAAGCAGTGGACTTGGAAATATTTCTGCTAGGTTTTCGCCTAGGCGGAAAAATTCACCGCCTAGGTGGTGGGTTATCAGTAGCCTTTGGTCATTCTCATCTTCTTCACCGCCTAAGTGGTGGTCTGGACACCTAGGCGGTAGGCCTGTTTCATAAATATCTTCACATTCTTAGTTCTTGAGTGCTATGTCAGATTCTTACTTAAGCATATAACATTTTTATTATCACAATAATAGGACCTCCTCCATACATATTTCAAAATCATATAGTTGTTGCTTAATATATAGAATTTGAGCACAACAATTACCAATTGCCATATACTCTACCTTAGTCGTAGATAAAGCAATCGAGTTCTATTTCTTGCTAGACCAAGAAACCAAAGCATGTCCTCAAAAGTAGCATGACCCGCTTGTGCATTTACGCTCGACTTTGCATCCGGCAAAATCAGCGTCGAAGTAACTAGTTAACTTAAAGTCACTCCCTCTATGATATCATTATCCTAGATTACTTGTCCTTTTTAAATATTGAAAGATTAGTTTGACCGCTGTTAGATATGATTCTTTTGGACAAGACTAAAACCTAGTACACAAGCATACACTAAACATCATGTCAGGTTTATTAGCAGTAAGACACAACAATCTACCAATCATAATCGATACATTTTCTTATTGAAATTTTTGCCCATATCGTCGTTTTCTATTTTTGTAATTGTTGCCATAGGAGTTAAGAGGTCAGAGGAGCCGACAGCGGAATAGCCGACAGAAGAAAATTCAACTAATAATTCTTTTTTAGCACGGAGTTCTCCATCAGGGCAATAATCGCCAAAATTACTAGCAATTGAATTTTTTAAGTATTGGTGGTTGATTGCTCATCCAGTGCTCCAAAAATTGATGCTGAAAATTCCAAAACTCAGATAAATCAGATCATTGATGATCTGCAAAGTGCTACTCTTAGCCTGGAACGATTTAGGCTTAGTATTGTGTCTGGAGTCCTTCAGCCATGTTTGCCATTCGATTGTGTGTTAGGCATTTTGGGCACTGAAATAGACGTGCTTATCTCACCTTTGTTGCTAAAAAAACCCATAATAGAACTTTCTCATAATATAGAAACAGCTTATGCCTTCTTTTCTTTTAACACTTCTGATCTTGTACATATGGATCAGTTCTTCAACAGCACTCAAGAAATAATGTCCTTGCGAACAATATTTCTCAATTGATTCAATAACACTTAACAGAATCTCAAAGATCTCTTGGGCAAATATTTCTTGCGAAAGTGATGAAGAGGTGTTAGTACTGTAAAACATCTCAATGTCTTAAAATTTGACTGCAAAAGTGGTATCAGAACCCGGTAATAGTACCCATGAAAGGACATATTACTTAGACTAATGGAAAATAAATTAAAAACATAAGAAAAGCACGAATCCTGCTTTTAGGGACTCTAGAAGAAGAATGGCATATGCCAATAAAGACAATTTGGATGTGTTGATATATTTTCTAAACAAAATAAAAGGCTATTTAAAAGAAATAAATATAAATTAAAAAAGACGTTCAAAAGGAACTTTAGACCAAAGACTCATTTTAAATCAAAAAGATTTTTTAAAAGAAGTATTAAATTCATTTGTGTATACTTCAAAATAGCACATACTGCAAATTCTCATATTTATTAAATGATTTATAGCATTTATTCAGTTTTTTCTTTTAACTTCTTCAGCATTTCTATCCCTGCTGACCAAATAGAAAAAATATTCAATTTTGGATATCTATATTTTATTATCTCCGATCCAAAGACTAGTGCTAAAAAGGGGATGCCAAAAAGGTGCAAGAAGCTATCAAAAGTTTAGAAAAAGTTCATACCTGCTGTTGAAAGTATAGAATTAAGAACGCTAGAGCGAGGGGTCATTAAGAAAATTACTTGTTATTCTTCTTTGAGGAGGTGGGGTACTAGTACTGGTTGTAGATGGTTGAGCAGGCTGAGTTGTTTGAGCACTCTAACTAGAAATAGTTGGGTCTTACTCGTATTATATCAGTAGGGTTGATCGATCTAGCAATTCTTGGATTTGTGTATCAAATTCTTTAATATCGTCTTCAAAATATCGCATGGGTCTTACTCGTATTATATCAGTAGGGTTGATCAATTCTATGGTAGAATATGTTTTATCAATATCCCATAAAGCGGTTGGATTTTGTTTTTCACAACAAAGTCCTAATTGATGATATTTTCTATATAATTCAGCATTTTTAGCAGCAGTACACCATATACCTATTTGTCTTTGAGCATATTCTATTCTTGTTCCTAAAGAGTCTTCCATTTGCCAGTTGGGTATGGACTTATATCCCATTATAAATTCTCTAGCATATTGAGCAGGTAATTTAGTAAAATACATATCCAAATAGACTTGTTGCTCATAGGTATTAAAATCAGCTTTGTAATAATATCTCGCAAATTCATTTGTGTATACTTCAAAATAGCACATATTATAAATTCTCATATTTATTAAATGATTTATAGCATTTATTCTATTTTTTCTTTTAACTTCTTCAGCATTTTTATCTCAGAATTATCCTAAAAATTCTTTTCTAATAACCCTTTCAAATCTTCCAATAACTTTTACAACATCACCGTCCTCACTAGCAGCATCAAGATTTGCAGTAACAACTCTTGTTCTTATACTATTTTTAACAACAATTCCTAAATTAGTCCACTAATTACCAACATTTCCTAAGAAAGTCATAGGTATCCATTTTGGGAAAGGATCTTCAGTAATTCCTTCATGACCAAATACATTTCTAAATATAGATGTGGTGTAAAGCGATTTTACTCATTTAGTGATTACTTCTTCCATCATAGAAAAATTTCCCATATAGCTGTCTAGATTTAAATAAATTCCGTTTTTAGAAATATTTTTTGTTTTGGGTATTCCAAATTTTTGTTTAAGCAATTCTTTATTGGCATCTGCCATTCCTCTTCTAGAGTCCCTAAAAGCAGGATTCGTGCTTACATTTTTAGGGAATGTTTCGTTAATGGAAGGAGAAGTCAAGAGCAAGGGGTCATTAAGAAAATCACTTGTTGTTCTTCTTTGAAGAAATGGGGTACTAGTACTGGTTGTAGCTGGTTGAGCAGACTGAGTTGTTTAGCACTCTGACCAGAAATAGTTGGGTCAACAGGTTGTCTAACACCACTAGTACTAGCTTCGGTATTCATAAGAACATTTAATTCTTCTAAAATTTCTATATTATCATCACTATCTAGTGACGAAATTTCATTATCCTCAGTATTTAAGACATAAGTTCTTCTGTAAGATGGCATAGGATATTCTCTAATTCCTATTCTTTCGATTTTTAAGTTTTCTATTAGGATTTTGGTATTATTAACAACATTCATTATTTTTTCTTGATTATTTGTAATAATCGCAAGACCTTTAGGTAATTCAGTGTTTTCATTAATTTTTTCAATAGACATTTTTAGTCAGTGTCGTTTTGAGCAAAGTCCTAATCGTCAAATACAAAATCCCGTTCATCAAAAACATAATTTCCTGAAGATTCTCCTTCATTTTTTGCTTCTTCTTTTGTAATATTAGAATAGTAATCATGCATATCTTTTAGTACTTTCCATTCTATAAGGTCTTTAATTTCTTTAAAAAAAAAAGGTCAATTTTACTTAAGGCATACTTTATTAAAGCAATTTTTTCACAAGTTTCTTTTTTATAAACTTGTAGCCAATTTATAGCATGATATCCTAAAATAGATGTTTCGAGTAAATATACATCACAATATTTTGGTAATCCAATGCTATTTAATCTTTTATCAATTTTAACATCATTGATAATTTCTTCGAACAAATCTTCCATATCTTCTGAGCAGTGATATTTCTTTCTATTAACTAAACTCATTAATTTTATTTCATTTTTTGCAGTATTAGTTAGATACTCAAAATAAGCATCTCTTTCTTCTGGACTTAACTCAAGAATTTCTTCTTGATTTTCACTCGAGTCCTGCCTTTATGGTTAGGAATCATTCAGAAATAAAACGTGGTAAAGCTAGAATGGTGGTTAACTATAAAAAACTTAATGAAAAATCTAAGTTTGATGGATATTTTCTACCTCATAAAGAAAGCTTAATTAATAGAACCAAGGGTAAAAAGGTTTTCTCAAAATTTGACTGCAAAAGTAGATTTTGGCAAATTAAATTAACGAAAGTATATGTTCCATTAACTGCTTTTAGTACACCCAGTGGTCATTATGAATGGCTAGTAATGCCGTTTTGATTAAAAAATACTCCTCAAATATTCCAACGAAGAATGGATAAAGTATTTGGTAAGCTATATGATTTCTGCATTATTTATGTAGATGATATACTTATATTTTCTGATAATGAAAAAGATCATCTAAAACATCTTGATGTTTTTGCAGATCAATGCGAAGAACGAGGAATCCTGCTATCCAAAAAGAAAGCTGAAATAGGAAAACATAAAATATAATTTTTAGGATTAATAATTGATGTTACAGGAATTGAAATGCAACCCCATATCTATGAAAAAAATTACAGTTTTCTAGAAGACAAAAAAAAAGTTCAAAGATTTTTAGGAGTTTTGAACTATGTTGAAACGTTCATAGAAGGATTGGCTAAACATAGGCAACCCTTCCAAAGACTACTTAAAAAATGTGTTAAATTTGAATGGACCGAAGAACTTTCTAATAAGATAAAAGAAATTAAAAGTCTTACTTCTTATTTACCAAGATTAACTCTACCCTCTGATAAAGATGATTTAATTTTGGAGACTGATGCTTCAAATGCCTACTGGGGTGCTATTCTAAAAACTGCTACTGGAAAAATTTGTAGATATACCAGTGGAACATTTACTGAAACACAACAATGTTATCATAATAATCTAGGTTGATCAATTCTATGGTAGCATATGTTTTATCAATATCCCATAAAGCGGTTGGATTTTCACCAAAATTATTTGTGAGTTTTTCAAAAATGTTATTTGCACAGAGATAAATATCACCACGTTTTTGCGTATAAACAATGTTTATATTGTAGATGCGAGGTAGTCGTATCCAATGGGAACAAGAGGTTAGAAATTCAACAATTTTTTGAGTGAAGCAAGTTTTCGCAAAAAAACTTAAGAATTTGTTTCCTAGCAGTATTAATACACCCATTGTATTTTGTTGATATATTATTGGGATTCTAATATAGCGATAACCAAATAGTATCACTATGTTTGTAGCAATGATATTTAAGTCTAAAGGTTTACCTTCAAATCCTTTGGCTTTTATTGTTAATTTCTTAGTCTTTTTCCACATCTTATAAGGTAACATGTTTTTATTCCTCAAACAAATATCGGTACCCGTATCCAAGAGGCATGGTATATAAACGATATTATTGTTAATAATAATTCCTATTTTAAATAATATAGGATTTCTCATATAATTCTTGGAGCATGTACTTCTTCGTTTCCCATGGTAAGCATAATTGTCAATAAGTAATTTTATAAGGGTAGCAATAGTCAATAAAGTTATTTCCTAGTAGTAATTCCATTTTCTCGTCTTTATCCAGATATATAGAGAATAACAATTTAGAATTTCTTCTTGTGTTTTTAATTTATTTGCCATTAGTCTAAATAGTATGTCCTTTCATGGGTACTATCACTGGGCTCTGATACCAGGACTAGTTGGTAATTTATTAAATATAAATCCTTTAACTTGGAAGCTGATAAAATCTCAATCGAGATTTCTTTAAGTGCTATTGAATCAATTGAGAAATATTGTTCACAAGGACATTATTTCTTGAGTAATGTTGAAGAACTGATCCATATGTACAAGATCAGAAGTGTTAAAAAAAAAAAAAAAAAAAGGAAGGCCAAGCCTCCAGTGTTAAAAAGGATGATTGCTCATCCAGTACTCCAAAAATTGATGCTGAAAATTCCAAAACTCAGATAAATTAGATCATTGATGATCTACAAAGTGCTACTTTTATCCGCTCACCCAATCAATATGTTGATCAGATGATGAAAGCAAAGGAAATCGCTACAGTTCCTAGCTCCCCTGTTCAAAAATTCGTTCCTTTCGTTAAACCTACACAGAATCCTATTATTCTAGAAAATAAATTTGTTGAAATAATTTCCTCTTCTTCAAAAGCCAAAAGCAACATGCTCAAGTGTTTAAATGAAAACTTCTATAAAACATATATCAATAATCTCAAGCTTGCTTATCAAATCCAAGTCGATGAAAACTCTACTATCTACCCTTTTCATGAAGGAAGATACCATAGAATGGCCTGCTTACCCGAAACCCCTGCTGACCAAATAGAAAAAATATTCAATTATGGATATCTAGATTTTATTATCTCCGATCCAAAAACCAGTGCTGAAACAAGGGTGCCAAAGAGGGTGCAAGAAGCTATCAAAGGTTTTCGTGATCAAAGAAACCAGCAAACCGTGTTAATAAAATGTTTTAGTGCTGCCCTGAAAAAGGACATAACGCCTATCATATCGTCCAGTTGTCAAAAAATCGTGCTAATCTAATCTCATAATATAACCCCGAACAAAGTGTTTAAAGAAACACCAAAACTCTTAGAATATGATAAACTTGAACATTTTATTGTTGCAAGAAGAGCTTTAGCTTTTTATGTTCTTGAGAAAAAAATGAAAAAGTTCATCAAATGGGATAGAGGGTACGTTTACCCCATGAGTACTGATAACCTGCTAATTTTAACTACTGAGTGTAGCCAATTTTATGGTGCTACAAAGACCTCCGCTACAAAATGGCTAGAAATGATACAAAAGGTAAAGTTCTCTGCCAGTGCAATGGTTAAAAAACTGACTTGCCAAATGCTCAAACACCCAGAAGAGACTTGTGCTTATTGTAAAGAAAAGAGGTGTTAGTACTGTAAAATATCTCAATGTAGACACCCACGATAAGTGTTTGAAATCATATGCTAAAACATACCGATCAGACAAAAATAGGACCCACATGTCAGCAACTGTTCATCCACAAGTGATGTTACTATGCTTATCCAAATGCATCGGCGCCACTATTCTGACACTATGCTGCTACTATACTAATACTATTTACTTTTTGAAAAATTTGTATTTTACTGTTTACCTTTTGAAAAATTGTATCCGCTTTTGATAAAGGTTGTACTAAACCTTATCCCTTACTTTATGTTTTTAGAATGTAATTTGAGATCCGTGCCTATATAAACAAACCTGAACCTTTGAGTTTAGTAGAGTAAAAAAATCTATCTATTAATCTCTTGTAAGAAATGTGTGTGTAAACCTCTCTCAAGAGGAAAGTTTGCAATAAATTATAAGATAAAATATTTAGTGTTTCAAAAATATATGTTACGATTTCCCTAACATATTTACCCACATCACCCATGAGAATCCTATCCTATTTTCTATTAGAAGAGCCTGAAACAATTTGGGCTTAGTATTGTGTCTGGAGTCCTTCAGCCCTGTTTGCCGTTCGATTGTGTGTTAGGCGTTTTGGGCACTTTGGATTGACACTGGAATACTGAAGCGGCCTTTGGAGGCTACGGTTGTTAGTTCTAAAAGAAGACGTGGTGGACCCATTACAGGTATAAGGTAAAGCTTGGTAAGGAAATGGTATACATATCATGAAGCCTAAATATTTTTACCATAATGTTTGCAAGTAAGTACTCTGTCTTTTTACAACAAAACCCCCTTTTCCACCAGAAATCTCTTGCCATGACTAAGAAAGAATTTGTGAAAAAATTCATACCTGCTTTTGAAAGTATTGAATTAGGAACGTTTGAAAATATTATCAAGTTTCATGAAGAAATAGAGGCTTTACAACGTGCTTATCTCACCTTTGTTGCTGAAAAACCCATAATAAAACTTTCTCAGAATATAGAAACAGCTTATACTCAAATACAATGAGATAATAATGAAAGAAGAAGTGACAATAGAAAGATAGAAATTTAAAATAGGATCCGTAGATACTTACTTGAAATAATAGAAATTGATGGAAAAACAAAATAAACCTACAAATAGAGAATCGTGAATGACCAAGTCTTTCTAAATAAGTTTATGCTTGCTTTTGATGAACTAATTATTGGAACAAAAGATGATGTTTTTGATTTTTTATGATCAAATAAGTTCAGATATAAAAAGAATGAAAAAAATGATGGATTTAAACCATGCATATTCTGAAATTCCTTTTATAAATGAATATTTTATTGACATAAGATTAAGTAATTTAAGAAAAGTTAATTTGCTTTACGCAATTCACTAATACTTATCCGAAGCTCCTAAACAATTTGGATGTGCTGATATATTTCCTAAACAAAATAAAAGGCTATTTAAAAGAAATAAATATAAATTAAAAAAGACGTTCAAAAGGAACTTTAGACCAAAGACTCCTTTTAAATCAAAAAGATTTTTTAAAAAAAGGATTAGTAAAAACTCTAAATCTCGACCAGGAATAAAAACTGCTCAAGAAAAGGCAACAAAAGACTGTAAATGCTGGGCATGCAAAGAAATAGGTCATTATGCAAATGAATGTCCTAATATAAAAAATAAACGAAACGCTAAAGTAAAAATGTTCCTAGAACAGGATGAGTCAGATATCAGCGAAACAAATAATATTTCGGATATTGAAACTGAAGAAGAATTTTTCTATCTCGAAGAAACTAGTGATGAATCAGGAAGTAAGTACGAGTACTGATCCTGACTTTTCTGTTGATACTGTTGAAAATAAAGGTGATTACAAGGCCGAAGCTATTATTAATAAAAAATTGCTTAGTAAAGTTGGAACTTTTGGAAATAATGAGTTATTTTGAAAAAGTTTTCTAAATAAATTTAATAGAAAAAATATTTTCTATTACGGAGAATGCCAATTTGAAGTTGTTCTTAACACTGAAGAATCTAAAGGAAAAATTAATATCCCATTAATAAGTAGAAATATGATTAATAGACAATTAGAAAAATTAGAAAAAGATAAAGAAAAAATCAGTTATATACATGTAGGTGGAATACAAATTGTCTTTAAAGCCTATTTTTGAGAAGGAATTAACTTCCCCGTAAAAGCTGTTGTTCTAGACAATAGAATAAATGATAGAATTGATGCCTTATTAGGCCAAGTAGTAATTCCATTTTCTCGTCTTTCCAGATGTATAGAGAATAACAATTCTTTATTCCCAATTATTAAAGAAATATTAGTAGTATTAGTTATATACTCAAAATAGGCATCTCTTTCTTCTGGACTTAACTCAAGAATTTCAAAAGTTTTCGTGATTAAAGAAACCAGCAAACTATGTAAATAAAATGTTTTAGTGCTGCCCTTGAGAAAGGACATGACGCCTATCATATCGTCCAGTTGTCAAAAAATCGTGCTAATCTGATCCCAGAATATAACCCAAAACAAATGTACAAACTCACAAATAATTTTGGCAAAAATCCAACCGCTTTATGGGATATTGATAAAATATATGCTACCATAGAATTGATCAACCCTACTGATATAATATGAGTAAGACCCATGCGATATTCTGAAGACGATATTAAAGAATTTGATACACAAATCCAAGAATTGCTAGATCTAAAACTAAAACAAGAAAGCAAAAGTCCTTACTCGAGTCCTACCTTTATGGTTCACGGAGTTTTCCATCAGGGCAATAATCGCCAAAATTACTAGCAATTAGATTTTTTAAGTATTGGTGAATTGCGTAAAGTAAATTAACTTTTCTATATTTACCCACATCACCCGTGAGAATCCTATCCTATTTTCTATTATAGCCTGGAACGATTTAGGAATTGAACATTAATAAAAAACCTAATATTGATATTGCTAGATTATCCAATGTTTGTGTACTTGGCTTGATTAATGAAAATCTCTCATTTGACTTACTTAATTTGCAACCCAAGAAAGAAGGCTAATTCTCCCATCATACTCATTTCAAACTCAACCTGCATAATTAATAGGTGGAATTTGTCTATATATTCTCAAGTCGAATTTGGTAGTTTTCAAGTGTTTTAGTACTATTTAATTGCGTTTATGTTCGTTTTGATGTAAATCAGGTATAGGGACGTAAACGATCAATAATCGAGCAAATCGATAGGAAATCGGGTGAAAAACGATCAAGATGATCAAAGTTGGTTGCAGCATCTTCACCGCTGTAGTGGTCAAGCCACCGCTGCAGCGGTGAAACAACAGAGAGTTCAAAAATTCTTTTTTTGTTCACCGATGCAGTGAAAAAATGGCAAAAGGTTCCCTGGTTGCCCACCACACCGCTGCAACGGTAAATCCACCGCTGCAACGGCCACTGTCCAACTGTGTTTAAGACATTTTTTAGATATTTTGATCATTTTCATATACCTCTTTGCTCTCCCACACCTAAAAAACGTTTTTGGGAGTCTTGAGAGCTCCAAGACACTATCAACCAAGAGAAGATCATCAAATCCAAGAAGATAAAACATTCTCAGAGTAGTTTTAGAGTCGGTTCTTCGGATAATGCTAGTCTCCTTGTTTCTTTCTTTTATTCTTAGTTTGGTTGATACTTTTAATTATGTTTAGCTTATTTATTGTTGTATATGTGGTTATGGCCATGAGTAGCTAAACACATATTGTCTAGGGCTTGATTAACTTCATGAAAACGTTGTTTGTATAAATTGATGTTTCGTTAACGGTTGTTCATTTGTATTCGATTGTGTTTACCATTTTATTACAATCATAGTATGTTTGTTATGGTATTATGGTTGGTTTGAGAATACAGGATTTGACACTCGGGAGAGGTAACCCCGGATTCGGACTAGGATTTAAACACAACGTGACGTTCTAATGACCTGGGAAGGTATTAGAAAGTATGCAATCCATGAGGTTGGGGCGAGATTCATGTGACCAAGTGTCGTATAGACGGTTGAGGGGGACTTCGGCGTTGGCGCGAAGTCACATATTCATTTACTTTACACTCATGAGAGGTAGTGAGTGAGATTTCGATACCTAGATTGTCGTATAGATTTAAATATCTTTAATGTAAACAAGATTGAATCGAACACGTATTAGTGAATGAAGTTAATCCCTAGACAATAAATTCCCATAAACGTCATAGTAGTATTATAGTTTAGTGATTAATTTAGTTTAGTAGATTATAATTATTATAAAAACTACATTTGAGTTGTCTAGATAAAATTCAGTTATAACAATCGCGATACTTAACGATAATTTAATCCAATTCCTATGGATACGAAAATTCCTACTCTTCTCATTATACTAAAACTTGACCCATACACTTGCGGTGAAAGTAGCGACGTAATATTCCGCTACCAATAATCTTGGCAAACTCTTAATAAAAATCCTTATTAGTAGATCCAAATATAAAAGCATCAACATATATCTATACTAATAGGATATCAGACTCATTATGCTTGATAAATAATGTAATGACACTAAGACCCCGTCGAAAATTATTTTCGATCAAAGATCGGTTAAGTCTCTCATACTTAGTTCACGAAGCTTGTTTGAGTCCATAAAAGCCTTACGAAGTTTAAACATATGATCGAGTAATTTATCACTCTCAAACCCCGGTGATTGTTCGACATAAACTTCTTCTGATAGAAAGTCATTCAAGAATGCACTATTTACATCCATTTGATATAATTTATAATTACGTGAATATGCAAATGCGAGTGACATTCTAATAGCTTCTAATCTAGCCACAGGTGCATACGTCTCATCATAATCAATTCCCTATTCTTGATTATAGTTATATGGTATCAATCATGCTTTATTTATAATCACCATACTCGTTTCATCCTTTTTATTATGATAAATCCATTTAATATCAATTACATAATGAAAATTAGGAGTAGGAACTAAAGATCATACCTTATTAAGCTCAAATTGAACTAACTCTTCTTGCATCGCTGAGATCTAAGACTCATCAGTTGATGCATCATTAATATTTTTAGGCTTAATTTGAGATAAAAACAAGATTAATTATATCCCTAAGAGAGGATCTTGTACTTGCATGGTAATGTCGTCTATTCGCCTTTTGGCTCCTCATTCTTTGAATTTTGTGGTTCATTTGTAGTCCCAACTCATTGATTGTGCTTAGTTAGTATACCTACATCATAATCATCCAAAACCTTTCTTAACATAAGTGGATCAAATTTTTTAAATACAACATGCATAGATTCTTCCACTACTAAGGTACATTTATCATAAATTCTATGAGATTTATTATTAGAAGCGTACCCCGAGAAAAATACCGTAATTAGATTTTGCATCAAATTTATTCAAATTATCCTTATCATTTAAGATAAAACATTTGCAATCAAAAACTTTAAAGTAGGATATATTTGGAGTCTTACATTTCAAATTTCATAAGGGGTTTTATTGAAACCTCTTCGAATAGAAACCTTGTTTACAACATGGAAAGCAACACTTACAGCTTTGGCCCAAAAGTATTTAAGAAGACGATTCTCATTCAGTATCGTTCTGGCCATTTCCTGAAACGTTCTATTTTTTCTTTCCATGACACCATTTTGTTGTGGCATTCTTAGTGTAGAAAATTATGAGCATACACGTGCTCATCACAATAGCTTATTATCTCATCATTTTTAAACTCTCTACCTTTATCACTACGAATGTTAATAATGCAATATTGCTTCTCATTTTAAACACGTTTAGACAACCTAGAGAATATAGAAATAGCTTTACTCTTCTTAGCTAGGAAAAAACATTTGTGTAAATCTAGAATAATCATCCACAATCACGAATGCATAAAATTTGTCTCCTAAACTAGCAATGGCATTCAGACCAAATAAATCAAGATAAACAATCAAGATATTTGGATATGGATGTAAGCAAATTCTTATTAAATGATGATCTAGATTGCTTACCTAATTGACGTTACATACTTTATCTTTCACATACTTTAATGTAGGTAAGCTGCGTACAAGACTTTTCTTAAACAGATTTGAAATTAACTCCATATTAGCATGCCCAAGTCGTATATGCTATAAGCAACCATTCTCAAATAATTTAAAAATGATAAATTTTGAGAAGAATAGTCATCAAATGAACATGTATAAATATTTTCAAAACGTGATGCAACAGGTAATATGCTACTATCATGTCCATTCTTAATAATGCATCTATCATGATAAAAAAAATAATAAAAATAAATAAATAAATAAATAATCCCACATTATAATCTTTATCACATAATTGACTAATGTGAAGCAGGTTATGTTTAAGACCCATCTACTAAGAGAACATCTTTAATAGTAGTAGACTCATTATCGATATTACCTATACTGATAATTTTACCCTTTGCATTGTCTCGAAACATCACATGACCTCTATCTTTAGGTGTCAAATACGTGAATTTAGATTTTTCACTCGTCATGTGCTAAGAACAACCACTATTTAGGAACGATTTTTCTTGCCTATTGATACTTTCATAATAACCTGTAAGAAACACCTCAAATAATTTTTAAGTGATACCTAGTCTAAGTAGGTCCGATCTTGTTAGTCAGGACAATTTTAGTTCTTTTAGAAACCCAAACTTGTCTGCATTTAGATACTTTAGAAAAACATTTATTGATAGTATGCCACACAATGTTATATTTAAAATATCTAACAAGATTCCCGATTTTAGAAAAGAATTTATGAAATTTATTTTGTTTAAGGTTTTTCTGAAACCCAATTCCAACTTTTTCGAAAATACCTCATGAACTCCCCAAAAGTATTTTTAAATTAGTTTCACCACCCATGAATTTGAGAACTATCGAATATAAATCCAAAATTTTGGATTCCAATTCAATGTTTTCATATTCAAATTTCATCACTCGCTTGTCAAGTGTGTTAATTGTACTTTGTAAGATACTAATTTGAGAACACTAGTTTTTATAATCATGCGTTAGTTTTTTATAAACATCAAATAAATTACCGAAATCTAAAGGGAAAGAACTAGAATATTTCGTTACCTCATCTCCAATGGCTATCAAAGCAAGCATAGATGAATCATCACTACCCGATTTTTCCGAGCTACTCGACTCTGAGTCATCTCAGGTGGCTTTCGTTGATTTCTTCTTACTCTTCTTCACCTTTTTTTTCTTATTTGGTCTGGGACAGTTGGATTACGAGTGTCTATTCTTCTGACAGTTAAAGCATTCCACATTACTCATGTTGAAAATTTTCTTTCCACAAAATATTCGTCGAGTCATTTTTCTAAAATTTTTCGTGAGAAATACCACGTCCTTTACTTGCTCGCTGTCAAGACTAATGTCATCACTGTCAATTTTTTCCTCATTTTTCTGAACTTTTAATACCAAGGACTTCTTTTTGACAATTCTTATTTCGTCCTCATATTCTCGTATAGTCGTCTCATGAGTCATTAGGTTGCCAATAAGCTTGTCAATGGTATAAACTGTGAGATCTTTAAGTTCCTCTATTGCAGTTACTTTTGGTTCTCAAACTTTAGTCAATGATCTTAGAATTTTTCGTATTTTATCCTCCATAGAATAAGGCTTTCTGAGTTAACCAAGGTTATTGCAAATATTATTGAATCTCGTGTACATTTCCAGAATTGATTATGTTTCACCCATTCTAAATAGCTTGAATTGATGAACTAAGGCATTGATCTTGGAATATTTCACCTGATTTGTTCATTTGTGTGTGATTTGCAACGTGTCCCACATTTCTTTTGGCGATCTACAACTTGAAACCCTAGTATATTCATTTCTATCTAAAAAGCAAAATAGAATGTTAATAGCTTGAGAATTAATAGATAATTTATGTTTATCCAAGGGAGTTAGTTGTTTCTTTCTTCTTAATCACTCCATTCTCCTTAGGAATTAATGGATTATCCTTAATGGTTAGCTACATATCAAAATTAGTGGATTTAAGAAAAGCGATCATTCTATCTTTCCAAAATGAATAGTTATCACCTGAAAACAAAGATGGGCAGTGCATAGATTGCCCCTCACCTAGAATGCTTATGGAGTGCATCATGCGATCTTTCTTAGCTAGGATTTTAAACCAAACGAGCTAACCACGCTCTAGTGCCAATTGTTGACCCAAAGAGTAACCCAAGAGAGGGGTTAATTGGAATTGGGTGGTATAAAAATTTAACTATTAAATACTTAAATACAAATAATTAATAAATCAATTATTATGTTTATGAGCAGTGGATATGTGTTTATACACACTCCAACATAATATTAATAATAAAAAAATACAGCACACAAGAATTTATCTTGGTTCGGTCAAGCTAATCTTGCTTACATCCAGTCCCTTTGATTACTTTATCAAGTAGAAAACAAACCCTTACAACTCACGATTTTTTTATAAGCACAAAATCAACCTTTACAATTTACCCTTTTCACAGGCCAATGATGAACTCTATCTTTTTACCAAGTTAAAGATAAACCTAACACTCTCTCACTTATCATTTTCACAAGGAAGGATGAACTTTTACAAATTACTCAAAAAATAATTCAATTGCAAGATTAATCAAAATCTAATTGTTTTCAAGGGAAAATGATAACATAACCTTTTTACTAGGATAAAGATCAATCCCTAATCTTTTTCACATAAAAAATATCGAAACCTAACTACTCTGACTAGACACCATTCCAAACGTATCTAATCCACTCAAACTCATAAATACAAAATTTGAGTTTCATCCTATAAGGAGCTTCTACCAACTCAATACAAATATACTTGATTAAAGTCCTGAATAATTATTACGTGATAGATACAATGTGAGGTAATTAAAATCTGATTAATAAATAAAGTGGGTGACACAAATTTATCACGTAATCAGATAATCAAGCAAAAATCGTTTAAAAAATATATCCAAGCTTTTAAGTTTAAAACAATTTTTCTAACAAGCAATCAAAATAGATAAAACTTTAAAGTGAATTAGTAAAGCTTGGATATATCTCACTGGGAAAACACCGAAGGTAATAACAATATAGTAAGTAAAACTCAAATTGGTGATGCCAAACAACAAGTGCTTTAGATCAAGAATTTGAATAGAATCTCTTGTAAAAATCTCACTCTTATAAAATATCAAACTGATGTGCTTAATGTCTTTCATTCACTTCCCGCAGATGTCTATTAGTAGACAAAAAATTAGCCCTTCAACAGCTAGTTTTTCAAAGATATGTCATAAAATGACACTTTAAGACCTCACATATATCATAATATTTCATTTTAAGTATGTTCCGCTTAAAAATATCTTTCAAATCTCACATTTAAGTACATAAAACTATTCTCTATTTAAAATCACAAAAATATGAAGTATTAAATCATTTAAATTAAGAGAATCTCAAAATACATGGACTATATCAATATCGATTACTAAATAAGTTGTTTAGACTTGAAATACATTCAAAACCCCCAAATTCTTCTCTTGAAATCATAAAAAAAATGATAGTTTTTTTATTAAGAGACCAAATCAACCAAATCTGTAACTAAAGCAGTTGATTAACCGACTTGCTCTATTCGGTTGACTGACTATGCCAGGCTTCAATTTTAGCCGTTGGCATAACACTACCCACTTCACCAACTGTTTCAAATGGTTGACTGATAGGTGTGAAAAACCTAACTATTTCTAAATCGGATTTGTTAGTTCTCAAGCATTTTAGTTATATTTAATTGTGTATTAGTGTGTTTTAGTGTAGAACAGGGAAATGACATCAAAGGGCGAGAAACGAGTGAAAACGGTGGAGAAACGGTGAACAAAATGTGCAAGACAGGGTTTCGGTGAATGAAGACCACCGCCTAAGCGGAAGTTCCACCGCTTAGGCGGAAAAGAGGCAAATGTTGGAGTGCTGAAGGGCTGAACCATCGCCTAGGCGAGAAAACCACCGCCTTGGCGAGAAAACAACAGAATATCTTGCCAGCAGCCACCGCCTAAACGTAAAAACCACCGCTTAGGCGAAGTAACCGACAGAACTTAACCGACTTAAGTCCACCGCCCGAGCGGTGAACCACCACTTAGGCGGTAACACTCTGCACAGAAATATCTATTTTCAGATATTTTGAAGATATTTCCAAACCCTTGCCTATAAAACCCTTTTCTCCACCAAACCAAAAGAGGCTCTTAGAGGTTAGAACCCCTTAGACGTGAGAGGAGGCTCCGGTTGTTCTTGGGAGCTCTCTTCCACCTTAGTTAGATTATATTAGTTTAGGAAGTAGATTAGATTAGTTGTAAAGAGTGTTCTTTGCCAATCCTTGAAGAGCCAAAAGAGGAAGTTCATCAACAGAAAAAAGGAAGCTCGGGAGGATCGTTCTTTGGCGAAAGTGGACTGCTCCACTTTGAGATTTGGCTTTTCTTCCCTTGTTTTCATCTTTGTACTTAATATTTATAGTTGGTAATAATGATATCCTCTTGATTTGTGTTGTATTGGCTAAGAACATGTTAGTGTAATTTAGAGATTAGTTAGGGAAAGGTGTAGTTGTGTAAATACTTGTTTGGTTCAATATACGTTTCTTTAACGGTTGTTGTTTTAAGTCCGATTGTGTTTATCATTTGATGACGATCTTAATATGCTTGTAACGGTATTAGGGTTGGACTTGAGAATCTAGGGTTTTATACTCGGGAGAGGTAACCTTGGATTCGGACTAGGGTAAACACATCGTTACGACCTAATGACCCGGGAGGGCGTTAGTTAGTATGCAATCGATGACGTTGGGTCAAGACTCACACAGCCTAGAGTCGTTAAGACATTGAGGGGGACCTCGGTGTCGACTCGAAGTCATGTATTCCCTCGTCTTACACTTGGAAGAGGTGGCGGAGGAGTTTACGAACCGAGATTGTCGGATACCTAAACTCCGTTATTGTTAATCGAACAAAATCAAACGTGTATTAAGTGAACAAAATCAATCCCTAATTAATTAACTTAGTTAGAATTAACCTACTAATTGTAGTTTAGCTTAGTTTAATTTCAATTCACGCTTTCCGTCGTCAGGATAACACGAGACTACGTCAATTGCGGTATTCAATTCAATTATTCACATTTTTCTCTATGGGAACGATATCCGATCTTCAAAGATCCACTATATTAAAACTTTAGACCTCGTATACCTGCGAGCGTAAGTAGGCGTGCGAAAAACGCACCTAACGTGGAGGAGTTTACGAACCGAGATTGTCGGATACCCAAACTTCGTTATTGTTAACCGAACAAAATCAAATGTGTATTAAGTGAACGAAATCAATCCCTAATTAATCAACTTATTTAGAATTAACCTACTAATTGCAGTTTAGCTTAGTTTAATTTCAATTCACGCTTTCCGTCGTCAGGATAACACGAGACTACGTCAATTGCGGTATTCAATTCAACTATTCACACTTTTCTCTGTGGGAACGATATCCGATCTTCAAAGATCCACTATATTAAAACTTTAGATCTCGTATACTTGCAAGCGTAAGTAGGCGTGCGAAAAACGCACCTACCAAGTTTTTGGCGCCGTTGTCGGGGATTAATGTGAATGTTATTTGAATATTGCAATAGAAACGCGGTATCGGCCCAGAACTTAAGTTTTATATATAGGAAAAGCAAATGTATCGTTTCCTATTCTGTCAACACACCAAGTCTTTGGCGTTGTATACGTGATATTAGTGTGAATTCTAAGTTGATATTGCGACGAAGTGGTCGAATGTTAATCCTGACATTTATTTTTGTTTTGTTTTTAATTTTTATTTTTATTTCATTGTGTTAATGAGATCAAGCGGTGCAAGAAATGATGAAGATTGGAACTCTTAATTCTCAATCCTGAGATGGAACTTATTGCAAATGATAAGGACTGAGAGGAGACGCCGACCTCAAAGCCATGATCTTGATCCAACTAAGCATTTGAGCCCAAATTCCTTGTCTATGGGGAATTTTGGTGAAAAATACTTAGTGACACAAAAGTCCAGCTGGGGATGGTAACTCAAGCGCTATTCTTTTGAAATGAAACTTAGGGCATCAAATTACCCGATTTTTGTTACTATTTATTTGATTATTTATTCTTTTTGGAAGCCGGCATGGCTTTGGAATGTGTTCGGCAGTGAATTTAGTAGTGTGGAAGTTCGGGAAAGTATTTCAAATTTAAAACACATTGAACAAGCGAAGTGAAAATGAACGGGGTGGAGCCGTATTTTGAAAATTTGAGAAAAATACAAAAGTAGGAGTTTTAGGCTCACCGCCTAAGTGGTGAACCACCATTTAGGCGGTAAAAATACAAAAAATGTGTTTTTTTTTTTAGCAAAAAAGGCCCACCGCCCAAGCGGTAAACCACCGCTTAGGCGGTAAAAATACAGAGTGGGTGAAAATAGCCCACCGCTCAGGCGGTAAAAATACAGGATGCACCAAATTTTCAAAATATGCTCCACCGCTTAGGCGGATTAACAGCAGAACAAAACATTTGCACACTGGTGTAATTTCGCTAAGGCGTAAAAACCACCGCCTAAGCGGAATTTCATCAGAATGTTTAATTTTAAAGAAAAGAGTTCCACCGCTCAAGCGGTGAATCCACCGCCTAAGCGGTGGACCTTCTGCTGTTAAAAACAGCCTGTCGCCTAAAAATTAAAAATGCAAGTTCCCTCCCCAATCTTCCACCTTCTCTCTACAACTTCACTCCCAAACCGTTCCAAATCTCTAAAATCATCCATCCATTACAAAACGTGGTCATTTCCATCACGATTCAACCTCCAAGAATCGGATTTCAACCCCCATTTCCGAAAATCAAGGGTTTCGCGTGAAAGGTGCGATTTCTTCCATTTCTTTTGATTGGACCATTATTTTACAACAAGTAAGTTTCTTTTACATTACATTTAGTTTAGTTGTTGAAATTATTGGTTGGTTTTCATGATTCTATCAAAGAAATCAATGGATTTTGAGATTTTGCCCAAAAACCTAAAACCCTAGTTTCGCGATTACGAAGTTCAATGGGTTTTTGGTTTGATTCTTGATGATACACATGTTTAATTGGATTGGTTGAGTTTGTGGATTAATATAGGATGTCACATTTGTGAAAAATTGTTTGAAAAATTCAAATATTTATTCGTTTTGGGATGAATTTGTTCATGACAATGTGATTAGGGAAGTTTATGTTTTTCAAATGTTTATATATGATGAGGTTGTATTGGGTTTTTGTGATTGTGATTGTAGGAAATGTCGAAAAGAGCAGCTAAGAAGAGGGCTAGAGGCGAAGGGTCAAGTTCAAACCCTAGGGTGCCGACTGACGTTGACTTTGATGCTACCCGCTTTGTGTTAAAACAAGCGGCGGACCACTTCGAACAACACGAAAGACATCGTGCTTGCATATGTCAACGGGGATTCGGTCCAATCGAGGAGCTCCCGGAGGAATTTCAGAATGAAATCCTAAGCTGCCACTGGGAGAAACTTTACAAATCGCCACCCCCAGGCGAAATCGCTTTGGTCAAAGAGTTCTATGCAAATGCTACCGAGCCCATCGATGATCTAGCAAGGGTTCGGAACCAACCCATTATCTTCAGCCCCGACTTCATAAATCATCTCTTCGGACTTTCAGCACCAGAGTTAATTGAAAGTCAGGAACCTTCTTTACAACGGGTCATCCAATATATCACATCTGGCTCGATAAAGTGGAAACTCAGGGGCCGAATGTCGCTACATTTTCAATGAGATGCCTCAAGCCGGTTTCAAAAATCTGGCACAACTTCATATGTGGAAGCCTCCTGCCAACATCACATTTGCCAGACGTCTCAAAGGACAGGGCCTATTTGATCTATAAAATCCAGATCGGACATCCCATAAACGTTGGATTTCTGATCTAGTCATCAATTCTGCATGCTTTGAAATCGGTAAAGGGTAGGCTCCCGTTTTCGTCACTATTGACCCAGATATTCAGATTAGCTGATGTGACTGTACCCGGGAGAAGCTAGTGTGAACCTATCTCTCCACTTATGCTTTCAGCGATAAATCGGTTGTGGAGAAATGGGGCGCAAGAGGCACCTGAGCCTGAGCCGGAGGAAAGGGAAGAGCAACCAGATGATATGGCTGGAACTTCTGGAGCCCGAGATGAAAACTCCCAAGAGAGAAAGCTTCAGATGGTCCTCCAGAATCAATACGAGATTGCCTCTTTCCTGGACCAATTTTCGAGCCAACAAGATCGGGTCCAACTGAAGATTTGGGAGGGCCTTGGCCTTGAGATGGACGATTTCCCACCGATGCCATCTGTGCCACCACATCTACTCCAGAGACCACATTCTCCTTCTCAGAGTGATGATGGTGATGACTCGTCTTCAGGTGAATAGTAGGGAATAAATCGTATTCCCTAGGTATGTGTTCAACCCATTTTCTTGTGCAAGCATGCTATATGTTTATTGGGTTCGCTGTTATTGGAACACTGCCGTGTTCAGGCCTGAGTAGTATGGCTTGGATGATAGTTTAGTGGATGTTCATCCATTTTTTTTTTATTTTTTTTTTTGTGTAGAAAAGGATGAACAATTATTATTATTTTTGAACAAAATGAAAATTTTTGTTGTACAGACCTTTATTTATTTATGTATTATGAATGTTTTAAATTTTTAAATTTTTAGTTTAGTTAGTTTAATTTTTGTTTTTGAATTTTTAGTGTTAGATTAGTTTATGTATGTTAGTATTAGAATTAGTTTAGTACTGTGTATGTATAAAGTTGTGTTTGCATGATTAGATGTGAGTTCATTTGGGCCAAGACCCGATGATGAGAATTATCCCCTAATTGCATATTGAGGTCGGGGGTAATACCTTCCTAGTGTGTTTTGTGTGCTTAACATGTCAATTTGTGTAAAAATTATCTCGATCCGAAAATTGCACGACATTTGAACTCAAAGTATAATTATCTGAACGATTAGATGTTGATTATTCGATATTAAGTTCATCATATAAAATGAGGAAACTAGAACTTGATTTGGGGAAAACTTGAGGCGGAATCCTAGGTAAGGTAATTCCGGAACATGATTTAGGCCGTCAATTTTTCGCTTGATCCGTTGTAGCTAACCTGAAAATTTTCATTCCTTATTTCCCCTGTCGAAGCCGATAACGTAATCAATTCTGAAAACGTTTCAAATACTCCTTTCATTTAAATTTTTCCTAAACCAAAGTCACTAAGCCTAATTTTAAAATTTGAGTGAAATCAAGTGAGCGGTTGAGTTTCTGATAAATTTTTATTGATTCGGTATTAGTGTATTCACTTGTCACTTTTGTATTTCTTTTTGCACGCTCCTAAAATAAGTTTGGGGGTGTGTTTCTATCATTTCTTTTTACATATTCCTAAAATTTTACAAATTTGAATAAGTTTGGGGGTGTGTTTCTTTAACTTCTTTTTGCACTCTCCTAAAACTGTAATTATTCGACTTAATTTAGGAATATGTTGTAAAAAAAAAAATGAATGAATATAATTTTTCATTTTCTTCTTTTTCGACAAGTGAATACCAGGATCTTCGTTTCTTATTCAGAGTTGTATTCTAAGAATATGTGGGGTCATGAGAGAGGATAGCAACAAGCGATTTTACCTCGGGTATCGATCGATTAAACCAATTTTCTATTTTATTTCAAGAGATACCCGTGGTCGTTCTCCAAAGCCAAACCAAGTCCTATTGATTTCTGTGAATATCCGAGCCTACATTAGTGGATAGTAGACTCTAATCAAGCTTATGGTTTTCTTGAATTCTTCAACGGTTTAAATTATGAGCTTAACAATTGAATAATCGAATCCGGTATTTGACTAGTTATACATTTGAGTTCTCACACACACACTTCAAATGGATCTAGAATGGTTTTTATTGATATTGATGGTTGAAATTCTAGAACACCACTTGGTGTGGGATGCTTCCCGAACTTGATCCGATTTCAGGATGTTGAAGGAGGAACAAATTGGTCATTTCTATTGAACTTTATATTTACATGCATATACTTCTTTTGTGTTAGTTTAATTTTTCATTTTTAGTTGATTAGTTTGTTAGTTAGTTTAGTTTAGTGTTAGTGTTTGGCTCGAGGACTAGCCAAATTCTAAGTTTGGGGGTATTGATAGGTGTGAAAAACCTATCTATTTCTAAACCTGATTTGTTAGTTTTCAAGCATTTTAGTTATATTTAATTGTGTGTTAGTGTGTTTTAGTGTAGAACAGGGAAATGACATCAAAGGGCGAGAAACGAGTGAAAACGGTGGAGAAACGGTGAACAAAATGTGCAAAACAGGGTTTCGGTGAATGAAGACCACCGCCTAAGCGGAAGTTCCACCGCTTAGGCGGAAAAGAGGTAGAATGTTAGAGTGCTGAAGGGCTGAACCACCGCCTAGGCGAGAAAACCACCGCCTTGGCGAGAAAACAACAGAATATCTTGCCAGCAGCCACCGCCTAAACATAAAAACCACCGCTTAGGTGAAGTAACCGCCAGAACTTAACCAACTTAAGTCCACCGCCCGAGCAGTGACACTCTGCATAAAAATATCTGTTTTCAGATATTTTGAAGATATTTCCAAACCCTTGCCTATAAAACCCTTTTCTCCACCAAACCAAAAGAGACTCTTAGAGGTTAGAACCCCTTAGACGTGAGAGGAGGCTCCGGTTGTTCTTGGGAGCTCTCTTCCACCTTAGTTAGATTAGATTAGTTTAGGAAGTAGATTAGATTAGTTGTAAAGAGTGTTCTTGGCCAATCCTTGAAGAGCCAAAAGAGGAAGTTCATCAACAGAAAAGAGGAAGCTCGGGAGGATCGTTCTTTGGCGAAAGTGGATTACTCCACTTTGAGATTTGGCTTTTCTTCCCTTGTTTTCATCTTTGTAGTTAATATTTATAGTTGGTAATGATGATCTCCTCGTGATTTGTGTTGTATTGGCTAAGAACATGTTAGTGTAATTTAGAGATTAGTTAGGGAAATGTATAGTTGTGTAAATACTTGTTTGGTTCAATATACGTTTCTTTAATGGTTGTTGTTTTAAGTCCGATTGTGTTTATCATTTGATGATGATCTTAATATGCTTGTAACGGTATTAGGGTTGGACTTGAGAATCTAGGGTTTTACACTCGGGAGAGGTAACCCTGGATTCGGACTAGGGTAAACACGTTGTTACGACCTAACGACCTGGGAGGGCGTTAGTTAGTATGCAATCGATGACGTTGGGTAAAGACTCACGCAGCCTAGAGTTATTAAGACATCGAGGGGGATCTCGGTGTCGACTCGAAGTCATGTATTCCCTCGTCTTACACTCGGAAGAGGTGGCGGAGGAGTTTACGAATCGAGATTGTCGGATACCCAAACTCCGTTATTGTTAACCGAACAAAATCAAACGTGTATTAAGTGAACAAAATCAATCCCTAATTAATCAACTTAGTTAGAATTAACCCACTAATTGTAGTTTAGCTTAGTTTAATTTCAATTCACGCTTTCCATCGTCAGGATAACACGAGACTACGTCAATTGCGGTATTCAATTCAATTATTCATACTTTTCTCTGTGGGAATGATATCCGATCTTCAAAGATCCACTATATTAAAACTTTAGACCTCGTATACTTGCGAGCGTAAGTAGGCGTGCAAAAAATGCACCTACCATTGACCGATTGTTTTTCTCGGTTGACCGATTGGATCAATAGAACTTTATTTTATCTCCAAAACTCATTGTTTTAATCAATCAACCGATTGCTTTTCTCGATTGATCGAATTGACTTGAAAATACATTTTTCAATTAAATCAATTATCAAAATCATTTCACATAAGAAGCACGTATAATATCTCATTTTAGGATCTTAAACTTATCACTTCTTATCATGACATATATAAAATTAACTCATTTTTTAAGTGTCGTGCGTGATCATAATTTGGGTTGCATTAAGAGTATATAAGTAAATAGTTGCTTTAACTTATTTTTCTTAAATGTCTTCAAAATTCTTCATATATTCATCATGTCCATCTTGCACCCTTTTATATTTTCTTTATCAAATCTTCTTCTTAATCAAATGCATGGAACTCTAAATATGAAACACTCGAAAAAACTCTTAATTCCACAAAAAAAATCAATACTTAATTGTTCATCCAAATCTTGGATTCAACAATTTTGTTCACGGATAAAGGAATAGATATAGACATAAATGTTTACATATTGAAACAACACCAATTTTTTTTATGCAATGCGAACTTCACACTGGATATATGTATTAATAACAAAAAAAATATAAGAATGACAACTTTTTCAAACATTAAACATACATTTGATTTTCACCAAACAAAATGCAAAGGAGGTGAAGAACGCTTTGACAAAGATTAAACATGTATTGATAGCTTGATTTTGACATCATATATCCAAACATCATCCAAAATGTGAATATTCACGTTATAACAATCAGGATGTTCATACAATCAAGTATCATCACGCAATGTAAATGTTCGCATTATAACATTCTAGATATAAATGTTGACATATTCATATGACAATTAATTTTTTTATGCAATATGAACATTCACAATAGATATATGCAATGTGATTGTTCACATATTCAAAAAGCGAAGACGATAGTCAAAAGAAAAGAAAGAATGATGTGAATGTTCACATATTGAAAACGTATAAGAAACAATTGTCAATCAAAAACTAAAACCATGATATGAATGTTCATGTTTAACATTTAGGATGTTCGTAGTTTAACATTTTATTCACGATAATGGATTAGATATAGGTATGATTGTTCACATATTGAAAAGACACCAGAATTATAATGCAAGACCAACGTTCACACTGGATATATCTATATCTATATCTATCTATCTATCTATCTATCTATCTATATATATATAAGAATGACGATTTTGTCAAACATTAAAGATGCATTTGATATTTACCAAACAAAGCGAAAAGGTGAGAAAAGTTTTGACAAAGATTAAACATGCATTGATAGCTTGATTCAACATAACTTGCAAACTATTATTTTGTCTTTTGCTCGAATTTGTCCGTTGATGCTCGTTGGATTTATCCATCGAGTGAGAAGACGGATTTCATGGTTACCTCTACATTGTGGATTAAGGTTTTGATTTTGAGAGATAGACAAGAAAGAAAAATGTGGGGTATAATAGTCCTCAGTGAACCTTTAATTTTATTTTATTTTTCAAAAAATACAAAACATGTATATCAAAATGAAGATTGTGAAATGTAGATTTCAATGAAAATTTGTTACATTTTTTTGGCAATGGGAACGTTCACAAATATTGAGTTTTTCAGAGATCGTTTGTTCCTTAAATATTTTCACTCTCCCTAACTGTTTGGCGGTTGCAGCTTTTCTAAAGATAACATATTTCTTGAACTGATAAAGGAAAGGGGTTATTTGATTGACATACAAGGAATATTATTTACTAAAATAGTTTCGAGGACTAAAAATTTAATTATAATAGTTAAAAAATTATTTTGTGGTCTTATTATAATACTTAAAAGTGGAAGACAATCTTTTAGAATGAAGTATAGTTAATCTCTTCAATCTCCTTACTCTTCTTAAATCAATAGTCAAGATCTTCTCTTTCTATTACCAATAATATTAAATGAATAGAAAATTAATTTTAATTTAAATTAATAACATTGAAAATGAATAAAAAATGCTTCCAATGCTAATTCTATATTTGTATAATAAAATAAAGTATTTTTTAAATTAATAATTATATTTATTTATTTACTCTTTTTTTATTATTATTATTATCAATTCAAAATTTCATTATTTAAAAATATATATATATATTCATAATGTTGGATTTTTTTTAAAAACATTAAATCAATTTTCATTCAAATAAAATTGTTTTTAATTAATAATTCTATTATTTATTTATTTTTGTTTCATTATTTTATCAATTCGAATTTTCATTCATTTTTTACCCAAAAAAAATTCATAATATTGGATTTTTTTAAAAAATAATTAAATTAATTTTTATTCCAAAAATAGATGAATCATGTGAGCTGAAAATGATGGTCCCTCAAATATATTATTTTCTCTAATAATCTGTTTCAACATTATTCTTATCGTAAATGCATGTATATTTTCCATAATTGAAAAAAAAGGTTATTGATGAGTATTTTATAATTTTTTTTTTAAATCTAAATTTTACAATTCATTATTTATCTAATTCACTTTGTGGAGTGATTTTTTTAAGAAAAAACAATAATTATCTCTAAAGTTAAAAGTTATTGTATGCCACAAAAGTTAATATAATTTTTTATATGAAAATTACAGTTATTTTAAATTAGTATAATAATTTTGAATTCATAAAAAAATTATTGTACCAACTTTGAATACATTGACTAAAATTTTAAGTTCATATGCTACTGAAAAAAAAATTTCAAGTTTATGCTCGTACAGTCTATTAGCTCATAGTAATTTTGCAAAATCGAAAAACACTCAATATGTTAATATTTTTGTGATGTTTTGGCTCCGAGGTCAGAAACCAATTTTGCCATTCCATAATTTTGTGATTTTTATTTTATTTATTTATATTTTATGATTTCTAACTTTTGTTATGTTTTTTCAAAACGTGTCTTGCTGCAAAAAAAACTTAGTTATTCGATCAATTTTATTAAGAGTGTCAAAGCAAATATCATGAGGAAGTAAATACAATTTCTATTGACCGTTTGGTAACTACTCCCATCCCAAAAATTCCGATCCCATTCCCAGATTTTTAGGATTTATTTTTGGGCATAACATTTAATAATCCATCCTAATTTTTTGTTTTCGTTCCTATTCCATTTCAAAATGGGAATCCATCACATTTTTTTTGTATAGAATTGAGAAACATTTTTTTTTCTACCTATTCCCAACAAAAAACAAATGCTCACCTTCGTCTGCCTTCGTGTTCATCATCTCCATCGTTGTCCTTCGTGTTCATTACCTCCATCATCCTCTATTGGCTTCGTCTAGTTCTTCATGTTCTCTGAGCTCACCTTCGTTCGCTCATCGTCATCATCGTCGTTCGTCTGCTTCTTCATCTACGTGTTCGTCTGCTTCATTTGCTCATTGTCGTCGTTCTCTCCATCGTCTTTGTGTTTATCGTCCTCCTCTATTTCGTCTGGTTCTTCATCGTTTTCTCCATTCTTTTTCTTCTCTATCGTCTGCCTCCTTATCATCTCCATTGTCGTCTACTTCTGCCTTTTGATTTCGAAATCGAAATCGATTTCAGATAGAGTTTCGAAATCCAATCGAAACCCTATTTCGATTTGATTTTGAATTTCGGATAGGGTTTCGAAATCGAAACTCGAAATCGATTTCGATTTCAAAATTGAAATCTAAATAGGAAATCGATTTCGAGTGCAATTTTGATTTTGAGTGCGCTTTCGATTTCGAAATAGGGTTTCAAAATGGCATTGGTAAGGAAGTTGTTTTTTCATCATGATCTCGATTTCGATTTCGAAATAGGGTTTTGATTGTTTGAGGATTTCTTCATTGTGGTTTAGGATTCGTTCTTAATTTCTTTGATAAAATTGTTACCAAACGCGATTCTGTTCTCGAATCCAAAAAACAATTGTTGTTATCAAATATAATTCTGTTTCTAAGAAAGAAACATAATTCTTATCCGATCCCATTCCATTCTTATCCCACTGCATGGGATGGGCACAAAACGGTTATCAAATGTCACATTTGCATCTAAATAGTAAACAACTATTTTAAATTATTGTAAAGAAATCTAATTTGATTTTTTTTTTAATTTTGTTTAAACTTGAACCTTGCGCGGGCCATATAATATTCTTTTAATTGATGTTAAATGACAAATGCGGTTCTAAAAATTGCCCCGTTTGGTAACCGTTTTCATCTCAGAAATTCCCATCCTATTCCCAGATTTTTGGAATTTATGTTTAAGAATAGCGTTTGGTAATTTTTGTTTCCGTTCCCATTTAATTTCTATTTGAGAATTGTGCCTACCTTTTTTTTTTTTATTAAGAAATGAGAAATAAAAAAAAGTTATTTCTTATTATTTTCATCTCATTTCCAAAACCACCGCCACTGTTCATCTGCCGTCTGTCGCCGCCGGCCACCGTCCGCCGTAGCCAGCCACCGTCCTCCGCCGCCGTTGACCGACCACCGTCGCCGCTGACAGCCATCTCCCGCAATCGTCGCCGGTCGCCCACCGTCCGGCCGCCGCCACTGTTGTCCGGCCAAAATAAAGAAAAATATTTTCATTCCATTTTCATCCCACTACTGGGATGGGATTACCAAATGCCACCTTAAAATTTTGGAATTTTTTTTTAAAACTCTTAAGATATAAAATCACCATTTGTAGGGTTGTATTTTAATAAAGGGTGATGAGATAGTGGTGAGTCTATGTTTTGGGATTTTTGAAGTAACTTGCCTAAAATTTAAGCCTGGTTCAGCTTTTGGACCTAAATTCTCGACTTTTAACCCCTAAACGATTGGCAAGAGCCGTCTCCCTCCAAAACCCAGAACCCTACTCGCCTAACGACAACTGTATACGAGCCAAGTAATGGTCTTAGAGGAAACCATGAAAGCTATGGAGGAACACGACGTCGGAATCCTCTGCTACATCACCGAGCTCCCCGGCTTTCGTGGCATTCTCAAGCAAAGGTCTTCTTTTTTATCCTTTCTCGTGCGTCTAAAGGCACAAACACAGGCGTATAGTTGTAGTTATATTTGCACATTTTAAAATTAAATAGTAAAATTGGAATTTCGATTAGCTTGTATTGGCTAGCTGAATGAATTCTGATTTTATTTTGGGGAATCCAAAGCAATGCGTAACATGAATTGGAAAAATGCTTCTCGTCCTTCTATTATCTGTGAAAATAAAATTAGAATTTTGATTAGCTTGTGTTAGCTAGCTGAAGAAAATTCCGCATTTTTTAGGAAATTACCAACAATAAGTAATATCAACTCGAGAAAATACTTTTCATAATGACCAAAAGATTTCCTTTTACGGAGCACCTTACTCTCGCTGCTTTCAAACACTCCCAATTACAGCAATATACTATAGTATATATCTTCTAGTCGCGAGCTCTCATTGTCGCGTACTGCTCGACGCCTTAAACCTATAGGCGGCTGAAGCACTTCCACCAGTTTACTATCTGACTCCCCATGCATTTAGCGTTGATCTATAGCCACAAGACATGGCCACTCAAAGTTGGAGGGGCTTTTGTTTTTTTATTTCTGTTCCAATAGAAGAGAAGCAGAAATTAAATTCATTTTTCATTTGTGATGACAAGGAACAAAAACACATTTGGGTGCACCATTTTTTTATGTAAATATACAAGGAACATGGATAAAAAACATTTTAGGTTATAATATTTCTTTACAAGGCAAAGAGAAATGAATGCAGCGTGTACCGCAAAATTAGCACTTGTATGGGTAAATGTATATAATTTTGGGAATTAATGCATATAATTTTTTTAAGTAAAGGGGGATTTGTTCAAAAGTTAGTTGTTGGCTAAAGTTACCGCCTTGACTTCCCTTGGATCTGGTGCTGAATGAGAGGTATATGAATTAGAACAACATTATTCGAACATACAAGAATAAAAGACATTGGGCGGAAAAGATTGTTGCAAAAAAAAAAAGAAAAAAAAAAAGATTTGATATGTCACCACACATAAACAACACAGTGATGTTTGTTTAGTGTTTTTTTGTATTCCCAAAAAAATTGGAACATATATTAATTTGAGAACAAAAAATATACTTGTGCTCTATTCTCAAAATTTATCCTAGAAATATGTGAACATAAAAGAAACAAACTTTTTTGTTCCTAAATTTCTCTTTTGGTCCAATTATTCTGGGACCAGAAAAAATAAAAGAATAAAGAAACTCAAAACGCGAAACAAATGCCACCGAGCTAGTGACAATATGTAATGTCTATTGATTTATACGATGTTCTTTTTAAGCTTATCTCATTTATATAAATTTTAGCGAATAGCCTCTTGCCTAAATATTAAATACTCTAATCCTAACTATTATCAAAATTAAATCAAATCAAAAGATAAAAAGAGGATTGAGATTTTATGGGGGAGAGCGATAAAAAGTGGGTGGGGCCTTGAGAGTTCGGTGAGAGAGAGAGAGAGAATTCGGTTGGGATTTGTATCTCAAATAATTAAATCATGCCTAAATAATACTAAAATGAGTTATAATTATTGTATATAAATATTAATAAATGTTTTACAAATATATATTTGTGTATATTACTCCCTTTGTCGCAATATTATCATTTCCCAAAGTTTTTAATGGTGTTTGAATATCGTTACTTTACTATATTGTCCTTATTGGAAATGGTGAAAAATGTTTCGAACCTTTTGAATTTTAAATAAATGGTTTACAAGATGTTTACTTTGGAAAAGTGAAAACTTTTGTTTCTTACGAGGGACACATATTTTGAATATTCGTAAAAAAGAAAGAAAGGCAATTAGTTTGGGGAGGTTATACCCGAGGGCCGAGACACCCCCCGTCATTTTGAGTAATACCAAAGCCACCCACTATGGTTCCATAATATCTCATACACCCTTTCTTTTTTCAGGTTGGTTACACAAGACACCCTTCATCACATTTCATTGACAAAAAGACCCTCGCAACATAATTTTTTTCTATCGTTTATTGGTATTTTGTAATTTTTATTTTTTATTTTCTACTATCTCTCTCTTATTTTATATTTACATTTTTATTTTTTTTAATTTTATTCTGCATTTTTTTATTTTTGTATGGCATTTGTAGAAATTTAGAATACAAAATGCAAAAAAAAATATATATATATAAAAAAATAAAAAATAGGATTTGAAAAAAAATGAATTTTAAAAAATAAAAATAAAACCAAAATACCAAAACGAAAAAAAAAATGAAAGTTAATTTTTTTTTAATTATATATTCATGTTTTTTTTGTTTTCTGGTTTTTACTTTTGATTTTCTATAATGACCGTATACAAAAAAAAAAAATAAAAAATAAAAAAATTAATCGAAAGTACTAAACTAAAGTAAATAATATACAAATAAAAAATAGAAAACAAGAGAGAAAGAGAGAGTAGAAAATAAAAAATAAAAACAAAAATTAGAAAATAAATGCATACAACAACAACAACAACTAAGCTTTTGTCCCACTTATGTAGGGTCGACTACATGAATTTATTTACGCTATAGTGATCGAACATTTCCATCCCTTCCGTCAGGTTTAATGTTATCAAATCATTTCTAATAGTTTCGTCTAACGTCTTCTTAGGACAACCTCTCTCTTTAGTAGCCATTTGCACTTGAATTAAATCACATTTTCTCACTGGTGCTTTTATGGGTCTTCCATGCACATGCCCAAATTATCGTAAACGATTTTCTCTAATTTTCTCTTTGATAGGTGCTATTCCTAAATTCTCTCTAATATTTTCGTCCTTAATTTTATCTATTCTCGTCTTCCCACTCATCCACCGCAACATCCTTATTCCTGTCACCCCAATTTTCTGGACATGATTTATTTTTACCGCTCAACATTTTGAACCATACAGAAGTACTGGTCTTATAGCAGTGTTGTAGAATTTCCTTTAAGTTTCAACGGGATCCTACGATCACAAATCACCCTAACTGCACTTCTCCACTTTAACTAACCTGTCTTGACTCTATGCGTAATATCCTTCTCGATTTCGCCATTGCTCATCCATCACTAGAACAAAGAGGTAAGGACTTAAAGATAATCCTTGATGTAAACTTATATTAATAGGAAATGCACAAGTATTGTCTCCTCCTGTTCGAACACTAGTGACTATACCTTCATACATATTCTTAATTACCTCGATGTACACATTGGATATCTGTTTCTTTTTTAGCACCCACCACAAAACTTCTCTGGATACCTGATCATAAGCCTTTTTCAAGTCCACAAATACCATATGTAAATCTTTCTTCTTTTCTCTATATTTTTTCATTAATCTCCTGAGTAAATAGATAGTTTCAGTGGTTGATCAGTTGGGCATAAATCCAAATTGGTTCTCTTTTATGCCCATTTCATGTCTTATTCTATATTCTATCACTTTCTCCCAAAGTTTCATAGTATGACTCATAAGTTTTATGCCTCGATAGTTCGTGCAACTTTGAATATTCCCTTTATTTTTATAGATGGGCACTAAGATACTCCTCCTCCAGCCGTCAGGCATTCTTTTAATCCTCAAAATGTCATTGAAAAGTCTAGTCAACCACTCTATTCCAATATTTCCCAAATTTTTCCACACCTCTATAGGGATTTCATCTGACCCTACTGTTTTTCCAATTCTCATCTTCTTTCGTGCTATTCTAACTTCGGAAGGCCTAATTCTTCTACGAAACCTATAAATCTTATCTGAAGATAAACTAGACACCTCTAGTCTAGATTCCTCGGCGTCATTCTCATTAAATAAATTATAAAAATAATTTATAATGAAAATCATAGGGGTGTCCTTGGTATTAGTTGAAATGACAGAGAGTGTGTCAGGTATAAACTTTTATTTTGGGATGAAGAGAGTATATGTAGATATGCCATAATATCTTTCCTCTTGTTTGGAGGATGCTTGAACCTTATTATACCTGGAAAAATATCTTTGAAGTTTCTTTTGGCATCATTCAAAATGTAATCAATTTTTGCTATTATACAATCATTCAATAAAGCAAAAAGTCACACCAAGAATAAGGGAGTACTTCATCAAAATGATAATAATAAAAAACTAATAAAATAAAAAATTAAACATGGACTATAAAGTCCAAAAATATAGAAAAAAATATTTTTAAATTTTAACAAATCAAATTGTTGGTCGAAAAATGATTATTTCGTGATGGTTAGAGGTGCTTGGTGCGGTAGTCGTCGGGTTTGAGAGAGGGGCAGTTAGCTGGGGATTGAGAGAAAAACGGAAGATGAGTTTTAAATTTTAATAGAGTAGATTTCCATATTTAGGGATGGAGAGAGAATGGAAACTTTTGATGAAATTGAAAGGATTGAGAGTTAATAGTTAGTGATAGAGAGATAGGAAACTTTTGAAGAAATAAAAAGAGTTGAGAGAGAAATAGAGACGTGTGGAAGAACACCTTATGTCCTTCAATATTCCCTTAAAATATGTTAGCAAAATGTATATTGATATGTTTTATTGTATAGATGTAGGTGTATTGAGTGATTACAAAATGGAATAATTGGTCCCCAAACTTTTATGATCAACACAATTTTTTTAGCGTTCTTGTTTTATCCTCGTCTTAATTTTAATATTTTTTTGGAATAATTAGAAGAGAAACAATAGTCATACATGTTAATATATGAAGCATGGTGCTTAAATATACCAACGCACCGAAGCTTGATTCTCACCTGATGCATATTCTTGAGACTCGCATGTCCTCTTGTTTTCCTATTGGATTTTTCAAAATTGTGTTGAAATTAGAAGTGAGGGATTCTTTGTAGCTTCGTTTGCTTCTTTGCTGGTGCGGCAAACCATATGTTTTTAAATTGGAAAATTATTATAAGTTGGCAAGTGAATATTTAGTTAAAGAATTATGCATTCCTTTTCCTTATAGTTATCTTTTTTGGATATTAATCATGGATGGGAATATATTAATACATGTTGCATCTTGCTGTTTGAAACTTTGATAGACCATGAAATGTAAGAAGTCATGGTGTTGAATAAGCAATTATGTGTGATAAGAGAAACCTTAAAAATTCAGACATTGTTGAATTGCCTGAACAACAAATCTACATCCACGAATCTCAAATCTCTGACCAACCGAACTTGTATCCGTCCTTCTTAGACGTTTATGTTTTCAGAATGTTGAAAAATCGCAAAACTCAAATGCAATTGCTAATCAAATAACCACTGAACTCTGAGATTTGCTTGCAATTGATTAAACTACTTGAGAGTTGGTTGGTAAGGAATAAAGAATCAAGCCATGATCTGATACATCATGTAGTTGTCAAAGGCTTAAGGCACACCAAGGCACTAAGGTCTTCTAGAGTCTAAGCGCAAGGCATAAGGTAAGGCTTGCGCCTGGCTGAAGAGGCACCCACATTATATAAAATGAGTAAAATATATATTTTGATAATATTTTGTTAGAAATATTATACTTAATATAATTATACAATATTTATTATTTTAATACATTTAATTATATATCTAGTGAACCAAAAAAATTGAGCAACTTCAAATATTACAATTTCTTATATCTTCAATGATCAGAAAGTCCAAGCGATTGAGGACATCCAAAGGGTTCAAAAGATACATTTCAAGTGCCAAAAGAGAAATGAAAGAGATCAAAATCTATTTAACCATGTTATGTTAAGTCCCTTGTAATTGAAAAGGTGCGCTTCATTCTTTTGTAATTAAGAGATGAATAATTTAAGACCTTATTTTTGATAACTTGGTATGTGTTAGGTATGCTTGAACACACTTATTTTACTGTACTTTGAATCAATTTAATAAGTGGTGTGACACACGTCAATGCTACTTTATTGAATAACTTCAATGAGGCGCACCTTTCTTGAGTCTTGAGCCTAGGCCAATGGTACATATAGAATCGTGATATGTTTCGTGCATACTAGATCGCGGTTCTCTAGTGATCTAGATTGTCAAATCGGGCAAATTGGAGGCGCTAGAGAAGGTCACCATGGTCACCGAAGGTTGGAGGAAGTTAACAAAGACTGGATCTATGACGGAGGGGGATTGGATCTAGTGTGGCGAGTGTCATTGGATGTTGAAGAGTAGACGACATGGATCAATAGTGGCTGTTGAAGGCTGGAGATGGTTGGCGAATGTTGGATCTATGATGGCCAGGCATGGATCTAGGTCGTAGGAAGCTGGAGAAGACTGACGAGTTCAAACTTCTTCGATTCTGAAGGTTGAAATAGAGACTGTTTCTCTCCCTCCCTCTCTGCCAAATTCATTCCCACAGATTGCTTGTCTGTTTAGGGTTTTTCTTTGGACATAGGTAATGCTTTTTTAAGTATGTTCCGAGTTATTTAATAGGCTTAAGTTAGTAACTTGAAATATAACAAATTTTATGGAAAAGACGAGAATTGGTGGACGTGATGAGTAGACAAATGATTAATATTTAATGTTTGCAGGAAATAAAAGTTGGCGGGAGAGAAGTCTTGGCTAGAGTACGGGTTATAATTTATGGTATGTAGGGAAGGAGAAACATATGAATGGGCTAGAAATATGGTAGAAGAGATTTAATGGATAGGATGGTAAAAATCAGGAGGAAGGAGATAGAAGGTTGGTTTTGAAGAAAATTTTAGGAAGGAAGACGGTTAATAAGGTAAGTGTATACGCTTCCCAAGTTGGGTTGTATGAAGATGTTGGACAAGAGTTTTGGGAGCAAATAGATGGAGCCGTTCAAGGTATACCTTCAAATATTAAAGTTAATCGGTCAATCACTGAAACCATATATGATCGGAAAATGTTTATTGGAGGAGATCTGAATAGGCATGTAGGAAAGGATTGGGCGACATATGACAAGGTACATGACGATTATGGATTTGGGGAGAAGAACGCTATAGGAGAGAAGGTCTTAAATTTTGCAATGGCATATGATTTAGTGCTTTTGAATACATGTTTTAGGAAGAGAGATGAGCATGTTATCACATTTAAGAGTGGACTTCGGAGTACCTAGATAGATTTTGTTCTTACTGGATCAAAGGATCATTTAATTTGAAAGGATTGCAAAATAATACTCAGAGAGAGTATTGCTACTCAACACATATTGATGCTAACCGATTTAAGGGATGGAGGCTAGAGTTTAAGGTAAATAGGCAACCAAAGATATGATGGAGAGATCTAAAAGGAGAAAAAAGAGTTGTTTAAGGATAAAATTAGCATAGAGGACTTACGGAAGAGACATGACGAATTGAATAAAATGTGGGGTGATATGGCGAGTTGTATTAGAGATATAAGAAGCGATGTTGTATGAGTATGTAGAGGAGGGGGACCTCAATAAGGAAAGTTGGTGGTGAAATGCAGAGTATCCATACGCAGTTTGTGATAAGGAAATATCTTATAAGGAGTGGCAAAAGTGTCGGAGTAGTGAGACTCTGGAGTCGTACAAACGGGAAAAAAGTAGACAAGAAAAACTATTAAATATTTTAAGCTTAGGGCTTATGAAGTTTTGTATCAGAAAGTGGAAACAAAAGATGGGGAAGAGGGATATATACAAGCTTGCTAAGAGACGTGAAAGGAAGAATTAGAGATCTAGGAATTGTTAGATGCATCAAAGATGTGGACCGGAAGGTTCTAGGGAAGGACGAAAAGATTTTGGAACGATGGAGAAGTTATTTTATATTTTATTCAATGAGAGCAGTGTGGGGGAGTTGAGTTTAGAACTTCCTAGTTTGCCTCCAAGTATGATTCATAGGTTCTATAGGTGAATTAGGACTTTGGAATTTAGAATAGCATTAAGGAAGATGAGAGGTATGGAATAATTTGGGAGATCTTGGGATATATTGGTTAACTAAATTGTTCAACGACATTGAGAATAAGAGAATGCCGCATGATTGGAGAATCCTATTTACAAAAATAGATGAGATGCCTAAAGTTGCACAAATTATTAGGCACAAAGCTTAGGGAAAGAGTGACAGTATATAGAATACATAAGACGAGTATAAAAGAGAATCAATTTGGATTTACACTTAGTCGGTCAATCACTGAAACCATATATTTACTTGGGCGATTGATGGAGAAATATAAGGAAAAGATATAAGATTTACATGTGGTTTTTGTCGACTTGGAAAAAGCATGATTGGGTACCCAAAAAAGTTTTGTGGTGGGTTCTACAAAAGAAGTAAGTATCCTATGATTATATTAAGATGATAAGGTCATGTATGGTTACAAGTGTTTGAACTATTGGAGTTGATACTTGTGCCTTTCCAATTAATATAGGTTTGCATCAAAGATTTCCCATAAGTCTTTACCTTTTTATTTTAGTGATGGATCAACTGACGAGACATATGCAGGATGTGTACCATAGAGTAAGTTGTTTGCAGATGACATAGTACTAGTTGACGAAAGTAGAAGAGGTCTTAACATTAAGTTACAAAATTGGAGGGAAGCCTTAGAGTTTAGGGGAGGATAGATCAGTATGACTAAGATGGCATGCATTGCAAGTTTGGAAAATACTTAGTGAGATAATGACATGGTAAAAATTGTAGATTAGGAGGTCCCTAGGATTGATAATTTTAAATACTTAGATTCTATACTTCAGGGGAATGGAAAAATCGAGATGGAGAAGTACAGTTGGGGTGCTTTGTGATTAGAATACCATTAAAATTGCAACGTTCCTCAAAACTGCGATAACACGGACGATTCTCTATGGTTCAGAATGCTGGACGATAAATAAGAGGCACATTCAAAAAGTAGGGATAGCAGAGATGAGAATGTTAAGGTGGATGAGTGCTAAGACAAGAATGGATAAAGTCAAGAATGAGATTATTAGGCAGAGGTTAGGAATATCTCTCACTGAAGATAAGTTGTGAGAAAATTGTCTATGATGGTTTAGACACGTGTATAGAAGACCTGTGGTTGCAAATGTGCAAAACGTTGTGATTTAATTCAAGTGGAAAGTGCTCTAAGGGGGAGAGGTGGATATAAGAAAATGTGGGATGAGACAATTAGGGATGATCTGATTGGTTTGAAGTTAACTGAGGGGATGACCCTTAAACGATTTATATGGCACAAAAGGATTCATGTAACTAACCTTACATATGAAGGACAAAGACACTGTTGTTGCTGTTGTAAATTAAGAGATTTATACTAGTAATTTAGTTGGGATTAAGTTGATAAATGAATTAAATTAGCTAAGTTTGAGTAGGTAATTAATTATTACTTAAGTTTTTCCATATTTTTTCTTAATTAATTGCTACTTTCCATATATTTTTGTACTAACTATATGTCTCTACATTAATTAATTACCTATACATAGTAAGCAGAAGTAATTGAATTTGAATGACATTCTATATCTATAGATTTATTTGTACGAGTGCTAATCAGACCCAAAAATCGAAGCAAGAGAACCGCAACCCCCCAAAGCAAACCATCTAAGTCTAACTCCCGTACGCAGATCAAGTAAAGTGGCGTACCTCGAACCCAAACTTGTACCACAAACCTAAGCAAACTGCGTCCTAGGTAACATTCGCCTAGGCTCCCTAGGCGCGGACCTTATTTTATGTTCCTTGCCTGAGGCTAGCTAGGCGCAGGAGGTGTGCTTTGTGCACCTGGAGCCTAGTCCTTTGACAACTATGATACATCAGAAACCAAATAACTCCAATCAATGTTGAATCTATGTTATTTATTCATTTAGTTTATTGAACATTTTTGGTTTACCTGTAAATCACAACCTATATCATGGTATTCCTTATTTACACTTTTCTTGAAACAATTGTGTAAGTATTACCATCTTATCCTTTTCTTTGGTATAATTTTGGACCTATAGGTATTCTGATTTTATTGTAAATGAAGTCGGTTTAGATGGAAATGTTGTCCATTTAACTTGCTTAGAGGCACCGGCTGAGGTAAATTACTTATTTTTATATGTGATCAATATGTTTCTCTTGTTATTATGTAATATTGTAGCTCATATTTTCATCCATCAGTTTCAAGAGGAGAAGGAAATAAAGATATCGGATCTACCAAATAAAAGTTATGACACTGAAATTGAATCATTTAGAGCTCTCGCTGGTGACTCTGATGCTGATTCTCTTAAAGCCTTTCTAGAGCAAGTTGGTTCTGTCGGTGAAGATGCCCTCAAACCAATCTCTCTTTCTCCAAGTTCTGATAAATCTCACAGGACGGTTAGCATCGAGTTCAACCTGTTTGCTTGATTTAAAGTTTTATTGACTCTTTTTGTTGTTTCAGTGTTCTATTTTGGCATGATATTTTTTAGGCCATGCATAATTTTTTCAAAGAGCAGCTCAAATTCCTCATCACTGACACGGTAGATGGACCCGAACCCTCATCAAAATGCATTCGTGTGAGGTTCAGTTCAGGACACAATGAAAATGGTTGGAACTCCAAGAAGCGAAAAGTTCGAGGTGATAAACCTTATGATAGTAGAGGATCGGATAACTGGCCCGAACATATTGGCAAGTTCCTTAGGTATTGTGGAAATCATGTCTTTCTTTTGTCTCTTTTTCAATAAATTGTAGTTTACTTGTTTTTGGGTTTCTCAATCATAGAAGGTTGCTGCATGATGCATACATGTTATTTCCTTTACTGTCTATGAAGCTTTAGTAATTAGTATGATGGTTGCTCTTGTCCAACATGCTAAACATCCAAGATTTGTCTTTTATGCATGAACACACATAAACATAGTGTATATATACACACACGCACGCACGCACATATGTATGTATGTATGTATACACATGTGAGTGCACATATATGTGTTTGTACAAGATATTTGTGTTCATTTATGAAGCACAAGTGCTTCTATAACAAAGAAGCGCTAGTGTTGGACACCCACCCCGATGTGGGTGATTTTAGGGATTCGCTGGACACCTAGGGAGGGTTTTGACATGTTGTCGACCAGAAGGGTTGTGGAGTAGGCTTGCTTGTAGAAGAGGGAGGACAAAAGATGGCAATCTCGTGCTTCTCGCACATAAGAAATCTTCTACAATTGTATCCATTTAAAAAAAATTAAATATTAGCTATTGTGAAACATATTGTTGCAATGATGTTAAAGTTTCAAAAAGTCTCATTTCGACATGGATATAGAATTGCTTCTTTTCTTTTTGTTTTGAAATATTGAACTTTGAATTGAGAATAAGAGGGCAATCGAGTTATTTTATACTTATTTGTAATTAGTGTTCATTTTTGGCTAGAGTCTAGACTATATGGGTGTATGCTTACAATTCTAACTATGGGATACATAGGCTTAATATCAGGGGTATATTGCAATTGACCCTTCCATCTATGCTCATTACACCACTTACTGAAGTGATTTGAAGCATTGTGCAATAGTGTGGGAGTGTCGGATCATACCTAAAGCACACAACGTTACTAGAAATAAAGCCTAAGTTCCATTGTGCCTCTCTCAATTACAAATGATTGAAGCTCAGCTTTTCAATCACAAAGGGCTAACAACTCTACCATACATATTAGATTTAGATATCTTTTATTGTTCTTTTGCACTTGAGCTCACTTTTTCAGTAACAAAGGAATAAGGTCTAACAACTCTGCTATAAATATTAGATTTAGATATCTTTCATTGTTCTTTTGCACTTAAGCGATGTCTTTGCATGACTAGAGTTTTTTTAATTATTTATTTAGAATATTCAATGTTGTGATGTTTGAACTTGATCATATTGTTAGTGTGGTTTGTTAGATAAAGATATATATTCTTATATGACTGTCTACACCAATTTTTTTTTGTGTTTTATGTAGTGTAATTCAATGTAGATAATGTCTTTAAATAAAAAATGAATTATATGTTTGTTTATTCTTTGTCAACAAAGGTTGTGATTTTTGCTAGGCGTGCCAGAAGTGCTTTCCGCTTTAGAGACACTGTGATGTAGATGATTAGAGATCATGCGATTGTAGGATCACTCTTTGCTTCAATTAAGCGGACTTTTTAAGGGAAAAGACTGGATGTTTCAAAACAGTGAGCTGGAAGTGTTGAATGTGGGATGAGACCATATATTAAGTTAAAACTAATCTTAAGAAAGTAGGTGAATTCCAAGAATTTTAAGAGTTTGAGGGATAAAGATTTCCATTAAAAGTAACAGTAAAAGTAAAGAGTTTAAGGATAGAGTTTTGCATGAAAAGTGACGATAAAGTAAAGAGTTAAGGGTTAAGGAGTTGCATTAAAAGTAAATTGACATTGAAATTAAGAAGTTAAAGAATAAAGAGATATATTGGAAGTCAATAACTAGGATTTAAAATCATACAAGTAACTTTGAGTTATCCTTGAAGGATCATTCTAGATTCGAAGGCACTGTGCCAGTCATTTGGATATATTAACTTACAGCTACTCCTACAATAGAGAAATAAAAGATTTGTCTGACTCTGTGGTCTAAAGTATGATTTGTGTTGAGTGTCTCTAATGTTGAGTCTTCGTTTCGAATTTATAGGCCTTGACTTCGAACATTATCTCCCTGTCTTGAGTTGGTAACTACTGTCATCGCCATGAAATCAGCAGATATGGAGGGGGTAATCTGTGCCAAAAGTATTAAGCCTGTCTTCGATTGCCACGCCATTTCTTACGGTTGTAGACTTCCAACTGTCAAGCTATGTGCTTTTCATGTGCCTTTTATAGGCTCGGTTAAGCATCTTGTGTACTTTTTTACATGTTGGCTTAGTGTTTCTGACCTGAGGTTTAGTTGGGTTGGTTATGAGGTTAACATATGCCCCATGCATTAACAATGGTTATGATAATCATTGTTAATGAATTATGTTACCATATATTTGGAGCTGAGATAAATCCCTCCAGCTAATTACCTTATTTTTCAGAAGTTCTTTAAATCCTTTTATTAAGGGTAATTGGGATCTTGAATTTGCTATCCCATCATATTTTCTTATGTTTGATGTTTTTGAAACTCGAATCCATGGACAAGTATGCGAATCCTCAATATAAGAAACAACTCAGTATACATTCTCTGGAGATATTTTCGAAACATATTCTTAAGAGATATTTTCAATACAAGTGGGATCCATCCTTTTCCTTCTCTCCATCTTCAATGGACAAGTATCCAAATCCTCCACTTCTCTCTTATTTATATTTCAAGCCACTCTTTTTTATTTTTTAATTCAAAACAACTCAAATTACATCACCCTATATTTTTTTATTATCACCCTATATTTTTTTATTATTCTTTTTTCTCTCTGTTTTGTGATTTATGTAATAAAATAGGAAAGAGTAATATTTTTAAGAGACATTATTAGCTATTAGATATTAAAATAAATGACAAAGATCATCTGAATTGGAGGAAAAAATTAGATTCCCACCCAAACAAATAAGGTGGGTATTATCATTTTCTATCTCTCTATCTTTATCGGACAAGTATTCAAGCTCTTCTCTTCTCTCTTATTTATTTTTTAAGCCTTTTTTTTCTATCCTATTTTCCTATTTTCTTATTTTTTTGAAATAAAAATAAAAAAATTATTGGAGAAATTATTAGATTATCCTCGAAGTAAGTCATTTGTGATTTTTTATTCATATTTTTTTTTTCTTTTTTAGTCTTTAAGTTAATATTAAAGAATTATTTAACTTTTCAGTTAATAGCTAGTAAACGTTAAATTGATACAATTAGTATCAAGTAAGACTAAAAATTTGGCTGAAAAGGACTAAAAGGTAAATGACTCCAATATTATTTAATTTTTGTTCAACAGACAAAATATAGTATCTACATCATATTTATTTTTTGAGCATTTATTGGCATATTTTGGTGTATAATTATTATTTTTCTTCTAACAAATTATAAAATAGTTTATGCATCCTGATTTTTTTTCGACAAATAGCAAAACAGTTTATACATATTTATATAATAGAATATGAATGGATATTGATTCAAATTGTATTCTCAATTTTGTTATACAATTAAAGTTGATCTTTTTGTTTCATTGCCTAAATATAATTTTTTTTAAATTAAGTTTTTTTTTTTTTTAATAATTATTATTTGTTTCATTGCCTTTGTTAGATGGCCCCAACCTTTGTCAAGTCTATTCCTAGTTCAGGGTGGCACAGAAACGCTGCATCTCTATCTTGCAGTGCCTGAATTATGGTGTTCCTGATGATGGTGAAGGCTTCTTTCATCCTTTGGCCTCCCATTTGATTGTTCATAGAATTTTTTAGGGTTGTTTCTAAATAACTCTGACCCCTATTTATAGGCTAGCAAAGAAACTCGATCGTGTTGTTGGTTTTAAAGCCATTTAATTCAGAGTGTAAATCCTTTAACTACTGAAATTTAATTCGAACTAATGATGAATCCTTGTTTATGTTGCCGTTTCCTTTGGAATTTGGTCATTCTTTTTGATTACCGCATTAATGTTCCTTGCAGTTTAAAGCTTTGTTGACCAAAAAATATCTTTATGGAACCTACCATTTATTTTCTTTAAACGAGCCCAGCCATTTAAATTCTTCGAATGGTATGCACCTTTGTTCAGGAGTATATGAATTATGAAAGCCCCCTTCCAACTAGGAGACCATTTTTCATATTTAGGGTCTTGTAATCCAACGGGCAATATGATTTTCCAAACCAAATCACCTTCACTGGATGACCTTTCTTGGACCCTTTTGTTGTAACATCTAGTCATAATTTGTTTTTGGACTTGAATCTTGTTAAAAGCTTCCATTTGAGCGTCGTCTAGATCTTCGAGCTCAATGTTCATGGTTTGCTGTCCTCTCTAGAACTAACACCATTTGGACGCATTGCTTTGAAGGACCTTACATAGTTGTCACAGGCGCTCGCCCAAGCGCAAGGAGCAGCGTGGCGTACCCTTCGCGCCTTGCCCAGGTTTAGGCGCCTGCCTTGCCTTAGGCGTGCGCCTTCTGCGGATGGGCGCAAGGCGCTCCTTGAGCCTTGCTCAAGAAGTTGACATTTGTCTCCCTTAATTGGAAAAAAAAAAAATCTATTCATTTGACCTTTTCCCTCCCATGCCACTGAGAAGCATCACAAAGCATTTCAGAGCATTGGACTGAAGTGTGATCATTTTTTTTTATATTTGTTTACATATATTTTCTTGGAATGGGAAATATTGATTATGGAAATTATAGATTGAGGATGTCAGATCATATCGTTTTAATTATTTTTCCTGACAAAATATAAATTTTATTTTTGAAAGTGGTATATTTATGCATTGAGTTTTGGAGATGAAACTATAAAACGATATACGAATTATTCTTTTGGGCATGCCTTGTCCGACTAGTTGAGGTAGATTGTTACTTAACAGCCATAAACTGATCCATGGTGGAATTTTAATTTTATTTTATTTTTATTTTATAAGATTAACTAGTATAGAGCTGCCAAAAATAGATTGAAACTTATAATTACGTGAGATTGGATTTGTTATAAACATTGTTGTTATTTTGTTATGGAAGATTCTAGTGTATTTATGAGGTTTAGAGTTGTACAAATTTGACTTATTGAATATTTTATTTATTCGGATTTAGAGTTCTGTGTGTTGTGGCGGCCGTTCCCTTGCGTACCGATTTTGGTGGGACCGGGGAACCGACACGTGACAAGATTGTATTAGAGCATAGGAATTTGGTCATACGTGGTACTGTTGGTGTTACCGTTGTGTTGCAATGAGAACATTAAGAATCATTGAGGAATTTAGGCTTTCAATTTTTTTTTTTGGGTTGTAATCGTCACCTATATTTTTAATGGTTATTGAAGTATCGATATACTGGGATATAAGCGATAGCTATTAGAAAGTGTTGATGATCGACTAAAGATTAAGTGGATATAGATATTGATAGATGACAAGTCTAAGAAGTAATTTAAATTTGCTATTGTAAAAGTAAGTGCGATGGAAATAATATTATTGAGGAATTGAATATATTTTCTTGCACTATAGGAATTTCGATTTTGTTCACATGTGATTGAAATTTTAGAGTTGAATAAATCTGGACTAAAGTTCAATCTCGGGGTTAGGCTTTATCAAAAAGTTGATTAACTTTATAGAGTGATAGTGTAATAATTAATCCTACTTTGGCATTATCAAGGACTTATGCTCATATTCTCTTGCTAATGGAACTTCAAATTTTGGTGGCCGGTGATTGAATTTTTGTTAAAATTTGGACTAGAGTTCAAGTCTAAGACTAGATTTTATCAAGGAGTTGATTGACTCGTTCATGTGAGGTTAAGATTTTTTTCTTCAAATATTGAATAATTCGCTCTATGATGCTGTGAAGTTATAGATTGGAGAGTTATACGTGAAGTTGAATCGGTGGTTGCAATTAGAGTTATTGATTGCCAATAAATAATTTTGAGGAATATTTGAGGTTTTTATAGTATATCTTTTTAATATTGAAGATAATTGAGAAGTATGTATGGATTCACCTTGTTCTAATGAATTTGCAGTTTCCTTCTCAAGGCGTTGCATCATTATTTTTATACTTCCTCTGCATCCTTCTAATCTGGGTTTGAGTATAGACCGGAACCAACTTGTCTTTAGTATGTCTCAAGACACGCCTATGGTTTGTCTATCGTTGGAGCTTTGATCATTTTCGCTTATTCTCTGGCCTGCTTGAGGTATAAACTCATTTTTGCGGTTCTTTCCTTTTCGCTGTCCTTTTGAACCTTCGAGAGTTGGCCATTATTTTTCTTGGAGGAATGCCCTTTCTAGATGGCGGTTAGGGAATAGTTTCTCTTGTCCATTTCCAGTTGTTCGCCTCCCCTGGTCTAGGTTTGCCGTATCCTTTGGAGTAGGGACTCCATTGAGATAAATTGGACGGAGTAGACATAAATCTGGTGGCCCTCTAGCCAAATTGTTGCACTTTCCGATTGAGGTTCATCTTCGAGCCATAGTTTGAGTTTCTATCGACCTCTTACACACCTCTTGGGAAGGTTTCTAGGCAAAAAGACTGGTTTTGTCCGCTACTTCCTTGCATTTTACGGCTTTCAAGTTTTCTCGAAGTTCAGCTTCTGCGGGTCATATCCCTTTTCCAAGAGATAAGCGTCCCCACATCTGAGGTATAGTTTTGGTATTAGGTCCATTTCTTCTATGTCAGCTGAAATAATCTGGAGTGTCCTGCTCTGCAATGGTAGTGTCAATCTCCATGTTAGCCACTGCTTTTACGGCCAGGTTGCACCCTTTAGGTAGGGAGATAACCTCCTCTTTTTTTGATGGGTTAATGGGGCAATTCATCTAGATATCCACTTCGAGTGGCATCCAATCTCCATTATGCAGTTGGTCAAATGCAGCAGTATTCGTTTCAATGTTGACTTCTTTGGCCGGAAAGGGTTCTTTGTCAATCTTCATCTCCTTCTCAGAAAATTTAAGTTTTCCTCTTTTGATTTGTCCTGTACATCATTTCGAAACATGACACAATCTTTGGTTGAATGGCTCCTTGCTTCATACCACTTACAATAAGATTTGTCTTGGATATCACTTGGATGAGGCAGTGTGTGATTCTTACTAAGTTTAATAACTTGGCATTTAGTTGGTGATTAAATTTTCATTAGCTTTCTTGATGTTGGAAGAATATTTTTCAGTGTGTGAAAGTGCATTTTTTTCATAACTGTTGTTCAGCTATCACTTCTTTATGATCTAAAGTTTCGAAAACAAAAGGCTCCCTAGACACTGTTTCGGCTACATGTATTTCTAGATTATGATCTTGGTAAAAAGTTCAAAAAGACGTGTTATTCCAGTCTTGTTCTTCCCCAATATTTTGCCTTGTGCATCTTTTTTGTTCACTTCCCCAGAACCAAATTAGAAAGGAAAAAAAAGAAAAGAAAGAGAGAGAACAGAGATATAGATGTTGGGGGGGGGGGAGAACATGAAATCCTAGAAAGCAAATACAAAGAGTTGAATGAGGAATTTAGATCCTAAATTGTAGCTTAAATTTATTCTGATTGATTGTGCCAATTTATTTACAATTTTTGAGGAGTTAAAATCAAGATGGTCTAAAACTACATTCTATTTTTATTTGTTTGGCTTCTTTCTCTACCAATTATGATTAGGACGGTCCGTCTTGCACCACACATAAATCCAATGCTTTTGCATTTTTCTCTCTCAGTTGCAAGAACCTTCTTTGTCCTGCTCTTGTTTTGGACTCACGGATATATGCTTTTTTTTTTCTTTGGTTGGATGTTGGAATCTTACTCAAATCAAGTCCGAAACCCATTCCTCCTTTCCTTTTCTGACAGTCAAACCTGAATATGGTATATTGGTATTACACAGAAAATCTTAAAGAGTCTCCAACTTAAAGCCAAATGGCAATGTGTGGAATAGCCTATTATATTAATATGCTAGCTTGAAGTCTTGGAACCAACGTGGGATTCAACGAAAACAACTTCTATAAAATATCTTATTTGAACCCCAAAGCCCTCTGGACAAGCAGATACGTTTTGGAAGCTTTAAGCTGCTCCAAATATCCGTACCTTGTAAATGCTAATGCATGCCCATTGTTCTTTTAAACTCTCTCCTCAAGAATGCTTCTCTCTTTCTGTGACATGCAATTGTTATTCGTATGTTTACATTTATGTGATGCTAGTTGCAATTTAACATTTGAATATGAAACATCATCTTAAATTCTCAGGTTTCATCTTTACAAGGAGAACAAGGACACACAGGAGGCATTAGGACTTGTTGGAAAGATGCTTGGGATACAGGTAGATTCTTTATTATTTTGCTGGAACTATTCTCGGCTGGTCCACTTGCCTCACATAAATGGAAGGAAGAAGAAATTCATCCTTTAATTTAAAGGAGATATGCTTATTCCTTGCCTTTTTATCGTATTGTTAGCGAAGAAGGTTGTCCCTGGGGTGAATTCGTTGTGAAGGGATACATGCTTGATGTACATTCATGTGATTCACAGTTGACATCAGTGAAATTGACAATTGTTTTCTTTTGCAGCCACGGTCATTTGGTTTTGCTGGTACAAAGGACAAGCGTTCAATATCAACTCAAAGGGTGCTTTGTCTTACCTCTTTTCCACTTCTGCCGTCTTCATTTTCTTTTAATTGTATATACAACTTTGTCGACTCAACTCAGTCTCCCTCATATTTCACAAATCAGCCAGTTCTTGTATTATATGAGATATCCCGATGGTAATTGGCTAATTGGTAGTTGTTTAGTATGTCTATGTACTTGGCATGAATTATTTTACTTGTTGGGGGTCAACTGAGAAATTGGTTGATGTTTTTATGTTAATTAGCTGTTCAATGAATGGTTGATTGGCCATATTGTTGGTGACATTTTTTATACTCCTTTGTCATTTCCACATAGCAGGTGACTGTTTTCAAGCAACGAGCAAGTAGGTTAGCTGCTCTTAATAAAAGGTTAATTGGTATCAAAGTTGGTGACTTTTGGTAAGTCTATTAATTGGCATGTTGTGGTTTACTTTCCACTAAATCATAAAGTTTCTTAAGATGTGACTGTGGCTTTGCAGCCATGTCAATGAGGGACTTGTTCTTGGGCGGCTCCAGGGTAACCGATTCACAGTTACATTAAGGTAGCTTAGATATTGCATAGAACTTCACTTCTTTCTCATTTTCCTTCTTGGTGGTCAAACATGTAAGTATGATCTATTTAAAACTAATTAGAAACATCTTCTTATTTGCTTGCTGGTGTTGCATATCATGGCAGGGGCGTTGTTGCAGATTCTGAAGATACAGTAAAAGCATCAGCAGATGCCTTGGGCAAAAATGGATTTATTAACTATTTCGGGTTGCAAGTATTTTTCTTGATAACATCATCATCTTTTTCCAAACATTTTTTCTTCTTCTCTGGATTGAATCTTTGTTCATTCTTATCCTCCTCTAAGCCTTTTCCTCCCTTTGATTGATATGCTTATGCCCTGTTCCAACTGGCACTGTTTTGTTTGAGTAGTAAATCACCTGCATTTCTTTGATAAATAAGCGCCTGTGAAATACTTGCTAAAATGCTGGTTTTGAATTTGTCCATTTCACATGATGAATATTTTACTTGTGTTTATAAGACGGAAAGAAATTTGTGTAGAAGTACTAGGGGAATAGCAGTGGAGGATAGACAAATAGATGAGGATATTCAGAGATGTGTCATGCTTTACTATTGATTTCTTGCATGCTTTGCAACTCTTGTGCTGCCCATCTTGGCAAGTTCACGTAGAGCCAAGTTTCTAGGGGCCCGTTTGGTAACCATTTCTGTTCCCATCCCATGCAGTGGGATGGGAATGAGATGAGAATTTTGTTTCCTTCTTGGGAGTAGAATCGCGTTTGGTAACGACAATTATTTTTTTTGGATCTGGGAACAGAATCGCGGTTGGTAACAATTTTATCCAAGAAATCAAGAACAAATCCTAAACCACAAATTCAAAAACAAATCCAAGAACAAGTTTAAGAATTAATCCAAGAACAAATCCAAAAACAAATTTGAAGAAACCCAAATCGCCGTTCAAGAAATTCAACAGCTGTTCAAGAAATCTGGGAATTTTGTTCACCGTTCAAGAAACCCATCTCGAAATCCTATTTCGTTCGCCGTTTAGGGTTTCGATTTTGAAATTGAAATCGAAATAGGGTTCCGATTTTGAAATCGAAATCGAAACCAAAATAGGGTTTCGATTTCAACGGGTTTCGATTCAACGGGTTTCGATTTCAACGAAATCGAAACCAACGAAGACGACGAACAGCGAACGACAACTCACGAGGGAGGAAAATCGATTTTGAAACCCTATTTCGATTTTAAAATCGAAATCGAGGGAGGCAATCGAAATAGATTTCGATTTCGAAATCCTATTTCAATTAGGGTTTTGATTTCGAAATCGAAATCGAAACACGATTTAGATTTCAAACACGATTTCGAACACGAAGGCAACGAAGACGATGCGGACAATGACGAACGAAGAACCAAATGACGACTGTTCGACGACGAGTGAACGACGACGACGATGGAGAAGGAGGAAGGCGAAGACGACATTGGAGCAGAGACGAGGATGGGTCTTGTTCTTGATCGATCGGATGAAGTGAGAAGAAAATGGAGGTTGATCGTGTTTTTTTTTTCTTTTTTTGGTTGTTCAGCTGGTTTTTTGGTTGGGAATGGGATGGGTTTGGTTGGGAGTGGTTTTTTTTTGTTTCTCAATCCTTCACAAAAAAATTGGATGGATTTTGATATGTGTGACCGTTTTGGAACGGAAATAAAAAAGTGGGATGGATTACCAAACGCTATGCCCAAAAATCAATCCCAAAAAAGTGGGAATGGAATGGGAAATTCTGGGAAGGAAATGGTTACCAAATGCTGCCTAAGTATTCATACCGGATAAAGTAAACATTTCCGTGAAATGTATTGGTATTGTCTTCGAAGTGTAATGGGAATCAGATGTGGCAGTTAAAAAATTTTCAAATCGCTGGCGACCTCTCTCGAAGACAATGGTACTCTTCTTTGCACTCTTTTAACCTCAATATCTCACACGAGTTAAATTTTTTGATAGAACATTTTTTTATTCATTATGAATATATTAAAACTAGAAGTACAATTAACACCCATTATTAATTGTCATTGGTACACATAGTAGCACATGATATGACCACATATTGCATTATTAATTTCTTGTTTTCTGTCCGCAGGTACGTGACTTCATAGTGGTGCCTCATTTCACTTAATGTTTGTTACCTGAAAAGATTGCATAAAGGCTTTTCTATTCGATATTTACTACAATGTTCAGCATGTTTTATGCTGCTCCCCATATCCATAGTTTTAGTTGAAATTGCTGAACAAAAGCAGATAAAAGTGGTGGAATAATCTTAAATCTAATGAAATCTTCTACTTTTGAGTATAAAAACAGGAAAGGAAAAAAATCCGTAAAATTACATAAAATGGGAAAAGATGGAAAAAAGCCAAATTTTATACATATGAATTACCCACAAATTTTTGTTAATTATGGAAGTTAGAAAAAGGAAAAAGATGAAAATTCTGTATGGATTATAAAATAGGAATGTCTTATGTAAATTGTTGGCCTAAAGATCTACCCAAGATGGGGGGATGAATTGGGTATTGACGAAAATTTAATCAATAAATTCAAATACAAGATATCAATTTTCTTAATTGATTATTATCTTGTTAAACAACGAATCAGAAAAGTAACAATGCAACAGATTTATCCTGGTTCGGCATTCGGCAAGCTACTCTTACCAACATCTAGGACCCCGTGCACCATAAGGATTTCGTTATTCACTAACCCTTTGATTCATTTCCTAGATAGAAATTAAACCCTTACAATCTTAATTCTTTTCGCCGGTTCAAAATCATCATTTACAACACTGATTCTTTTTACAGGCTCAGAATTAAACCTATCACACTCTTACACTTATTTTTTTCACAGGTTTAGGAAGAACCTTCTCTCACTCTAATTCTATTACTGAAAGAATCAAAATCTAATATTTTAAAAGATTAAAGATTAACCTAATTTTTTTTGCAGGCTAAAGAACAAATGCATATCTTTTTCTCAAGTTAACGATTAAACCCTAATTTTTTTCACAGGCTAAAGATCAAAACCTAACTACCCAGATTAGACAACGTTCCAAATATGTCTAATC